>MKYO02025401.1:0-152698 GCA_002013955.2 Citrus medica | reverse complement strand
ATTGGGAGCTCCCCGACAGAAAGGACAATGATATTGGACTTTGTGGTAGTGGATGAGGAAGGTCCTTACCAGATGATCCTAGGCCGACCATTTCTGAGGATAAGCAAAACGGTGTTGTCCAACCACTATTTGGCTCTCAAGTACCGGGTGAATGGGTTAGTTGGAGTGATACGAGGAGACCAGAGGATACAAGAGTTTGTGACTATATTATTACTTTTATTATAAAAGTAAAGACAAGGTAAGTATAAAAATATAAAATATTTAATAACATAACTGCATTAAATTTTTTTTGAGATATAAAAATAAAAATCTAATAACCACCGGTTATTCTTTACTGTGGGGGCATCCTATCGAGCCAAAATCAATTTTTTATTATACGCAGCGCTAAATTGTTGGCTAACAAGAAAGTGGAGAATCATTTTTATTTTATTTTTAGGTCCATCAAGCCTGCCGGTAGTTTTGACTTTTGACGTAGAAATGAGACTAACTATTTGGGCTATGCGATCTTGAGCCCAAAATGAAAACTGGATCATGAGCATTGATGCTCAGTGCAGTGATAAAATCATAAAGAGTAGCCTTATTCCTAATAAATTCTTATTTTTAATTGAAATTATTTAAATAATTAAATAAAAATTAATTTATTTCTTGTTCTGAATGAAGTTCAATTAAGCACTTAGATAAATTAATTTTAACAAAATTTTTAGACCCACCCTATTTGTAATTTATGCTTATATTTTAAATTTTAATAGAAAAATATAATTCATGAGAAAACTAATAAGAGTTTAGAGATATAAAGATATAAATTATATAATAAAAAAGTTTAAGATAAATTTAGTATTTTTAAAATTTGTGTGTAATTTAAAAACCATTTGTTTGGTTAAAAATATTATGGAAAAATGGTTAATTATAACATATGAATTTATATTTTTATAAATTAAATTGTGGGTATTTAAAAAAATTACATTCAAAAGGGGGGTTTTTTTAGGGATTTTAGAAGGACATCAAATGCTCCACTCAATCATAGAACTCATTGATAATGCATCGTATCACCTAAGCCGTCAACTGTTTATTATTATTATTTTTTTAAATAAGAAGAAAGTACACCAATTTGTAACTTATCATTATTATTGAAACTATAACAACCATGATGACGGACTAGAGATATGTTAATAGACAATGCTTTTGGTAATAATAACGGAAATTTACACCAATAGATATAAAAATTTTAATTTTTTTCATCTTAACCCCCAAATAAATTTCTATCAACATTAGTCATAAAAGAACCTTTGAGACCAAAATACCCATCTCTCTCATCTCTCCCCCAACACTCTCTTTCACCCATCTCTCCCAAACCGAACAAACTCCCATCATCGGCGGTTTATATTTAAATTAAATTAAAAATATTTGAAAAAAATTATTGCGGGTTTGATGGATATCCATGCGGGTATCCACCGGGTATAAGGCTAATACCAAACTCACCCGTATTCATGTGCGTGTTTTAATTTATAATACTAAACCCGCCCGCAACGAATAAAATTACCCGCAACGGACGGGTTTTGGCAGATAAATTTGGACAAATTTACGAATTTACAGATACAATTACCATCCCTAGATGGGAGCCCCTCTGGTTCTCAGAGGTTCCCAAATTTTTTTTTTCTTTCACGCACTGTCCAATTGGGAAGCAGCACAAGCATAAATCCCAAGCTTGGAACTTTTTTATTAACAACTTTTTGAGCTTTTACCTCTTTTTAGTCCACGAAAAGGCTTATATTCTTCCTCTTCTTCTTCTTCTTTGCCTCCCCACTAAACGCTAAGACACTTTCTCCACAAGAACTTTCCAGTTTTTAGCATCCGGGTATGTTTAGTTAACTTTCTTTATTATATATTCATATTTCCTGCATGCTTCTTTTAGGCTTTTTACCTGGTGGGTCTATTGAGTTTTCTTTTATCTTGCTTTAAAAATTTCTGTATTGTGGTTCATATATTTTAGTAGTTTTGTCTGCGCAAAAGTTTAGACCTTTGAGCTGTTACGATATTTCTGCATGTTAAGGTTTATTACGAATTGGGGGACTGGAAGAGCTTCTGTTTTCTGTTATAGTAATAAAACATGTCTTGAAGGATGTTTTTTGTGAACTTTGTTCGTTTATTTATTTTTATTATTGAGTTTTAGGGATAAGAATCTGGTGTGCAAAATTCAAGTATGATGATGCCTTTAATCATTTATTTGTTCTTTTTGAATTGTCAACTTAGCGTTTCTGGCACTGAGAGCAATGACGTAATGGATTAATAATGATCAATGTAGAATTTATTCATATAGCAGAGAAACTCTCTTAGCTTCTGATTAATTTGCTCTTTCGGTTGTAATTATTTTAGCTTTTTAGTTGCAGACTTTGATTTACTCTCTCCTCTTGAATGTATCGAGTCTGAAATCCAAAGTTGATACAAAGCTCTCGGCTTTTTTCTCTAGAGCATTGTCCTGGAGCTGATGTTAGGTGAATCATGCAGCTATACCATCACCCATACTCTTTAGACAGCCAAAAGGTGAGACTCGCTTTAGAAGAGAAAAACATTGATTACACATCATACCATGTCAATCCTATAACAGGCAAGAACATGGACACCTCGTTCTTTAGAATGAATCCGAGAGCAAAACTCCCTGTTTTAAAGAATGGGGCTCACATCATTTTCAACACTATTGAGATTATCCAGTATGTCCACCCTCTACCTTCTCTTTTTATTATTACTCTGGCAGATGCATTTGGAAGCAATTTCTAACTTGAATGATACATGATAGCCATTAGAAAGACGCTTATGAAAGTTTACGATAGGACATGAGTTTGCAGAGTACTATGGTTATTTTTAGCCCTTCTGTGAAGTAGAATTTGCCTTTTCTGTTTTAGTGTTCAGTTTATTCATGTGTTGTTTATATATTAGATTTTCTCAGCTTTCTATGAGATGATTATTTGTTTAAATTTTTTAATATGTCTTGAAACACATCTTTATTAGATACATGGAAAGAAAATCAAGTGATACAGAAAATTTTCAGGTACATAGAAAGGATCTCAGTGGTCTCTTCGGGAGCTGATGACATGAACTTGAGTAGCAGAGAAGTTGTTCAGTGGATGCACAAGATACAACAATGGGACCCCAAATTTTTCACACTTGATCACATCCCTGAAAAGTACCGTCTCTACACATCCAAATTCATTAGGCGGGTGGTGATTGCTCGGATGGCTGAATCTCCCGATCTCGCAAGTGCTTACCATCGTAAACTAAGAGAAGCATATGAGATAGAAGACAAGTTGAAAAACCCCGAAGTTCTAAAATGGAGCAAAGAGCATCTAGTAAGACTTCTAGATGAAGTCGAAACAAAGCTGAATGACACAGCATATTTAGCCGGAGAAGAATTTACCATGGCAGATGTTATGCTCATTCCGGTTTTCTCTCGCTTAAAGCTTCTGGATTTGGAAGATGAGTATATAAGTTGTCGGCCAAACATTGCCGAGTACTGGGTTTTGATGCAGCAGAGGCCTAGTTATAAAATGGTGATAGGAAAGTACTTTGATGGCTGGAGAAAATACAAAACTCTACTAAAAACGTGGTGCTTTGTTCGAATCAGAAGTATGCTAAGAAGATATTGACGAAAAATATGATGACATTTTGGATTTAAGCTGTAAATTAGAGATAGGAAAGTACTTCGATGGCTGGAGAAAGTACAAGACTCCACTAAAAATGTGGTGCTTTGTTCGAATCAGAAGCATGCTTAGAAGATATTGATGATGAATAAGATGACATTTTGGATTTAAGCTGCAAATTAGAGATGTTCATAAGATAGGAGGGGAAACATAACAATTTGTATGCATCTCTCTTTGCTCTTTTCTCCTCTTTCCTTTTCCGTTTTTTCTTCTTGGGGGTCTGTGGAGTGGGAAGTTTTATTTAAACTGGTCCTTAGAGTTTTTGAGCATCAATATACAGTTTCTTTATTGTCGGCTATATAATTTTCTCCTGTTTATATAACCCATGAATTTGAAGCAACACGAGTTGTAAGTTGGAATTGGGGGCACTGCTGGCAGCAATCATCTGTAAAATATTTTTTGTGTTACATTTACTACAGGTTTATAAATAAATTAGTGGAAAATAAATTCACTTTATTTCATGGTCTTAAATCTTTTACCACTTAAATCTGAATGTTTATTTTTGGTGAAGTGGTGATAAGAACGGAAGATCTCAATGCAATTAGAAAGCACATAATGTTTTAACAAATCGATTTATGCAACAAAAACTGAAGTGGCAGCAAATCTTCGCGCAAGTGTTCCGTTCTACTCGTACTCAAGCATGCATAGATACAAGCAAGTAGGCAAACTTGCTAAATGCAGGATTATAGGCCAAAATGGAGTACCTATTAAAATAAACCAGCATAGCATCTGAAACAACAAATCAAAGAAACTCATTAATAGTTGGCTCATGAAATTTTAGTCTAAACACTTCAGTTTAATAACTTCGCCAATCATCATTATGTTGCCTGCTTGCACGTCAGTAAATAAGACAGCCGGCGAGCAGAAGAAATTCAACTTTCATTCACACTTTTTACCTAAAACCGACATATTTTTAACCAGCAGGAAGATTGATCATGCAATAATCCAACAAATATTATATCTAAAGAGTAAAGACTCCTTAAGATGCTAACATATTTGATGAGGCTTCCAAATTTTAAGGGTCAGTTCAAAGTTTGAAACTTACCAACAGGTATTGTTGCAAACTTCAGGTATCAGAATGGAAGTGAAGATGAGCCGCACAAAATATATATATCCAAAATTTGAGTTGAATACCAATTATAACCAAATCATTAAATGTTATAAACATTCAAAATATCCACTTCTCTGATATACTCTTGCAGGAACCAGAACTGTAAGGAACTTGCAAGAACATTCAAAATAACCACATCAGGCCATGCCTCAGTAAAAGAAAACCTGCCCGCTTGACGTACAGAGTTAACATTTCGATGTTGAGGACATAATTGAAGCTCTAGCAACACAACTCAAGGTGGTAAACAATCAACCCCATTTTTCATGGAGAAGTAGAAGCATAAAATAACTTGTGTCAATAGTGCATCTATCAACAATAAGTCACCAAGTTTCTGGAATACGAGCTGCTGTCTGCACCCAGGCTCAGAAAATCCACAAAGCATTTGATTGGGATGTCTGAAGTGTTTGCAATCATGAAAGAAAAAACTTGGAAGTCGCAAAATGTGTTCCTCATATTTCGATGGTTAAGCTGATAACTAGGGAGCAATTGCTTTGTAGTTTCTGGAAACAGTTAGATACTCGAACTGAAACTAGTATATTAAATAAGGAAGATAAAAAAGGGAAATAATCTATGAGAAGTCCTATCCACCAACCCCAAAGAAACCACCCATCTCCTATCCAAAGACAAACTAGATACCAACTCCCACTGACAGGTTACTTGCCATATTAAATTTTGCATTAAGCTTGTTAAATGAAGTGTTTTCCCTGATCAATCAGTATCGCATAAAATCGATATTCCACTTCATCTTGCATGGCACAAATGATTCCAATTCATCTTTGTAAGGAAGAGACAAACAAATAGGTAAGTACCACTTCTCTCTACTCATTGTAAAAGATTCATATGCCTTCTGATTTGTATATGATAAAATTGATACATAGAAAATAATGCCTACCTCTTCAAGGTGTGAACAAATGGATCATATCTAAAGTAGCAAATTGCCAATTTGGAGCATCATTTTCTTCTCAGCTGTGACAGAATAACTTGGGCAGGGACTGTAATTCTGAAATTGAATAAAGGTTTTCACAGATAAATGAAGTCCACAAGAAAAGAATCAAGAATACATTAATGTATGGAAGAAAATTCAATTATCTGTTCAGAATATTTTCTATAAATCAATTCAATGATGATTTTGTTGTGGTGGACGCTGAATAAAACTACTGACAGGTTTATCCACCCTACAACTAACATCCTGTGAACAATAAGAACTTCTAAGCTCATTTCTCCTCCAAAGCCAAGGGGGTCCCTTCCTCTTTTGCTGCCTGAAGTACCTCTTTCCCAGATCATTAGAGGATCCCCTCATTCTTTTAAACGTGTGTTGTGCGTCTGTGCCTGGAATGTCTGCATCTGACTGGTTAGCTCCAGTCATGCTTGGATTGTCTTCATCTGGACAGCAACTGGGTCCATGATTGCTATCTTGTTGCCATTCTTCTGCAGGTCCATCAATGGTTTTACAACTAACAGCAGAGGCAGGTGGAGTGTCTTTCTTATCACGGGGAAAGGGGGGTAAAGGTGGAAAAGGATGAAAAGGCATGCTGGGAGCGATAACCCAACTATCAACAGTTTCAGCCTGGGATGACCCAAACTGCTGCAAAATATGCAATGGAATTCCATAAGACACAGGTAGGCGGGAATTGAATTTTCCCTGAGGATGTGCAATAGCCACATCAAATGCACATCTCAACTGTGAAACATTTTGTTGAGACAGGTCAGTAGTTGATGAAGAATCGGATGAAACCAGAGGAGGGTTAAACGGAGATGAAAAACCGGGTGGAACATCCTCTTGTGTGATCTGTCCTCCATCTTCGGAGCTAACAGCTTCATCTTTGTTACAGTGATTGTGAATATGATCAGGACAATTGATGTCCTCTCTACTCGGTAACACCCTCGACTCGAGCATCAATTTCTTGTGCTTGATTGAATCTAGGTTTGTCTCAGCAGGCTGATCCCATCGACTTTTACGTTTACGAACTTTGGGGCCATTGGTCTGGCACCCTCCTGCACCAGGGGAAGAACCAGCTTCATTGGCAGCAGTATCCACAGAAGTTTTTGCAACCAATGACTGCATGACACAATCAATTGCTTCTGAAGGTCTTAAACTTTCATCATGCCGATGATTGTGCAACATTGGGAGCCTGTTGCAGTTTGCAACCCTGTGAATATCCATTCCACTTTCATCCCTGTCCTTGTAGCTATGTTTTCTGAAAGGTTTAGGAATCCATCTATCTCGGAAGCTACGTGCAATTTGATGAACCTATATGTAACAACGGACAGTGATTAGCACCGCATTGTCACTCAGGAAACTTAATTTGGTCAATTGATACATCTGTAAATTGCTAAGCACTGCAGCAAATGACAAAAGTTCTTGATTAATGATCTACTTAAAGTAACTTGAAACAAACCTGTTTGTCATCATGCTCTGTCAATGACAATATTGATCCCCGAAAGCTGCACCAAGAAACACATTAATCTGTTATTTGGCATTATTCTTCCAAGTTAATTCCTCAACTTCTTGTAGTATAATCAGTCATTTTTAAAGAAGACTCGAGAAGTTCTTTTTCTCTTTCTGTAAGTCCTATGACTTAAACGTGAGGTTACATATTGAGTCCTGCCTCCTCATAAAGATGCATGCAAATGAAAAGACTAAACAAACCTTAGCAGAAGGATAAGATGCTTCTATATGTACTTGAATAGTATTTCTATTCAAGTATGATCAATTTTTGGGAATAAAGCCACTAAAGGTACGACACTAAAATTAGACTCCACACAACCTAGCAGCAGATTTGAGTCAACTGCTGTCTTGCTGATCCTGGACTGGTGCTTAAATGGTTCCACATCATGTGTCTATATTCTCTAAATCTTGTTTCAAATTACTGATTATCTATTATTATTCTGTGTTTCTTATTAAATCATAATAGAACAATACAATCCAATGACCAGAAACCCTTTAAAGATTTAAATTCCAATAGGTTCTGACCCACCTTAGTTTCAGTAATAGAGTAGCTTAAGTTGAATCAAGACCAACAACACAATATAAAGGGAAAAATTCACTGAATAAGGAAAACAGAGAGTATTTTTTACCTCTCCATCCCAGGACAAGGAGGACCAGCAGTAATATGATTCCGTGTAAGTATCTCTCTCACTGCCAAATATTCCAAGACCTGCAGGAAATAGTAGACACATGCTGTTATCCCATTATATTCCTAAACGGGACTTAGTTTACTTGCTAATCATCAAGTTCCAAAAGACAATGTACATAAATTAGGCCAATTAAAAGTCCAGCTACCAACTTAATCTAAAATTACTCAGTAAAACCTATTTTTCTGCCAAGAATCAAAATGCACAAAGAGTCTTGTATCTCTGTCAAAAATTATATGCTATATATAACACATTGAGATATACTACACAAAACAATTCAAAGAACAATGCTCATTAACCTGCGGAACTTTGCAGTAGTGATTAATTATTATTATTATTTTTTTAAAAGAAGGAAATTGTGTTCAATTAAGTTAAAAGGGGGTTCGCAGATAGAGCACCTTCAGAAGCTTCCGAAGAATTGGAATCTTCTTGAAGTCCCTTCTGTACTGCTTGATCATGTTGTGTAGCATCTGTAAACCTGGAAAGCAGAGCAATTATCAGTCTTTCTAGCAGTCAGAAGTGCAGTTAAAATAATTAGTTTATTCCCACAAAAACAAGCATAAATAAAATTGCGTCTCATGCAATGAAAAGAAAAACTACCATTTTTGTTGATTATATCCATCAACACCACTCGTGATTTTGTTTTCAGAAGAGCATCAAGGATCATTGATAAATCTCGATTGCTGCAAAAAAGATTAGCTAAAAATTAAAAAATGCTGAACAGGGACCTCACATAAGAAAGAGACTAAGATAGCAAAATTGGATATCTAAAATTATATTTAAGACTATACGGAGGAAGGAAAACTTCAAATTACCTCTGAATTGATTCGCCATTGCCACTACCACCAGAAGCAGCAGTCAAAAGCAGAAGCTTCAAATAGCCTTTAGGAGCGTCCTGTTTGGAAAACATAGTGCCTTAAAAGATAGAATACCATGCATATACAAATGATAGGACATTTTTTAAGGAAAATAAAAAATTAAAATCACAGATCTTAAAAGAATTGTGACAGTGCATACTTTAAGCAAATGAAACTAGAGATTTCGTGACAGTGCCATCAATATCTTTTCACAAGAAGCAGGCTGACTAACAAGTGAAAGGTGAGGTGAGACTTCAACATAAATTTTTAAAATGAACTGCACCAGTGCTTTGGTGAAGCAAAAGGAATCAGAATGAAGCACATTTAATGACCAAAAGGCGGACAACACTGAGAATGACATCCCCATTCGAACTAACAAAAAAACATTAGATTTAAATAGTAAAAATGGATAATGCTGAATTTACTCACTTTACGTTTACTAATGCCCCCGTCAGCATCCAGCAACTCATTTAATTTCTCCTGAACTGCAACATTGAGCACAATATATCATTAGAATGATCAGCCTGCTCAAGAACACATTTCCCAAATACACGTTAAAAGAGGATCACTAACCTGCTTCAAAACGACCGTTAGAGGAACCTTCCATTATCTTTTTGGGTTTGATAAAGAAAACCTGGGATTTGCTGGCAATCGACTTAACTTTATTTCCACTCAAAGGACTACCATCAACCTTGCCCTTCTTAATAGATCCAGATTTACGAGAAGTCTTTATACGAGGATGAGATTTCGGCAAACTTTGATTGTCTTCAACAATATCAGACTTGGACTTCCTACCAGCGTCACTTCCATCAGTAAACAAATTCCCAGATATCAGAGCCGGCAAAGAAGTCTCCACCTGTGGGATTACAGATGAGGTTTTATTCATTGTTTCCTTCTGCTGAACGGAAGATACAGGTATGCTTGATTCATTTTCTACCACAAGAGAAGTTTCTAGTGACTGAAGTGGAGGACATTTCCCTTTTGAATCCTCCCTTTCTAATGAATGGAGTAATTGGGGAATAACAGGAATGGATTGACTCTTAGAGTCATTAACATTTCCAGAAATCTCCAATTGTCCAACATCTGTGGCAGAATCATCCATTTTATTTGAGTCTTCTGCTATGGCTTCAGAAATTTGTGTTCTGTCACCATAAAAGGGACTGGTTCTGGACATTGTCTTGAAACCATCTCCAGTTTCACCATCTTCAAGCATCAGAGGTTCAGGATACTCCTCATCTGAATCACCTTGATAAATTATTTCAGTATTTAGCGGGTCCCCACCTATATAACCCCGGCATTGAGGAGAACCACAATGACATTTTTTGGCAGCAGCCCCAAACACTCTGACATAGTTGTAGTCAAATGTCAGCTCTTCACCCTGAAAGATAATAGGCTTAGAGGATGCACGCTATAAATAATGAAGCATGAAATAAAATAACATATATCTGATAGGTTTCGGTAAGGCGATGTTCTGTCTGGCCCATCAGGCGCCCACTCCAATCAGTTCGGTGGACATATCTTTATTGGGTAGCAAACCAGAAATGGGAAAAGCTATGGCAAACAATGAGCCATCTCACAACCCAGGGTCTGTGTATGAGCCCATCTTATGTTGCTCTGACTTAAATTGTCGTCAGGAATATGCAAGAAAGACATTTTACAATTTCTTGCTGAAGCTTGTACAAACACATGGTTCTTTCATCTAGTTACTGCCTCTCAATTTTTTTTCACTCATCTCTCATTGCCAATTCATGACAATTTGTGAGTCTCTCTCTCAAAACACATTTTTCTTGTAAAAGAAGCAGCCAATAGAGAAAGTTTTTTCCCTTCAGGAGAAGAGGAGAGGTCAAATCATACCTCCTTAATATCCCTCATTGCAAATAGTCCGATACAAATTTCTCCATTCACCATCCACTGTACCACGATAGCAAACAAAACAGTGAACACTGTTAGATTAAAGCTTCACCAACATGAATACATCAAATGCATTGATGTCAGAATGGAGATTTCAATAAAATGGGAAGCCATATTAACACGATAAGGATAAGAAACCCAAAAATTTCAAAAAAAAAAAAAAATCTGTCTAATGACATTTGGCTCACTCTCAATAATTGGTTATAATTGATGTATTCATGTTTGTTACAATTGATATTTCATGATATCAGAATATTTTATCCAACATTTGGTACTTATGAGTTGACTTTTCTTTCCATAAGAAAGACAGCATGATATTACCAAACAAAATGAAATACAACTGAAGAACAAAATATCAACCAGAAGTTCACAAGAGACAAAGACAGCAAAAAGAGGCACAGTGAGAATGCCAAAAATGAACAGTCAAAATGGATGCACAAAAAATTTTAAAAAATTCCAAAAAAAATTTATACAGAATGCATGACAATTTCTTTAAGGTGATGAGGAGAGAAATGTCTTTAGATTCTTTTAAACCAATGCCTAAAGAAGAACAAAGTTGGCTTTATTCCACAAAATGAACTATTCTTATAGAACAAAACAAATCAAATCCAGTGAAATCACAGAACCATAATCAGTATCTCACAAGAACCAAAAATCCCAATAAGTACAGGAAAAATTTCCCCATAATGCCACTGTGGATGTGGACTATTTTCAACGAGATAACAACAAATAGTAAACTAAAAATATAATTTCAACATACATACTGCATGAAAAAGATGCTCAAATGGATGTTCACCTTTTCAGTACGGCAGTTAGGATCACAACTATGGTTAATGAAACGGCCCAGATTTCCCTTGGCACATGCATCTATTACCTGAGAGAATAGAAAAAATGAATAAGAAACTAAAATCCAACCAATTATGTCAAGAAAATCAGATGCTACTAAGGAAACTAGGGTATAAACCAGCATAACGAGTAAATCCGCCTTGCACAGAGTATTCCTAAAGTTTCTTGCATATTTATTTCCATTGAACACCACAATTTCTATATTCAAACCAAGCATATCAAACTCTCTTCAGACCATGCTCAGAAGGAAGATCATAAGCCCAAGAGCAAGCTAGATCTCGGCCTAAGTTTACAAACATCAGGGTAAACAAGTCCAGTTGTTTTCAATACATGGTCCAGCTTCACTCCATGGTAAAAAAAGTTGCAATAAACATTCTTCAATTTAAATGACCAAGGTCAAATGTTTTGAGTATTTTTTATTTTTTGCAAGGTTCAGGAGTTTTTCTTGGTGCTTTCAGTATTTAACTTGTTATTGATCATATACAAGATTATGAAGCATCATTAGTGGGATATCTTTCCTCTTGCTACTCATCACAAGCTCAATACATTTGAGTAATAAGGTCACTAGAACATTGTTTCCTTTGAGAGAGCACTCAGGTTAACAACCCCCCCCCCCCCCCAAAAAAAAAGGCGAAAAAAGAAAAAAAGAAAAAAGGAGCTAGCAAACCACTAAAAGTCTAAAATGGTTCATAGTATACACATAAAAGATTTCAGCAGTAGGCATATTTAGCCTATGCTCTGGTAACTTGCTACAACAAGAACTACTTTTGTTGGAAATAGAAAAATACCCAAGAAAACCTTCATATTCAGAAGCGAGAAGCCCAAAAAATATTGTTCATGTTCAATAACAAGTTAAATATTGAAAGCACCTAGAAAAACTCCTGAACCTTTCAAAAAGATCAAAGATACTCAAAGATCCACTGAGGTTAAGGAGGGAAGGGGGAAAAAAGAAGAAGCTAGCAAACCACTACAAGTCTACAAATGGTTCATAACATTTACAATCACTGCATGATGAGAAATATTGTTTAACAGAAATACATTATCACCTCATATCATTAGAATTAAAATTAAAGTATGTTATGAAAGTTATTACAAACCTCGCTGCCATTTAATGTCATGAAGTAAAAATGCTTATGACCATTGGCTGCATACTCCTTTTGCCGTGCCTCATAAGCTTGCATGTCAAGGACCTGATTGGCATATATTAGAAATTTTGACAATAAAAAAAGATTGATAGATCCAGAGAGAGTCAAATTGTAAAACACAAAGAGCAAGACTTGCAATAGAATTGTCTATAATTACTAATTACTTTTTTTTTTTTTAAAAAAAGATCTAACATTACTAATTACTGGATGCATATTATTTTGGCCACCAAAAAGAAAAAAAGTAATTTTGAATCTATTCTATCCATAAACAAACTATACATGAACGTCAAGGATGTGAAACTATGGATCAGCAACTGGAATCCCGAGTAATGATGACATCCAGCCCAAAAGTGGGGCAATAGTTCCTACACCAGGTCTAACAGGATCCTGCTTGAAACATGCAAGAGGGGGGATGAACTCATATGTGAACGTAATTATACTAGTATAAGTTCAAGCCAATTCAAAATACCGGGCATTAGTAACCTCTTTCACAGAAAATCCAGGCAATAAAATAGACTCCCGACACTGATTAAAAAATTATTGTTATACGTGAACAAAGGATAGAAATTTAATCACTTTACTGAAACTAAAAAGACCAACTTTGATCGACAAATGATAATAATGGGCAAAAGCTAAATAACAAAGATTCCTATTTTGCCAATGGTTTCGAAAGATGATTCATTTGCCACTGAAATCATGTTCTAAGAGATAGAAACACAACCACCAGTTTCATTGATCTACTAATGAAAACGAATAATAAGAAAAAGAAAATCAGCAAATTTTCAATGAAAACAATTGCACCCTTACACTTAATTTGCAGGACCAATTTTACTTAGATTTGGCATACAGGTTAACAGTGGCAATAAGCACTAAGAATTTGTCCTTGTCTAGCCGCAATAAAGAAGTTCATGCTTGACTTGAGATAACTCCAGGAATTTACCTCTCCAATATATTCAATAATAAATTTCCCTGTCAGTATATCCTCAAGTGACTCTAGTCCATAACCCTTCTTCCCACATGGACGCCACTGCATTTTGGCGTACTTGCGTTTCTGGAACTGTAAACAGACATTTTGACTCAAACGCTGCCCTTTATATACAAAACAGCATATGTTGATCAAGAAAATGAAAGTTATATGCACAGAAGAGCTGAAGTACCTGTTGATTTGAACATAGGTCACCACAAGGACAAGTGCCTTGAACACATTCAATGTTAAGCATCCGATTCAAGCATTCATCTCTACAGCCGAGCCGACCATCTAAAGGTGGTTTGCAATGGCAAACCATTACCTGATTAAATTTAGCAAACATGTTGATCAGGAAAAAAAAAATTAGTAACAACCTGAACAGGAAGAAATTTAATCAGCTTTATATAAGCTATGACAAATTGGAAAACTAAAAGGAAAAAGGTTAAGAAATTTAGGTGCTAGCTTCTTGTCATAGCATAAGAAAATTTCTCCAAGCCAAAAAGCAAAATTGAAAAAGAAAATCAAGGGTTATTGCAATTTTTTTTGTTTTTTTGATAAGAAACGGGTATCATAATTATGCAGTTCCTATCAATTAAAACATTTCTGTTACACATCCATAGAAAATAAATCACTATACTAGGGTAATATTAGAAGCTTCCGAGAAAGGTTGATCTAACAGAAAATCAACAGAGAACGATTATGGATAGTAATATGTTTGTGAATGTAGCAAATGATGCACCCTAAAATTAACAATTTAGCAATGGAATAGAGATTGATCACGAAAGTAATATGGATGTAAATGTAGCAAATGATGTACCCTCAAATTTCTTTTTTTTTTTAAATGAGCCTAACAGTTTGGCAATGGAAGGAAGAGCTTTTATTTTGAAACTTTAAACACAGCCTTGATGCATATGACAGTTTGATGTCAAGGACTACTGGCACAAGGAACACAAACAGAGCAAGGCATGGAACTTTAGGTGCATTTTTGCCAAGTAAAATAAGCACAAGACAGTCATAAACACAACAGTTGCAAGAACACTGAACTCTAAATATTTCTAAAGTAAATAAATGTAACACAGCCATATAAATGATAGGCAATGGATCGAGTAGGTTCCAGACCTCATCAATTGTTTGTGTTTTACGACTACGATGAAGAAAGACATTTGAATCAATGCGCCTAAATGATGACCCTGGAAGAGCCATAACACATCAAAGCCAGGTCAAAATATGAAAACTAAAAAGTCTGGAAAAGGAAAAAGGAACCTAAGAACCTAAAGCCCAGATATCTTACACATACCAGGTGTACTCTGAAAATCCAAACCCTTTCCTGATGTATTGTAATTTATAAGGCCGTCTTCTTCTTCATAGTCTGATAAGCCTAACTCAGCGTTAATATCAGCATTTGTCTTTTCTTGAGGAATTGAACAATCAGCAAATGTTGTATCCATGTTGTCCTTACAGACCCTTCAATAACGAAAAATTTAATATCAAATCCAATAGGAGATATTAGATTATAATACAAGAAAAATATAAATATAGACTGAGGGATAGCTATCGGTGAGCCCTTCATAAGACAGAAGGTAGAAACAAAATGAAAAGAAACATAGTTTTCCATGTCCTGAAACTTATGCCAAATATAGCTATAAGCCTATAACTACACTAAAAACCAATCATACAGACAACTAAACCGATGCTAGATCTTCACTTAACCAGATTTTGCCATGCAATTGAGAATATAACATTTGAGAACTCAAAAATATCTCAATTCAGATGCAACACTAGAGAAGGGGAAAAAATGATCAAGACTGAAAAAACCCAAATTAAATGGTAACACAATCATGACAACTCACACTAAGGCTGGTGCAGTGGTACTAATAACAAAAAATTATAAGAATTTGTAAAATTGAATTCATGAACATAGGCTCAATTAAAATTAAAAAAAAAATTGTAGTTAAAGAAATATTTGAATAAAGTTCACATAATAGATGTCTAAAATAACTTATCCCACCCCACTTGCCAAATTGTTGAATAAAACAAACACACACAAAAAAAAAAAATTGCAATTATGACATAAACTGGAAAAATATGAGATGACGAACGAGAAAAATAGGTACCATCTGCAGTTTTCATCAATCAAATCCGCAACTGAAACTGGGATACGCCGCCATTTGTAACAGTCATCACACCGCACCCAAGCACTTTCGGGAGGACAATAATGCTCAGGTTCACCACCTGATGTAATCTCCGCATTTGATACATCAACAGACATACTATTGTTGCCAGAATCTGTTTTCCCAATATCATCTGCAATGTGGCTTCCTACAGCATTAGTTTGAATGAATTGGGAAACAAAAAAGATCTTTCCTATCCATGATAAGAGAACTATAAGAAGAAAACAGTAAGATTAAACAATCAAACAGATAACGTGCTGAGGTCCTGATAAATAAAAAAGTTCAGCACCTGTTAGGTAAACATTTTTTCTTCACAGAATCATAAAACTTAAACATTCCAATACCTATTTGTGGTCGAACTTCTGTTTTTTCCTCAACCAGCTCCAAAACACCTTCATCCCTTCTTTTGGCAGCTAAAACACCCTTCTCCTTGACTTCATTCTTGTTGACTGACTTCCGTTGGTTTCCCCTCTGTGTAGAAGCCTTTCTTCTCCTGCTCTTAGCTGAGTTAGAGACTTTGGACCTTCCCTTTTTCCTTCCACCCGATTTTAAACTTTTGCTAAGCTCAGATCCCTTGCATTTAACTGAAGGAACCATAGCCTCTTCAATGATTCCAGGTTCACTGTCTCTCGATGAAGGCAACAGTTCGCCGCAAAATTCCTTGCCGCTTGATGAATTACTTGAAGCATAAGTGACAGGAAATGCAACGAGAGAATCACTAGAGTGACTACCATCTTCCAGTTTCTGTCTGCCACCACGTTTTTTTGGTGGTTTAACTTTGCTGGCTGCAACAGGTGAATCGTCATGCAGACTACAGTTACCTGCAAAAAGGAGGTTAGTTTTCTTCTTCCCTCTCCGGCTGCTGGTGACATTTCCAGGAGCAGCAAAGATTTCAGAAGAAGTCAAAACAACTTTATGCGAGCCTTCTTTACTTCTAGTCCCAACTTCAGAATCAGGAGCTGTATTGATAACTTCAGAATCTGGTGAAGTCCCAGGATCCACATAATTGTTCTCACTTGCTCCACCCAATATTCCAACCCCTTTATGGGCAGAATTACCATCTACAACATCCCCGGCTGCATTGTCTGTAATCACAGTGGCCTTCAATTCCTGACTTGCAAAGTGCACATCCAAGATAGAGTCACCTGGGTGTTTCACTACCTCCTCCGGGTTACTATCCAAACACTGAAACTGTCTTTGAGTGCCCTCTTCCCCAAATATATCTTCATCTTCATGGGCTAACATTGGAAACTCAGAATTTTTTGTAGGGTATGACTCAGAAATGTCATCACCAACAACAATATCATTGGATCCCATTGTGTCAGCCACCTTGGGGACCACAACATTCAGAGTACTTTGACAAATTTCCTTCCCCACTTTAACCTTCAAACGAAGGCATCGAGTTGAAACATTCCATTTTTTACTAGGGGTCAATGAGCTTCCACTACCCTGAATCTTATTCCGCTTTTGACTTCTATGGTCACCTCTTGCCTTTTGTGATCCTTGGTTCTGAGATAAATTGAAACTACTCATGCCACTCTTACCAAAAATTTGAGTAATGCTGCTCAATAACCCCCAGATAGAAGAACGAGCTGGTTTGGACAAACAGCTTCTCTTCCTTCTTGCAATGTTGAGGATTATATCAATACTCCCATGAGAATGTTGAATTTTGGCCTTAGTCCTGCAATTCCTCGCAGCCCTTTTGGTCTGAGTCTTCTGGCTAGATCTACTTATACGGCTGCTCCTTCTAGAAGATAATGATACCCTGTTAGGATATTTGGTTTCAGAAAAGCAATTCGTGCCCACATCATCTTTTACTTCATGATCGATCTGTCCAAAACCATCAACCACACCACTAGAACTAATAGCACCAAAACCATCTTTTTGAGAGAGACCCGCAACATTTAAACTCTTACAAGAGCCATTCTCGTCTACAGCAGAGGGTTGGCATGACTGCAAAGAAATTGGTTTCTCAATAACTCTGGAGGAGTGCTCCTTTTCATTTTCTTCTATTGGTGATAGCTGACTGCAAATCTCAACCTTGATATCAGTTGTAACATCACTTTTCTCTTCCACGGCCTCTGTAGCACTCTCTGCAGAAAGACCATCAACACTCTTATTATTCCCTTGGTCATTCTGCTGGGAACAATTACTCAGTGAATCAGCTATACGCAAACTTTCCAAGGAGCTCTGGCAACTCTGCATAGGCAAAGCTAGGATGCATGTGTCAGCGTTATCTTTTTGCTCCACAGTTCCAACAGCGAGATGACCAATGCTTTCATGATCCACATGATCCTTATGTCCTTCACAAGTTCTCATTAAATCATCCTCATAAAAAACTTTGAAAGGCGTTTCACCATCCTGTGAAGCTGATATGCAGTTGCACATATTAGCTTCTACAGCCGCTGACAGATTGGCTTTCCCTTCTGCTACGCTCTCAATGCCCTGCTGCTCCTTTTTTTGAATACAACTAAATGACAAGTCTGTTGCAGATGCAAATTCCATGAGCGGTTCAGTATGCTCTAAAGGTGATCTTGGGTGGCCACTATCATTCTCTAACCCATGTACAATATCTCTCTTCACTTCAACAATTAATTGTTTCTCAGTCACAAGTGTCGACTCTGAGCGAATCTCACATTCCTGGAAAGACAGCATATGCCCACAAATATCTATCTCTATTCCAACTGAAGCATAATTTTTCCCTTCTTCTTCCAAGGATGGAACAAAGATGCACTCGTTGCTCTTCTGCTCATTCTGTTGAGTACAATTTCTCAGTGAATCAGTCTTAGGTATTAATTCTGGGGTCATTGAACAGCCCTGTGAGGGCAAAATTTGGCCACATGTACCCATTTTATCTTCTATAACCTCCTTAGCACTTTTGGAGGAGAGAGAACCGCCATTCTTATTATTCTCTTGATTACCCAGTTGAACACAATCTGTAGGTGAATCAACCAGAGATATAGCTTCTGAATCCATTTCACAACATTGAGAAGGCAACATTTGGTCACATGTAACTTTCATTTTCCCAGATAAAGCATCAGTTTTTTCTTCTATGCATTCCATATCCCCTTCAGAAGAGGTACAACCAGCAGTGTTATCATTCTTCTGATCTTCCTGTTGAACAGAATTGTTAGGTGAACCAGTGAAGGGTAATAATTCTGGAGGCATTTCACAAAATTGTGATGGCGAAATCTGGAAACAGTTAACTTTCTCTATCTCGTCTAGGGCATCAGTTTTCACTTCCTTGCCTTCCTTATCCCCTTCTGAAGAGGGACAACTGACAGTCCTACCATCTTTCTGATCGCCGTGTTGAACACAATTTCTAGGTGATCCAGTCAAGGGAATCCCAAAGCTTCCAAAAGGCATAATCAAGTCACAAGGCACTTTCTCCAACTCAGCTAACTCATCACTTTTCTTTATCATAACCCCTTCCTCCCCAAGGAGACAAATAAGAATATTATCACCCTTCTGCCCATGCTGTTGAACACAATTTCTTGTCAACCCACCAACAGGAATTGATTTCAAGGGCATTTCATAGGCATCAGATGATAATGTTTGGTTATCATTGCCCAACTTTACCTCAGCTAAAGCATTAGTTTCCACTCCCGTAACCTCTACAGTCTCTTCAACAGAGGAACGATTGAACCCTTGATCATCCTTCTGCTTATCCCGTCGATCACAATTTCTCGGTGAACAGTTGCTAGGCACTTCTCCCAAGGGCAATTTCTGATGCTTAAATGATTCCAAATCCTCCCCTTGAAACCCTCCTTTCTCCACACACAACCCATTGCCACAAACATCTACTTCACTCTGACTCCCATCCAAACAAACCCCCTGCTCCTCATCAACCAATTTCTCCAAAACCGAACCAGACACATTATTACACTCACTAGCTGGCCCATCTCTATCACCAACAACAGCCTCAGAATCTACTTTACTCTGACTCTCATCAACCAATTTCTCCAAACCCGACCCAGACACGTTATCACACTTACTTACTGACCCATCTCTATCACCAACAACAGCCTCTGTAACATAAGCAGAACTTACATAACTATTGTTTCCATCTTGAGACAAATCCAAACACCTACCTGGGGAACTACAAACACCAATTTCCTCCTGACTCTCAATGAAGCAAACCCTGCTAACCCCACATTCATCATCTATCGCTTTCTCCAAACTCACACCCACCACATTCTGAAACTCATCAATCAGCCCATCTTTATTACCAATGCCAGTATCTCCAGCATCTCCACAGCTCACACAATGAGTGGTATCACCAATAGACAAACCCAAACGCCCATCCAACTTCGTACTGCCACTCACATTAGCATCAAGCACATCAAATCTTGTTTTCAAACACATCCTCTGCTCAGAAACTGGTTCTTCCATAAATTCCAAGCTCGAATGCTGTTCAAAAACAGAGTTACACGAGGGTTCATCAACTGATGTCAAATTCTCATGCGAACCCATCCCAGCCTTTTGCACTTTCCCAAAACACTAAGAAATACCAATCATTCATTTGATCAAAATCGAACCACCTAATACAATGCAAGCTCTAGTCACCACCGATCAAAACCCTAAGTTGTCTGCTCCGTTAAGCGTCTTCGTTCAAAAAAAAAAAAAAAGCATAACCATAAAAATTTACCTGCTTTAGATTCTTAGAAGCAGCAATATCGCAGAGATAAAAACCCTAATATCCCCTTATCTGCAAAAGAGAAAAAATTGCCCAGATAAAAAAAATTTGCAAACCAATGCAGCTACGCAAATAATAATAATAATAATAATAAAACGTAAACAAATTACAAAAAACACATACACAAACAAATAAGAGTTCTAAAAATCATAAGGAAATTATTAAACCGAAATGAAATACCTTTTCAGAGAAGAGGCAACGGGGACGTTGAAGAACGAAGTCGGTTGTTTTTTATATATATTTTTTATTTCTCCGAATAGTGATGGTTTTTTTTTTTTTTAAATCACTCTCAAAAAATTCGTTTTTTTTTTTAATACAAAAAGAGTGAGAAAGAGAAAAGGAATTGCTTGTTAGTGTTGTCAATAAAAAGGAAGGCTTCAACCGAGGGCGCGCGAGAGAGGGTGGGTTTCTATAAATCTGATGCTGATTATTAAGTTGACCGTACTTGCATGATCCTTGTTGGACACGTGTCATCGTGAAGGGTAGTTTTGGTAATCTGGTAAAAGTAACCGCGGCATCAAAGTTGGTGAATTCCCCGATCCTTCGTTGTCGGTCGTGTACATGATTAAGGTTTGGTGATGTTATTTCACGTAACATAAATTTGGAGTAAATGGTAATTATAACAATAAATGCGCGTAGAATGATAAAAATGGTAAAAACAATTTGCATTGATATATGAATATGGCCAATGATTTTTAAAATAATTATAATTATAATTATAATTTAGTAGTAAACAGTGAAACCGAGTATTAGCCGAATATTAGAGCAATGAAAGGTTATTTACCGAATTTGGGTCAAACAAAAACATCGACGAGCCCGCAAATAAGGGTCATTGAGGCAAGAAATCATCTATGCATAATTACTCACTTTTACGGAATATGATCCTCTCCTAATTTAAATTTTATAGAATTTTTAAAAAAAATTTATCGTGTGTCTTTTTGTAGTAGTGCATGAGTAAAATTTAATTTTTTTTATTTTTTATTTATTAACAACTCATCAGCAATTGAGTCGTTCGCTCAAAACATAATCAGATCAATAGAGAATTATGATCCTCACTCTTCACCCATAACCAAAACCATTAACCTCAACCAAGTGAAAATTTCAGCAAAAAAAGAGAAGATTTTGATCCCGGTGACGTCGCCAAACAATCCTTGGAAAATCCATTTCCTCTTTAAAAATTTGTGCCGCATTACGATAGACTTTGATTGCATTTCAAAAGGTCATTGTTATTTTGCTTAATTTGATCCATAATGATTGCGGTAAACGACTATATAGAATTAGGTTTTTGTACTTGGTTGAAAATAAGTAAATTATGCATGCTAGTTTTGACTCTTGACGAGTACAATTATAGAATTCCAATAAAAGAATTCATACTTAAAAAAAGAAAAAAATCTTACATTATTTTTCATTTAAATGGAAAATTTTGAGTAAGCAATAAGTTGAGAAAATAAATTAACGTTTACAATATTAGACAAAAAAATAAACGGTTTTTTAAAAATAAATAGAGGGAAGTGATTGCGCAAATCACCTAATACACGATCTGATTTTACAAAATTAAAATAAGAATAGATGTAGAAATGCATTTTTACATGCATAAGCTGAAATGTTGGGAAAAAGAGCAAAGCCACCACGTTATTTGATTAAATTAATAAAAAAAACTGTGTTTTAAAGTAATTTCAAATCCCATTGAGTGTCAATTTTTTTTTATGACCTTACAATTTTATGCTTGATGGGTTTTTAATGTTGAGAATATGAATATCTTGAATTATTTAATTAATTCATAATTAATTTAAATTTAAAATCTAAAATTATTAGAAAAAATAAAGAAATTTCATAAATTTTGAAAATTTCAAATTAATTCTAAATTATTTTTAGAATTATTAGAAAAATTACATGCAATATGTTTTCACACTTTTTAGGGGTCGATTAAGGATTGTCATTCTAATTGTGGGTAAAAAGAAATTTACTCTTCTGTTAAAGGGTAGGGATATTTCCATATAGTTTCTCTTGGCCATATGGTTCATCGGAGGTAAGATCGAGTTTCAAAAAATAGTGAATGGTCTTGTCAATGTACAAATGTATATATAGCCCATTATTTTTCTAAACACACCCACTTTCAAAAAATAATTACAATCAGTCCGCATTATTTTTGAAAAATTCAAATAAGAAGAAGTTTACAGAATTAATCAATTAAATTTATTTTTTATTAACACTTTTTTACAATATTTGATCTCTAATATTACTTAAAATAAGTTT
Source organism: Citrus medica (assembly GCA_002013955.2). NCBI lineage: Eukaryota > Viridiplantae > Streptophyta > Magnoliopsida > Sapindales > Rutaceae > Citrus > Citrus medica. The sequence goes on along the minus strand of MKYO02025401.1, from coordinate 129,908 downwards.
AATTTGAGTATTTTATACTTTTAAGATAAAAATAAAACCATTTTAATCCCAATAAACTAACAAAATGTCTTCGACATGATACTTGTGAAATTTATTAGGACATCAAATTAATGTTATTTGTATGCCGACACTGAAAATTATTAATTACATGTGAAAACATTAGATCATATAAGTTATAAAATTAATACCTAAACTATTAGATATAATAGTACATATATTTAGGGTAATTTGATCATTTTATTTTATAAGGGTATAGTCAGATTAATGGTCAAAAGACCTAATTATAATAAAAAGATTATAACAATGATTTTATTGATTAATTGTCCAAACTAATTGTTGCTTTGGGATTTAAAAAAAAAAGAGAATTTGTTGTAATTATTTTTCAGAAATTGGGTTTGTTTACAAAATTTGTGGGTTGAAAATATAATTAACCACACTTTATTAATGATTGAGTAAAGAATAAATTTCAATTTATCCCATTTAACATGATAATTTTCAGTTCACTCGTTAACATTATGGAAACATTTATTTATTTCTATTTTCTGTTCAATATATTTGGGAAAATCAGGAGGTGTCAATGAAAAAGTTGTATGTCAGCAAGACCAAGATCATGAATCGACTGGATAGTGATACAGAGCTCAAAGGGACAATACAAATAATGAACTTCAGAGCCCTTGGAAACTAAACGACTTGCCGAATCATTCCAAGCCCAAGGCAGTAAGCTTACGGATGTACATACCCTTTCTTTACCATAGCTTTACTGGTGCTTTTTCGCTTGAAATGCATAATTTTTGTTAGAGTACGGATTGCTTTTGGAAGAAATAATTAGGCTAACCCAATTGCAAAATTGCAAGTGTGAAATTGTTCCATATGATAGTAACTTGCAAAGTTGTTTCATCTAAAGTTACTGACAATTAAAGTTGGAGGTTCTACATTTAAAGGACCATTTCTTTCTTTGAAACGTGTTGGGAAATTTTAGAGCAAATTATATCATGTCATGTCTGTGGTAGGCTGCTGCTGTTAGCCTGTTATTTGCGATTCTTTTTGCTCTAGCATTGAGTAATGCTTTCTTTTCACTTCTTCGTTGACATGTTCTCAATATCAAGAATATTGGGAAATTCGGGAAGCACTTGGAAATATTGGGAGGCTTCTCTTAATTTGATGCCTGAAAATGCGGCTTTGTATGAACAAAAGACACAAGTTGGGGGTGGTTGGAATGCGTAGAAGAAAGCAACTGAGTTTTTTTGGTTAGTATGAGACAAGAGTGCAGTGATGCCTGTGACTGAATCAAAAGTTGGCCATGAAAAATTTCTGTGCTTAAATATCAGCATCTGATTTAATCCGGAAGGAGATTATTCACCACTAACCAGGAAAAGTTTCAATCTTGGGGCTTGCCTATTGATTTTTCATGAAAATAAGATGTGCCATGTATTTCTTTCACACAAAGTGGACTAAACACTACTATGAGTTTGAATAATTCTAGACGCATGCCAGAATTAATTAAGGCATGCATGACTTGCGTTTACATCATTTGTTAATTTCCCCAGTTGCATATTACTTTTGCATGTTGTGACTTATTTTACAGCGTTTTGGCCAGGTTATTTATCCATCAAAATTTTACTTTCCTTTATCGCGCTTCATAAAATATTGATTTTTCTTTGAAAGGTAAAGCATTGAACTTTACATGAATAACCTTTTTAAGGCAAGTAGATAAAACTGTCATAAAACCTACCAAAGAAAATCAAATCTTATGTGTGATGGTGTATAAAAAAGTGTTCATGTAACTAAAGTTGGTTGTTGTGAGTGGTTACTCTCACTCTTTAAGAGAGGTCAGGAGTTCAAACCCCGTTCTCATATAAAGTGGCTACTTTGGCTATCACTTTACTCTTTATGGGCCGACCCCGTGCGAGCGGGGATTAATTTAGGTTGTGGTACGAACTTAAAGATGCCTCCCATAGTTGGGGCCTATTCAGGACCACCTCGTGGTTCAGACAAAAAAAAAAAAAGTGTTCGTGTAATATGTTTATATGATATAAACAAGATTTCACATATGTAGGTGACGCATAGTTTAATCTTTAAATTTGTATTTTAAAATATGTAGAAATTTTCATTGGAGAATGGTTATATATAAAATGGATGTCATAGCATATTATAAAACTAAAACCATAATTGTGGCGACACAATTACACTCAGTGATATGATCATCCGCTCCGACCATGCAAGCTCAACTTATTGTACTATAGTTGTTAACTACTATAACGAGGTAAATTCATTAATATATATCAAGGTCACTAATTCCATCACAGAACCTAAAATGTTTAAAGAGCTTTTCAAGAAAGGAATCCGAAAGTGTTATTAGATCCTTTCTTGAAGATTAGGCTGAATAGGCTGCACATGGTAGGCATAGTCATGATGATTCTCCCTTTGATAATTATCAATCTCAGCACTCACACTATTCTCCATAGCAAGCTCCTGTTGCTGTCTCGCAATCTCCTGTTGCCTCTGTGTAACAAAAATGCTAATTAACTTTGGCCTCTGGTGATTTGCGATTAATTAATTTGGTTATTATTACCCAAATTACAGATAGTGAACTACATGTAACCAGACATACAGGCAGTAAAGATTTTGAAGGCAAAATAATTAAACCCCTAAAAAGTTCATGCATGTACTAGTTTTCAAGACATTATTTTGGAGGTTTTTGAGTTTAATACTAACCCGTGAACAATGAGTTGATATTTTAGACAAAATTTTTAAATCATTCTCGAATTTGCAAAACACAAAACATATTTGGAGAATCGCACACCAGCAGAAGGTAATGAAAACCACTAAGTTAAACCACATTCCCATATATTTTGAGCTTCAAAGCTAAAAAAATACAGGAACAAAATATATTGATTTGGCACACACAAATATCAAGTCTGCTCCATTGTGAACACTGAAAGCACTCAATTACCGCATCCATTTTCAGATAAAATTTTCGTACATTATATTCCCTTGATTAATTAAAAATTTTAAGAACAGGTGCTTTGAGTACGAGAGAAGGAATGAAACATATACCAGAACAAATTTGAGGTAATTATGCTCCTCCTCCATCATTTTTCCCTGGGCAATAAGAGAGGAGAATATAACTCATTATGCTAAAGAGCTAAGACAGGTCAAATAAATTGCTCATAAAATTAATTTAAGGTATTGATTGGTTGCTTGATTTATACATACATTTTTCCTCATCCTGTCCATCTTTTCACTCTGTCAGCAATGCAAGCATAGTAGAAAGATTAGACCACCTTGAAAATAATTATTTAAGCACAAACATTTTGTTCACCAATAGCTCCAATCTAATGAATATAATCTGACCTGTTTGTCGCGGATGCTGACAAGACCATTTTCGAGGGCATCCTCTAAGGCTATGAGTTCTTTAGGGTTCAGAGATGAGATATCTTCCCCATTTAGGTGCCTAAAATATATTTATTAACAATTAAGTATTTTTAGAGAGAGAAGAGTAAAGAGCCAAAGAAACAAACTCAACTAAGGATATATACTCATTACCTGAGCTCGATCTGCATTCTATCATTCTCTCTCTTGATTCTTTCAATTTCATTATTGAGGTTCTGCAAGAGATTATCATTTACATGTTAGTTAATAGGGAAAAGGAAAGACAAAATCCCTAACAGTCACTTTATTATCGCAAAGATATTACAAAACATTCAACATTTAGAGGCAGCTAGAGCCAGGTTAATAGACAGATCTACATAACTTTTTTGCAAGGAAAATCATTTATTACTTGAATAACATGTTTGCAAGGAAAAGGAAGCGGAGTAATAGCATTTATTTATTACCAGATCTGGCAATGGATACAGAGTTTTAGGTTTCTTTTATATAAAAACGTTAAAATATGTATATGCAGATACCCATTTGTAGATCAGTTCATATATTTCATACTTCATGTTACTTAACATACTTTTAGCAAAAGAAAATCATGTCATTCTCCATTGGAACATGCATGGAAGCTCACGTTCTTTAAGGTAGAAAATAATGGACAACATGGCTTAACTATTAACTAAAGCAATTATATAGTATTTTATTTACCTCATGCTTGGGATCCCACAATCTCCTCCCTGACTGCCGGTGATATTGCTCCAAAATATCAACCAACCTTCAAAATTAACCGCAAAAAAAAAAAAAAAAAAAAAAAAAAAAAAAAAAAAAAAAAAAAAAAAAAAAAAAAAAAAAAAAAAAAAAAAAAAAAAAAAAAAAAAAAAAAAAAAATACCCATCACTAATCAAAAGATTTCAAAGAACTTTGAGACAAAGTTAAAAGGTTGTAAATTATTAGGAAGCCATACGAAGTAGAAGGGCTACAGTAATCGTGCATCTTGCCAGAGCTAGCGTAAATGATGAGAGAAACTTTAGCATCACACAGCACAGTGATCTCCTTTGCCTTCTTGAGGATTCCATTTCTTCTCTTTGAATAAGTCACCTGCCTGTTGCTTGCGTTCTCTATTCTCTTGATCTCAATCTTGCCTCTTCCCATCTATTTTTTTTTTATTTTTTTCCCTCTCCTCTCTCTTCTCCTTGTTCTTCTTGTTGCTTGCAAAATGGAAAAGATATGAAGAGAAAAGAAGGAAAAAAATAAAAAATAAAAAAACAAAAAAGGAGAGGAGAGTAAAGTAATGGCATTGAAGGAGCTTTCTATAATTGGTTTGAAGTTAAGAGAACTTTCAAAGTGGGGTGAGTAAGCTAGGGTTTAGTTTATGGGGTTCATTGAAAAAGCCAAGCCAACTCATGCATTATTAGTAATTTTATGACCATTGATTTGGCTTTTATCCGCACGTTCACATTCTTTAACCACTGGTCTCTATGATTCTCTGTCTCTTTTTGACTGATATTAATCCAAAAGAGCTTAGGCTTATAGGGGAGTTTAAATATATATAGAAATTTGGACAAGACTCCGATTGAAGATATATATGTTAAGGGTATTGTGTTGTCTAACCTGAATATGGTAAAATAATATCAAATCTTAACCATCAAATCACAATCAAATTAAAGCTAATTATGTGGAGCTAATAAAGAAATTGGTCAAAAGAGGAAAAGGGAACACAAGTAGTTCTGGTTTGCTCCCCCATCGTCTAAGGAAATAATGTGATTTTGAGAGTACGTAATAAACTGTCAAACACTTAGATCACGGTCAAACGAAGAAACCGTAGGGCCCATAGGGGATTCTTCACAATGAAAGTATGTGATCAAAGGGTGCAGCATTTTGTGTACTTTACAACCCTTGGTACTATTTCGACAATATTTAGCGAATGTAAAAAAATATTTTTTGGATAAGGAAATGGAACTATATATCATTCTCATCAAATGAATGAGAAAAAAAGTTAAAAATTCAGCGGAATTAAATTAAGAGAAATCGTAGCACAGTATCGATATTAATTAAGTTCCATGATATTATCTTATTTAATACTTTTAATTAATTAGTTCACGCTGCACTCTAATTAACAAGGGTAAGTACAACGACAGTAAAGAGAGAGTGCGGTGCATTTCCCTTTAACATTTGATCCAAACATCGCCTCACAATCTTGGTAGCAATTCTCATCCACACAACCTTTCCGTCCAGGGACCAAAAATTGTTCACAGTCGGCATTCACCACAATTAGCTCATAATTGCCTTCAGCCAACCCAAAAATAAATAAATAAACATTCAAAATTAATATCCACAACTTACGATCATAATAATTGTTTTTTTAAAAAAAATAAATAATAAATAAATACAAAAAAAAGTAGATGAACGTATTCAGATGAATTCTTCAAGGCTTTAAATGTATGATGCATTTACACTGTTTTATTATGGAATTTAGATTTCATAACTCTAATTAGAAATTGAATCTAGCTAGTTTTTGAAACATGCAAACATCCACCTTGAAAAAAGAATTAATCTTATTAGATAGACATGTGTGACAATGTTTTAATTTATAAAGCCCTAAATGTAAATATTTGTTTTTCCCTTTTTGTGTTCAAATACGTTTGTACAGGTTTTTTTTTCTCACTGTAATCAAATATGAGCTCTATGAAATGATGTGATGAATAGTTATCGAATAAGTATAATTGTTTCTCAATACAAAAGTTTAATTTCTATAATACTCGACCAAGGAAGCAATACAATGTTGTTGTAGGTATTAATTTCAACCATTTCAATAAATAAAAAAAATATATAAAAAAATTAGTAATCTTAGTGAAATTACAGAAACTCAGATTTGAAAAGTTTAATTACCTGTGGTGATGAAGAGCACAAGTAAGAGCATGACTGAGATTGAAAATGTAGTTTTCATTTTTTTTCCCCTTCTTTTCTGTTGATTGAAAGAAGCTATATTATGAATTCGGTTGTCCATATATATATATATATATATATATAACGTGGGTAATTAAGTAATCTACATAGTATGGCGGTCCACGGGATGATTGATTATCCGGGAATAAACTAGATTTGCTCAATTAATTAGTTACGTTCCAGTTTCGGTAAACTATTATAGATGACTTGAACAACTCAGAAACCTTTTTTGGAAAAAAAAAAATAATAAAACTGCTACTTGTGTGATGAGGTTTCCTTTTGCGGGTTTGTTAGTGGGCGATTGAAACTTGAAAATGCCGAGCCACTCTTTAAATATTTACCACTGTTTTATGGGTTTATTTATGGTTATAGCCACTCTTTTAATGTTTATAAAGTAATGATCATCCTCTAGATGCCAGCATAAAACCCTACTCATAATCTCAAAGGCTACTAAACTTTTGTAAATTAGTTTGAAAATTGTTATTAGATATAAGTCTTGTTTGGAATTAGGGTGCTATAACTTTTAAACTATAGTTACTGTAAAAAAAAAAAAAAACTATAGCTATGAAACAAAAATTAATAATATGTAGTAAATATAATTTTTAAATGATAATTTTGACAAAATTATTAAAAACATAATAGATTTTTTTCCCTCATATAAGTGAAAAATCATATCGTCGTATCTTTCAAGTTATAGCACCTAGTGCTTACTAAATGCTTAAAAGTTACCGTTGTTTGAATCTCAATCCCAAATGCACCCATAACACCAAATATGCATACAAAAGAAAGTAGCTAAATATGTATATGTCCATAGGCATAGACACCGTACGTGCATACTGCCGCTGCATATAGCAAATTAAGAACAAAGGTGATCAAAGCATGGCTCACAGCTAGTTAGTTAGACAGTTTAATTAAGATTCCAACAAGTTCATAAACCTGTTATACAAGTTTTCTTAAGTGCACAAATCCTCAGGCTTAATTATAATTGGGTCACTTGTGTACCACAAGTCCTTCTAGCTAGATGCTGGGGGTGAAAGTGCTTTAATTTTCAATTAGGAGGAAGATTCAGATCCTCTCCTGGAGATTTGGTTGAATAGGCTGCACGCGGAAGGCGAGAGGCATATGTGAACTGTACCCGTCATTCTCCAAAGCCATCTGTTGTTGTTGCTGCTGCTGCTTAGCTATCTCCTGTTGCCGCTGAAAATAACAAAATTAATCGATCATCACTGCTTCTTTTCTTCGCCAACATATAAATGCAACAGATTATTTCCTACTACCAATTCAAGTTATAAAGTCAATTTTTTTTTTTAAATTCAGAAAGATTCACAGATCGATCAAATATTATTTTTAAACTTCTAGCTAATTAAGGCAGTTTGCACAAATTTCCTTATTGGCATTAATTTATTTTTTTTGCTAGTTAGCATTTTAATTTGCACACAAAGTAACAAAAATTAAATTTAGCCTAAAGTATTGCTGTGAGTGAAAAAATTAAAGGAAGATGAGTGAATATACCAGAACATATTTGAGGTAATTATGCTCCTCCTCGAGCATTTTTCCCTATGTTCAACCACAACAAATAGCAAATAAATTAGGCAAATAGCGGCTAGCAAATTTTTATTCAACAACCTTCCAATATTTGTGGTATTAAATTGAAACAAGCTAACTGATAACAGTCTTATAGATAAATTAAACAAAGATTACTGTTTTTAATATACATACATTTTTCCTCATCCTCTCCATCATCTCACTCTGTCACAAGGGAAACAAGAAAAGATCAGAAAAAGATTAGACCCTCCTGTTAATTAAAAGCCTAGCAAGGGGAAGGGGTTGTATATAAATTTATAAGAATATATTTTTTATATAGACTATGGACTAGCCTGTTTGTCGCGAATACCGGTGAGGCCATTTTCAAGGGCATCCTCTAAGGCCATGAGCTCTTTGTGGTTCAAAGATGTGACATCCTCTCCCTTGAGGTGCCTGAACAAAAACAACGCTTGCAGCGTTAATCAAGTGACAAATTAAGAAAGGGAGAAATCAAATAAAGAAGCACTGAAAGATTTTACCGGAGCTTGATCTGCATGCTGTCATTCTCTTTCTTGATTCTATCAATTTCATTGTAGAGGTTCTGTGTGATTTACAATAAAGTATAGTATATAATGCATATTAGTTATTACTTCATGAGACAAAAATGAAAAAAAAAGGGGGGGGGGGCAGTTTGTTGACAGATCTGTTTTCATAAACATGTCATATCTGCTAGTTATACTGTGCTCTAATGAAAAGAGAGTTGACTCTATATATTATGAATGCCTTTGGAGGGTTTAAATTCCCTATAATAATTATCGTTATATTTTAGCAAGGAAAAGGAAGGAAGAGAATTCATGGTATTACCAGATCTGTTCATAGATGTTACATCTCTTATGGTTTTATGTTTCTTTTTCAATAAAATATGCACAAAAAAGAGAATAAAGAGAAAGATATATGAAGCCACAACACATCCCATTTATGGATCTGTTCATAGAATCAACAGTTTCATGTCTCTTTACACGTTTTTAGCAAACAGAACCCTATCATTTGATCATTGGACCGTGCAGGTAACTACTTCGGATATATCATTTCAGTTCAGACAAAACAAAACAAACACCATACCTCATGCTTAGCATCCCAGAGTTTCTTCCCAGACTGCTTGTGATACGCTTCTAAAATCTCAAACATCCTTCTCCATCAAAGCAAATGCAATAATAATAATAATAATAATAATAATAATAATAATAAATTCAGTTAGATGAATTTAAACTCAAAGAAGCTGATGAAACAACTTAAAAAGAAACAAAAAATGCAATAAAGAAAAGAGATCCATACGGAGCACTCGAGTAATCATGCATCTTGCCAGAAGTAGCGAAAATGATGAGAGAAACTTTAGCATCACAAAGAACTGCAATCTCCTTAGCTTTCTTAAGCAACCCATTTCTTCTCTTTGAATAAGTCACCTGCCTATTGCTCAAGTTCTCAATCCTCTTGATCTCAATCTTTCCTCTCCCCATCTTTGTTTTTTTATTTTTATTTTTTTCACAAACAGGCCAGTTGCTTTCTTCTTCTATTGTGTTCTTATTGCTTGCAGAAATGGGGAAGATACGAAGAGATAAGTAAATCAAAAGGTGGTAAAAACGAGGGAGGAAAGTAACAAAGGAGGTTTCTATTATGAGTTTGAGGATAATGAAGCTTTCCAAGTGACTCAGAAAGCAAGGGTTTGTTTATGGGTGGGTGAAAATGCCAAGCCATTTCAATTATCTGACACTTAATTAATTTGCTTTTATATGTTGGCTTTGTTAGTTTTGTTTCAACTTGTTAACCATTGGTCTCATTGATTCTCTCTGTCTGACTATCTATGACTGATTTTATCGTATATTACTCCATGAGCTTTAGGGTTTAGGAGGTTTATTTCAATAAGGAAACATGGACAAGACACAAGATTTATTATAATATACACTGTTAAACGGCCGGGTAATAACGTTTAGGCCCGTAGTTTTTTTTTTTTTTTGTGTTTTCTCAAATAAAGATATGGTTCATTTGCATATTTAAAAACTACCTAATTAGTAGTGTTATTTATTTATGGAAAATTTATACTCGTCCACCTGTTTGTTTTGTCTTTTTCAAAAATACACAAACACTTTTCTTTTTTTTTTTCAGCGCGCCACCTGAAGTTTGTTTTTTGTTGCATTTGTCCACTTCCGTCTAATTTTCATTAATGGATTTAACGGAATGTTAATGAAATGACCTTTTTACCCCTCAAAATTACAATTTAACCTAAAAATAAATGGAAATTGGAGATAAATTTGATGGATTTAATTTTTTTCAAAGGTGGATACTAGAAATCGGAGGAAAATAGTGTTTGTTGCTTGCTAAATTAAAAAAATTTGTATTTATTTTTTTGAAAGAGAATAAATAAATATAAATTTTCTAAATCTAGCAAGCAACAAACACTATTTTCCTCCAAAAAAAATAAATACAAATTTTCTATATTTAGTAACAAGCATTATTTCCTCCAATTTCTAGCATCCACCTTTGAAAAAAAAATTAAATCCATCCAATTTATCTCTAATTTCTATTTATTTTGGGTTAAATTATAATTTTGAGAGGTAAAAAGGTCATTCCGTTAAATTCGCTAACAGAAATTAAACGGAAGTGGGCGAATGCAACCAAAAGCAAACTTCAGGTGGCGCGCTGAAAAAAAAGTGTTTGTGTATTTTTGAAAAAGACAAAATAAACAGGTGAACGGTTGTAAATTTCTCTTTATTTATTTCAAAAGAAGTTAGCTTAATGCAAAAAAATAAACTACATCTTTATTTGACAAATAAACCGTAAACACTAGGGAGCTAAACGTAATTATCCCACAGAAAAACCATTTGAAGTGCAAGATCTATCTGTCATCAATCGCTAGGGCACATTACAAGCAGTGTTTGATACGTAACAGTGAAGTTGTGATAATGGTAGTGGGCACGCGTCAAGATCTCTAAGGCCTTGATTGAAGTGGGTGTGAAATGGTGTTGTGTCTAGGGTTTGAGTGATGGGACTAAATATGGTATAAATAATAAGATCTAAACCATCAAATCGAGAAACAAAGTAGGGTTTAATTTTCTCAGTTAGCAACAACAATACAGCTGAGCTGATGAAAGAAAGGTCCAAAAGAGGGAAAAGGGGCACGTATTTTTCGTGCCCCATTGTCGTCTAATTAAGGAAAGAATATGATTTTCAGAGTCAAAAGACTGTCGGGGGGGGAATAAAAAATAAAAAAAAGACCTTAGCTAGGAGGATGGATAGGTAACTTAAACTATCCTATATCTATCATCTAATATGATCTCAAAACCTAAACAAACCCATGGGAACTGGCCTGATCATGTTGATGCGTTTGTTTGTACGATATGCAATCCTAGCTAGCTCCTAGCTTTTGATGTTTCTTTTTGTACACAATAAAAATGAAGCAAGTTCATTTCTTTTACATATAAAACAAATTATTTAAAACTTTTTTTTTATTTGGTTTTTAAGTGTAGAGTTAAAATTCCAATGCATTGAAATCAACAATCTTTCGGGGGGAAAAAATAAGAAGAAAAGAAAATCTACATATTCAATAAGAGATTTTTATACAATGAGCATTCTAATTTGAAAAACCTTAAGTGCTCCCAATTTTCATCTATTGAATTTCTTTGCATGTTTATATTTGCTTTTACATGACTAGATCACTGCTTACTGTTTTATAATTAATTAGTGTATAATATTATCAGTTGATTACAACTAATGTAGCATCATGTAGATGCTCATAAAACATGTATGCTTAAAATAAAAATAAAAAGATAACTCATAGTAATAATAATATGTAGCGTCATTTAATTAATTAATTAATTTTATTTAGCCAACTGTCCCTTACTTTGCTTTTCACGGATGCAAATCTCAATTTCATTCATGTTACGGTGGGATTATTTGCACTATAAATTCTACTATGAACACTCTTGATTAAATAAAATTTTATATTACTTAAACATCCATAACTTAATTTACTATCAAGGACGATTTAGTAAAGTGAATGAATGTGTGTGTGTGTGTATCTCAAACGTTGATTCCTATCAATATTTTCTAATTCTTGTTTTCATATGACATGATAAATTAAATGCCTCACTTCACATATATATACTCATGTAAAAATTTGAAATTCTTCTTCCACTCATCTCAATTTGTTTTAGTGGAAGATTAACGAGCTACAACAGTTTTTTGAAATTCTAATCATAACTAAAAAAATCGCCTTCTTTAGTAATGAATTGAAAATTATCAATTATCATAGGCTATTTTCTTTTTTTAAGAAGACGAAGAAGAAGAAAGTTATTTGACTGCAATAAATAATTTTATGGCTATAGATAGAAAAGTAAAATAGTTATTACATTTAGTTCAATTAAGGACTATTTTAATATTTGTAAGAGTGTGCTGAGTAAAAATTAAGATTTTAAAATTATTAAATGAACGTACAAATAAATAAAGTGTTTAGAATACAACTTAAAAACTTATTCTAAATTGTAAAATGATTTATTGCTTAAATTCATAATCCTACAATTTTTATAAAAAATGATGATCCCATATTATTTTTTAAGCATTATGGATATAGAGTGAATTTGGAAATGTCCTTTGCATTAGGGGTTAAAATTAAAAGGCTGTCAGTTAATAAAAGATCTTGGGCCATGGGCCTCTCAGCCCAACAGCACTACATCAGTACGCAGGCAGAAAAAGTTTACATAAAAAAAATTCACGTGTAAAATTGCAATGATCTCAAGAAGTTTTGCATCAGCTACTACAACTTGAAACTCTCTACTCCGCAATGGGAACATTTTGGTGCATTCTGCATACAACAACAAAATAGTTTAAGAGGTAAAGCAAATTCTTCATACTTAACAAAAAATACATTTCTCAAACGGAAATACCTTACAAAATTGTCTGGATCAGCCGAAAGCCAAAACCTCTGTGCACAAGGAGTTGAATACGAGCACTGTTTAGTGCATTTGCACATGCCCAAATCTGAACAATCTGCATTTTGTTGCAAATCATCTTCATCAAAAGATACCTAAAATCTGCTTTTGGTTAGAACCAATTTGAAACATTGAAGTCCCGAAGCTTTCTTAGATGTCTCTCCATGTCTGCTCTGGTCTTGACCCACTCTTCCTTCTCTATTACAGTGGTGGCGTCCTCTTTTTGACTCTATCAAGCATAAACAGATAATGGTGAATCAGGCAATACAGAACAGAAATGTGATTGAAATTTGGGAAAGAGATACTTACTGCATGAATAATTTTGAAGGAGTTTCCATTATCACGTACTATAAGTAAGTCGCTCTTTCTGTCCCTATTTCTTGGAAGTGTGACCTATAGGCAACAAAGTAACCATTGAAACAATAATCCTCCGAAAGTAGCTAATATAATGTGAATTGGAGAACATAGAAATTAAAAAATGAGAAAGAAAGAAGAGTAATCTATTTACGCCTAAACTGAAACTCGGAGATAAATAGACATAGGAGCAAAGGTTCCCCTTATAGACACAAGAACTAGAACACATAATAAAAGTCATCACATTAAGCAAACACACCCATGCATGAATCATAAGATTTCTCCACAACACTCGCACGAAGGTTCTCGATTATAAGAAAAATGGTTCCATCGGGTCATGACTCAACAAACAGAAACATTAATACTACTCAAAAGCCACACAATATTGCTAAAGAAGACATGGCATGACATAACTTATGGTAGTTGTGAAGTATCAAGCCTGCGGCGAACAAATGAAGATACAAGATGAATACTTATGACCTTTACATCATACATAGCCAAAATTTGTAGAATTCAATTATATAGCATAAATTTAGCCAAGTTAGGCCAGGAAAAGAAATTGATACAACTCAAAAGTTTACAGGGCGTAACCACTGGATTTAAAACAAATATCAATCAATCTCTTAAGTTTTAACGATCCATTGTTTATAAAAAAAGAAAAAGGGTCCAAAGTGAAGCCCAAAAGAAATGAATCAGGTGCTTAAACATCACCAATGTCAGATATAAAGCAGGATCCTCATGAAACTGCAGAACAGTATTGTCCATCTAAACTAAAGAGATCATAAAGTTAAGTTACCAATAAGAACTTAAGAGATGAGAAGCATACTGTCACTCCATAAACAACATTTAAAGGGGCTTCAAAACCAATCTATACAATAAAAATTCATACCAAGACTTTTGCTCTAGTAATTGACTTCGTTTTAGAATCAATAACATATATCTCCTCAAAATCAAGCACAAATTCTGGATCGCCCAACCTCCTGTTCCTGTAGTGCTTTACCAAGAATACCTACAACGAAAATTGACCTGGTGAACCCATTGCTAGGGGCGTTACAAAAATAAAGCTACAAAATCTAGCGGAACTTCTTAATACATAGAAGTCATATAATATAAAAACAGATCTTTTATACCTTATGGATCTCCCTCTCAGATTTGTACATTGGATCTCGAGGTGCATCAATGGGTGGTTCAGTAACATTATAGCATCCATAATCGCTCACCGCACATCGTATATACTAAATTTTGACAACAACGAAAAAGTACCCATTACTATTAAAAAAATTTAAGAAATTACTCATATGATTAATAAATTACTTCACATGATGCAAATGAACAAAAGGAGAAATATACAAGTCTCAAAAACTACCAATGTATCTATGCAACAGTGATGTAACACTTTAATGAATAACACAACAGAATATGCGCAAAATCCTCTAAGAAGGAGGTGGCAGTAGCATTACCTTAGGAACCCTAACAGTTTCAGCTTAAGCATCTAATTAATTTATCAAGATTTTCATCAACTTTTGCAACAATACCTGTATGATTATAAATATGAACTGCCAATTCAACACACCAGCGTGCATGTGATTAAACACTTTGCAGAAGACTAAATGGTAGGAGATTGTACACAATTATTTTAAAGCAACATATAAAGGAATAAACCAAACAACATCACAAAAGGGATAGCTACTGTAAAAGCAACAAGAATTACAACAGTGGGTACCTTCTGCGGCATTGGAGCAAGAACCTTTGGTATTGCATAAATATCCGTATCTGGGGGAGTAACATACATCTGCAATGTAATGGCAACAAACAAATAAACAAGCAATACCCATGTCAAGAAACGACCATAACTTTAGTGTGTTTTTCAAAGTGCTTTCGTCCTCAGTCTCACTAAAATAATTTCAGTGTTGCATTCAATAAAAGAAACGTTTTTGCTATTAAAAAAGAAGAAGAAGTGCTTAAAACGCGCCACCAACCTCTCTGAAATCGTACACATCGTTATCAGGATCGGGAGCCTTCCTTATAAAGAAATCACACTCCATCAAACTGATCTTATGAAACTCATCTTCATCAATTCTATAATCCACCACCGTCTCTGAATCCCAACCTTGCGTGTACACGAAGCTCTTACTATCCACCATCGTAATATCATCATCACCACCAGCAACAAGCGGGTCGTACTCGACGTCGTAGTCTTTCTTGTTGTCGAGCTCCTCCATTTCGTCCTCGTCCATGTCGTAGTCGTCGGGGCCGCCGTCGCCATCTCCGTCGTCGGAGCGCACGATGAATGAGGGTTTACGGGGTTTAAAGGAAGGGAGGGAGATGGAAGTGAATTTTAGTGGTGGAGCAGAGAAGGGTTTGGTGGCGGTGGCGGTGGCGGTGAAAGAGAGGAGCTTGAGAGTGAAGAGAGGCGGGGAGAAGAGGAGAGTGGTGGCGGACATGGCGCCAGCGGGACAGGGTGTTTGGGAGCCGAGCAAGTGTGGCCTGGGAAAAAGTGAGAGGGAAAAATATGCAAATTGATTGTGGATAAAACCTCTGCTATTGGTCCGGGCTGGTGATTCGAGTCGGGTCCGGCATTGCGTTTGCGTAAACTGTAAACCCGCTAACTGGGCTGTTGCAGTTTTAAAAAAAAAAAGAAAAGAAGTGAGGAGAGTGGTGGCGGACATGGCGCCAGCGGGACAGGGTGTTTGGGAGCTGAGCAAGTGTGGCCTGGGAAAAAGTGGGAGGGAAAAGTATGCAAATTGATTGTGGATAAAACCTCTGCTATTGGTCCGGGCTGGTGATTCGAGTCGGGTCCGGTATTGCGTTTGCGTAAACTGTAAACCCGCTAACTGGGCTGTTGCAGTTTTAAAAAAAAAAGAAAAAAAACCAGTAAGTAATGTTCTAAATTCTAATTTGTTATTCCCATTTGGTTACTGGGTTCAAAAGTTCAATGGACTACAACCAGTGATTCTCCACGGGCTTGGAGTTGGATCCAGTAATGCGGCCCATCACCTTCATCCTTCGAAATTTTCTCGGGAAAGAAAAAATGCAAGAAAAATTTCAAAGAGAAGAAAATCAAACCGCTGTAAAAAGAAAAAAAATAAAAATAACAACAAAAACCCTCCAAAAAAACGTTTCACTATCCCGCGCAATCTCTCTCTCTCGCCAATTGAACCCATTATATGTCTCTCAAATTATGGTGGAATTCCCCAATTCGAATACCCTAGAATCACGATCCTCTAGACCAGGCCTGGATTTGTCGATGGAGGAAGATAGGCCTGGCAGTTCCATAGGCGGTGGCGAGTCATCGTCGTCCAAACCTACTTCGTCTTTTCTGAAATCTGGTGACCGGCAAGTGTTTGTGGTGGAGCTCCGACCCGGAGAGACCACGTACGTGTCGTGGAAGAAGCTAATGAAAGACGCTAACAAAGCCAATAAAATTCCCTCCAAATCCGCTCCCGACCCGCAACCTGTTCCCCGCCCCAACATTGAGTCCCGTGTAGCCAGTGTAAGCCGTTTAATTTTTCATTGTTGGTTAATACATTTTGTGTTTAGTGATTGATTGCATGATGTAAATTATTCATTGCAAAAAGTACCTAACAAGAACCTTAGGTAATCCGGACACATAGTTGAATTTGAATGATTAGTGTTACAATTTAGGGTGAACTTTATTTTCATGATTATTAGTTATGGCAAGTTAATATACCTCTTAGATTGATTTTGGAATTGTTTTGATGCCAGTTTGTTATGAATGTTTTTGCTTGTGGTTTTATTAGTGTTTGAAATTACATGAGATGGATTTGCTTGTTTATGTGATGTTGGTGTGTTCTGCGTAGAGAATCTATGTATTGATTTTGTGATGCGGAGTTAAATTCTTAGTTTGAACTTGAATTTATTTAGGGACAAGCGGAGGAAAATAAAGGGAAAGATGAACCTGCTCCGAATCGTTTCAGTGCTGTTATTGAGAAGATTGAACGTCTTTACATGGTATGTTATATTGCATCGACAACTTTAAAGTTGTTTTATTGACTTTTGGCTTTCCACCAGCAAGTGCTTGGATGAGTGTTCTCAATATGTCAACTTTTTTAGTGCAACTGATATGTATGTGGAATTAAATATGCTAATGTGACTACCAATCCTTCTCAGGGTAAGGATAGTAGTGATGACGAAGAACTAAATGATATTCCTGATGACGATCAGTATGATACCGAAGACTCTTTTATTGATGATGCTGAGCTGGTTAGTGTTTGTATCTATTATTTGTTTATTGGAAGTTTATGCTGATCTTTTTGCAGCTGCAATTGATAGTGTTCTTCTATTATTTTATTTTATTTTTTTTGCTTTAAATTATGTATGATTTTTCTTTGTGATTTGTCGTGCAGGATGAATATTTCGAAGTTGATAATTCAGCAATAAAACATGATGGTTTCTTTGTTAATAGGGGGAAGTTGGAACGCATGTAAGTTTTCTTATTCGCACTTTATTGATTGCACAATTTACTTTAGTTGATCATATATTAGTTTTCATTTTCAGTTGGAGAAAATGATGCTCAAGAACTTGAATGCAAAATCTCATTATAGTTATAGGCATATAGCACACTTCTTTGTGAATTTGCAACTGCAGAAAAGTAGTGTAATACTTTGGCTGTCAACTAATGAAATTGGACTTGTGCCTTGAGTGCTCGTGTCGTATGCTGCAATGCTGCTGAATATGTAAGGATATCCTAAAGGTTAAGAAAGTCCTTTAGCACCACAGCATTTATGGCTTCCTTGACAAAGAAACTTCAGTATTACAACTTGTTGATCCGGAAAATTCCTTTTCTTACATTTTTAGCCATCTTTTCCCTCAGAGAACCCATGACTACATAAGTTGATCAAGTTTTAGACCTTGTAGATTGACTACGGCTTACCAAAAGCAAAGATGGCAAAAAGGTGAAAAAAGTTGAGCAGCTAGCTGCAGGAATTCTTTGTGATCTGGTTTACCTGGTATTATTGGTGGTTTTCTAGGAAAATATATCTTATTAGTGTTCGGGAAAAGGAGGAAATGGGAATGCTTCTGGCTTCTTATTAAGCATTAAAATCCAATTTTATCCGGGGGATTTGTGGTTGACAGTAAACTTAGGGTTTCAACACAAGCTGTTTTTACAGTTAGATAGTGTCAATCAGTTGAATTTGATTACGTTGCTGTTGTACTCTCGTTTACTCTGAGCCCCAAAGTTGAAGATGTTTTATATGAGGAAGAGAAGTTAAATAGATTTAAGTTGATTTATTGAAAAGTTCTTTTATATTGCGTTTACTAATTTCCTTTGTTTTCCGTTTTTAAGCAACGAACCTACAATAATGCCTAATCAGCAACCAAAGAAAAGGCGAAGAAAGGATTTGCCAAAGGCACATAATCAGAATGATGATGGTCGTGTGCCAAATAAACATGCAAAACTGACTAAAGCAGCTACCTCAAAGTCAGCACCGTTAGTTGGGAAAAACATTCCCACCCAAAATCTGGGCTCGAAAAGTGGTGCACATTGTGATGAAGTGAGACCCCAGAATCAATTGAATGCTTCTGGAATTTCTTCCAAGAAAAAATCTAGTGATCATAAAACGACCTTGGATCCTTCATCTATTAAGGTTTTGAATGGGGATGCTTCTGTATCTCTAGCCGAGGCAAAGGATGCTGATAGGCTGAAAACAGGAAATCTCCAGTCAAAGAGTGTCAGCAACAAATTGAAAGACATTAGTGGACCTTCTGATGCTTCACATCAGAAATATCATGATCAAAATGCACATATACAATCCAAATTCCAGTCTGGGAAATTGCTGCAAAATATTGATGACCTGGAACCATCTGCTCGACAAAGAGAAAAAAATGGCAGTCATGAACTGCTGGATATCAATGTTTCTGAGGGCAAGCATCCCCTGCAAACGACAGTAAGTACTTTTCAACGTCTTTCCTTTATATTTTTATATAACTTAATAATGTATTGGCCACATGTTGGACCAAAAAGTGGTATTCAGTTATACTGGGTCATTGCCGGACTTGGAACTGTTTGGACTCCGAACTTGATAATCCAATGCTACTGGTTTTTTTATTTTTGTGTCTAATATCTTGCAGAAAGCTTCACATATGCACAGAAAGGATGGTTCAAGTGTAAGGCCAAAAGGTTCGATGCTTGAAAAGGCCATCAGGGAGTTGGAGAAGATGGTTGCAGAATGTAAGCTTTGATATTTTATTAAATATCAAATTCATAGATGATTAATTGGGAGATCCCTCTATTTTAATTATTTATTTATCTTTTTAATTTTTCTTTTTGTAAAATATAACAGCAAGACCACCTGCTATAGAAAACCAAGAAGCTGATAATTCATCCCAGGCAGTCAAAAGGAGATTGCCCAGAGAAATAAAGCTGAAGCTTGCCAAAGTCGCTAGATTAGCAGTAATGGAGAAAAATTGATATGATTGCAGTCACTTGTAACTTGATACTATGACCGAGAAAAACGTTTTGGCTTACTTGCATTGTTTTTCTTTGTTTCTTTTCCCTGGTCTGTGAAGAAATATAAGTATGTTATTTTTAAATTTGCAGCAGGCAAGCCAGGGAAAGATATCAAAAGAGTTAATTAATCGCCTCATGAGTATCCTCGGACACTTAATACAGCTTAGAACACTTAAGGTATCTCCATTTGCAAGCGAATAAAGTTTGTTTAAACCTCTATTCTTTCCTCCTCTAAGTGATAAAAGCTTCTTGAAATTTGATAATTTAGGTAGCATGTTTCTACTATGTTTCTGATGGGTTATTTATTTTCTACTTCCTAATTTCAGTGTCGGTCAAGTCATATTTTTGTTTCTGCATAAGTAGTATTTTGATTTTACTGATTATGTGACTCTTTTAAAAAAAAAATTGCTACAGAGAAACTTAAAAATCATGATTAGTATGGGTTTGTCAGCAAAGCAGGAGAAAGATAATAGGTTTCAACAGATAAAGAAGGAAGTTGTTGAGATGATAAAAGAGCGAGTACCTTCGTTGGAGTCTAAGGTGTGTTCTGCTCAATTCTCTCCCTCTCTTTCACTCCCTCAGTTGGGTTTTCTGGCGTAGTTATTTAGGTGCTATGCTTTATTTGCCGGTGAAAGTAAAGATATACATTCATGACAAGTAAAAACATATTGCTAAACTTTTCTCCCAGCTTAGTGTTGCCTTTATCAATTTAGGCTTCCTTAAAAGTTAAGGCCACTGTGTCTTTCCTCCCCAAATGTGATTCTTTTTTATTTTTGCAGCAATCCTCTTTTTGTTTGTTGTTCTGTTCTGTATACTGTATATTATGCATATCAAGAAGTTCAAATTTTCGTGTGTTAACTTGTTTCCATAATTTCTTTTTAGGCATTTGAGCAACAGGCTGGAGCTTCTGATGATTTTCAAGAAATTGGTTCTGAAGAGAAAGGAGTCCTTAAAAGAAAATATAGGATGGATTCTGCTCTGGAGGACAAGATCTGTGATCTATATGACCTTTATGTTGATGTATTGATCTCCTGATTCGTTTTTTATTTGTTTCTTGAGAAATTTTCCTTTCCATAGGATAATTTTCTTTCTTATGTATCTTATTCTGGTCTATATTGTTTAATTGTAACAGGGGCTGGATGAAGATACTGGTCCGCAAATCAGAAAGTTGTATTTGGAGGTTGTTCACTTCTCTTATTGTTCTTCAATTTATCATGCAATTTCGTTTGATTCCAACGTTTTCTTTGTGCATTATTTGGGCTTGGGTTAGATCTTAGAGGCATTGGCCTGATGATCTTTTTTTGGTTACTGGTTCTATGATCTCCACCTCGTCTCACTAATCCATGTTATTATTCAATGTGTTCCAGGACATTTTGATTTACTTATTACAATATGTATTTTTTATTAGAATAGAATTGTTCTGTCTTCAGAATATCTCCCATGAAGTTTTATTATCACTGTCATTATTTTGTATATGTTTTTTTTGAGCGGATATGTTTCCAAGTCCTTGACTGTTATCACTACTCATTAGTTCTTCAACCTTTGTCATTAAGCGTTTTGACATTTTAGAGTCCTTTCTGGGATGCAGCTGGCAGAACTGTGGCCAAAGGGTTTCATGGACAACCATGGGATCAAACGTGCAATTTGTAGAGCCAAGGAGAGGAAAAGGGAACTGTATAGCAGACATAAGGTATGTTGATTCCACTCATATTTTCATCCTTTTATGCATTTTCCTATACAGGCTATTCTTCTTTTGGATGGAGATATATCTTTTACAGGTGGTATATAGTTTTTCTTGACTTTTGGAAATTCATAGTGAGATCATATGGACTTTGGCCTGGTCAGTTGTGCAATCCAATTTGGATTATTGATAATTAGAATATCCTGAATGGATCTATGAGTTTGGCTGTTTTTGTAATATAAACTTTCATTCAAACGTGGATTGCTTGATGTACTAAGATTTAAGCACAGGGAGGTCGCTGTGTGCCTATTGGGAGAATGAGGAGGGCAGGGAAGAATGTTGATGTGATAGAGTTATACATAATATGTGTTTTGTTTTGTATCCAAGTAGAAACACTAAATAAAAATCATAAGAATTAGTAATGTTCCAAAAGATTCTGTCAGTGATCAATAGAGCTAGAGATTGCAACTATGCATTTGAAAAGATTCTGTATCTCAAGTCTCTTCTATTTTATGGAGATATGATGTTTATAATTTTTTCTTTTAATAGAGTAGTCGATATTCTCAAGGAAAGGGTCGTCAATGTTCTCCCTAGCTGTATTAGTGGGATGGCAGATGAGTTGTTGAAACTTCATTACATTTATGTTTCCTTTTCTTGAAGCTCCTGATAAAAGAGAATATCAAGTTTTCTTTAGTTTACCATCATTTACATCATGCTTTCATCTTCATATAATTTAGTTTTACTGATTTAGGAGTTGTTTAGGACTGCTGTGTTGTGGCAGTGCAGCAGTCCTAAATGAGGTTTTACGGCCCCTCATTATGGTCCCTTTCAATTGCCATTCATATTATGGTCCCTTTCAATTGCCATTCATCATTTATTTTTCCTTGGGAGTTGTATGTTAGTCGATATTTGATCTTTATTCATATTTATTTACTTGTTTTGAAAGGATCAAGAGAAAATCAAGAGGAAAAAGATGTTGGCCACAAAAATAGAGGAAGAGACTGTTCGAGTTGAGGCTAGCTCAACTACTCAGTCACAGTTTATGAAGGAGAGATTGGTTACTGATTCAGGCGGTCATAATTTAGCTTTGGCTAACAAGCCGATTTGCAATACAACAGCTGCAATGAAGATACCCAATCCCTCAGCAAATGCTGCTTCTAGCTTGGACCGGCTGAAACACGAGAAGTTGAAGGGAATTACAATCAATTCTATGGACGAACCAAAGATGGTGGATGGTGCAATAACAAAGAAAAAGGTGAAGAGGAAGCCGGAGCAGGAGGTGAACATTACTAATTCTTATTTCCATCCAGAGAAGTTGGCTGGCCAATCAAACGAGGAACGGCACAAGTCGCATAAGCAATCTGAAATTCTTCCCCAGAAATTAAATCTCCAGTTAAACACTTCTTCAAATTTCGAGCAGTCGAGCTGACATGATTTTTGGAATTTTTATTCATTCTGACCGACTGATTGTTGCCATATCAGTTAACGAATTTTTGTAAGTAGATGATGTCGCATTGCATTGGGTTGATTAGAGTCTTTTATCTTAGTAGGAGAAAATAGAAAGCCGTAGTTTCCTGTTTCCATGTACAATATTTATGCATGGCTTGAAAGCCAAATCCCCTTCTTTGCATTTCCAGCCTTTTTATTTTTCATTATCCTGAATTTCTTCCTGGAAGTAGCTAGAATAAACAAGTGAATAAAAAAGAAAATTAAAAATTAAATAGAATAAAACATTTTCCATACGCAGTGAAAAATCTAAAATGCTCTAGTTAATTAAACATTTTGCGGATGGGCAGTTTCGTCTTTTAAGTGAGTAAAACCAGTCTGCCACTTTACCAGAGGTCCAGAGATTCAACATTAAAGTGACAGCCTCCATCACAAGCCACGCACCTCACCTACATCAGATACCATAACACCTTCCCGCCTTTTATATCTTCATAATTACCCCCAAATTTCCCACTCTTCACTTGAAAACCTAACTTATACATCTCAATTCATCATCATATCATATCACATTTCCTCTTCACTTAAAACAATTCGCATCTCTCCCAATTCTCATCTCTATCTTTATAAAACGGTAATAATAAATCAAATTCAATTTTGAAGAGAAGATGATGAAACCGAAGCCATTCAAAGAAGCAAAAGTGTACATGTCGAGAAATCTGGTGGCGCCGGAGATATTCGACGCACTTCTCGACGCACTCAAGTTGAACGGGGCTGAAGTCGAACTCTGCTGTGATCCTTCTCGCACTGGACCCAACGATTTCCACGTCATCTCCTCTTCCGATCACGTGACTATCCGCGTCATTTCCACTTCATTTCGCTTCAACTCCTTTTTTTTTCCTATGTCGAATAATTTTTTATTAAATTTTCGGTTTTTGGCAGGAGAAATTTGAGGATCTTAGAGCGAAAGGATGTAATTTGTTGGGTATGCATTATAAGTTCGGTGGCTTATGTATTCCATTTTTATTTTTTGATTTGTATTTCGTAATTTGAAAATTTTCGTTTGACTTTGAAATTACCATATTGACCTCACTCAATTTGTTAGAGATAGAATCAGGGAAATGAGAACATAAAACTTGATCAGAAATGTTTAGACACTTTTTTAGTGAAGAATTAGCCCTATGTTTACTTAATATCATTCTTGTGAGTTTAAATGGGCTATCTACAAGGTAGAATGTTTAGAATTGTGAAATCACTTGCTTATTATTCTTATTTTAATGGTTCGTATGTGAGTGGACGTTTTAATTTTCTTTTGGTTGCTGAATTTGATAAGCTTGTGCATTTTTGGACAGGTCCTCAGTGTGTGCTTTCCTGTGCGAAAGAAAATAGAGCTTTGCCAAAACAAGGGTTTACTTGTTGCCTTGCAATGGATGGTGTCAAAGTAATTGCCTCTGGTTTTGATGTGGATGAGAAGGTATTGTGCTTGTGTTACATGCACATATGTTCATTCTTGTAGTTTCATGGTGGTATATGGGCATATGGCCTTTCTTACTACCTAATGTTGTCTGCAACAAGAATTTTAGCTTCATGGTGGGAAAACTTATCGGGTGAAGAATGTATATAAGAGATATTAGTCTCTGAGAATTCTCAGTGGAGGACATAAAACCTGTTTTAGCAGCCCTCTGCACAGAGAGTTTCTAAAAAGTAGTGTCTTGAGCACTCTGTACAGAATGTTGAAATCTCTGTGCAGTGAGTTGTCTGTCTGTGTTTCTACAAAATGTGGACGTCAGTGGGAGAGGACTCATTAAAACCATTGACGAGCTGTTGTGAAGCTCAGTATAGACTGTCAAAAATAGGCTTGAAACAGTTTCAAGAACTTTATAATTTTTGTAGCTGCGTACTTGCTTGTTTTGGTTATCTTGGGCCTTTGAGAATAGCTAATAGTACTTTCCTTCTAGTTCCCTTGGCGCTGCCCTATACTTGCACTCACTTGCCTGAGAGGAGAAAAATAATTTTCAGATTTGCAAACAAAAAGAAAAGTATCCTTTATAAAATGATTGACATGAAATTGTGAATGAGTTAAGCTATGTGTCCTACTGGCTTAGGTTCCTATCCTATTCATTCATTAAGGGTGCTTTGAATATCATAAAATCCTTTATCTGCATTTTGCTTTTTCTTTTGCTGTTTTAGCTTATCAAGCTGTATTGTATCAACTGCTTTTAATTGTGTTACAGGTTAAGATAGAAAAGCTGGTCACAGCTATGGGAGGAGTACTTCAGACCAAAGCAACTTTGGATGTTAGCTTCGTCATCGTAAAGAATGTTTTGGCAGCAAAGTACAAGGTCTGTCTCTTATCTAAAGACTGTGGTCTAGTCAGTTTAAATATTAAAAGTTGTCTTCTTATCAATGAGCCTTGACACGCATACAAACGCGCTTTCTCTCTTGTTGTGCATTCATTTGCAAATTTCTGGGTGCCATAGGTAGGAAATAAATACTATTTTAACTTTAAATTGGAACACAAGTTGCTGTTTTATTAGGAGAAAATATTCTTTTGTTGTATCTTTATTTAGGACTGGTCTCAGCAAAGCAGTGAAGGCATTAAAAATAAGTTTTTCCCTAAAGTGGCTACTCTTAAGCCTGAACCTGGCTGTCTTGAGTTTGTCAGAACCGGATTTATAGCATTTTGTCAGATAATATCCCTTGATTATCCAATGGATATGGTCTGAGAAGTGTTGTTCAATTTTTTTTTTCTGTATAAATAAATTTCTGTTCTCCCAGAGTATTATGTTTTTTCATTGTTCATGCTCTATGGAAGACTAGCAAATGCTCAAACAAGAAGTGGACACAAAATGAAGTCATTCCAGGATCATGGTTCAGCCAATTTGTAGTTTGTTGCATATAGATCAAATTGGAGTTACAAGTTTTTACGCTCAATGTAAGCTGTATTTTAGCCTTTCTCTAGTTAAATTGTGTAATGCCTTCATAGGCTTCTTTGAAATCCTTGTTCAGTAGCCACCGAATGCTTGAGATGATGGAGACACCAATATTGTCCATTTTGGGGATCTTATACTGCTTTCCTTAAGCTGGGTTACTTATGACATGGTTTATGCCTGCCTTGCTGTCAAGCCTGGGGCTTGCTATTTGAATTTGTCTGTTAGTTTGCTTGTCATTCGGTGGGGATTTTCTGTATCTCTCTTCCCACTGATTTTCTTGGTACTTGTTGCTGGTTTGTTCGGTTTTGTGAATAAAAAGTATTTTTGTTGTATGTCATAGAAAAAATCAATGACAGCAAGATTTTATAAGAACTTTTCTGGCATTTTCTGGGTTTTGGTGTAGCCACTAAGATGTGGAATGGTGATAGTGATTTTGATTTTTATTAAACTCTTGTTTGTTTTAGTTGTTTTAGTCCTTTTGCCATGCATTGTAAACTTGTGCGTTGACTTGAAACTGGTGATTGAAGATGTGGTCAATGTGATATGAATTAAATTTGTAAAACCTTTTGTTTTGTTCATTCGTTGTGCAATGAATTTTGTGTTACAGATAAATGATTGTCATGTGATGTTACTTTGCTAATGGAAGTTTGCAAATCTAAATCTAGATCATGGTAAATATATTCAAAGTTGGAAAGTTGTTTCTGGGATAATTTGATTCGCTTTGATGTAAAACTGTCTTGCGTGTATTTTGAGTATGGTGGTATTATATGCCAATTTTAGATTGTGTTCATTACAGTATTAAGTGTGACTTAATATAAAGAAGCTACTTATTTGAAAGGAGTAAATGGTGTTATATCATTTGCTAAGATACAATCATTTTTCTTTTAATACTGTCCCTTCATGCAGTGGGCTTTAAATATTCTCAAGAAACCAATTGTTACTGTAAATTGGTTATACCAATGTTGGAATGAGCACCGTGTTGTTCCTCAGGAATCGTACAAGGTTCTTCCTTTCTCCGGATTGATGATATGTGTTACCAGAATTCCTGCAGGTTGCTATGTTCTCTATTTGTTTACTGCTGCTAAAGATACATCATTTTTGTCTATTGGATCTAACATCTCTCCTTTCTTTTTTTTTTGTCCGGCTCATATAATGAGCCATTCCTTTGTTTAATGCTAATGAGCTTACATCTCCCAGATGAGCGGAAGGAGATGGAGAAACTCATTGTACAGAATGGTGGGAAATATTCTCCTGAGTTAACCAAAAAGTGCACACATTTGATTTGTGACATATCCTTTACGTAATTCTTTGTGAATGTAATGTTTTGGCAGCAAAGTACAAGGTCTGTCTCTTATCTAAAGACTGTGGTCTAGTCAGTTTAAATATTAAAAGTTGTCTTCTTATCAATGAGCCTTGACACGCATACAAACGCGCTTTCTCTCTTGTTGTGCATTCATTTGCAAATTTCTGGGTGCCATAGGTAGGAAATAAATACTATTTTAACTTTAAATTGGAACACAAGTTGCTGTTTTATTAGGAGAAAATATTCTTTTGTTGTATCTTTATTTAGGACTGGTCTCAGCAAAGCAGTGAAGGCATTAAAAATAAGTTTTTCCCTAAAGTGGCTACTCTTAAGCCTGAACCTGGCTGTCTTGAGTTTGTCAGAACCGGATTTATAGCATTTTGTCAGATAATATCCCTTGATTATCCAATGGATATGGTCTGAGAAGTGTTGTTCAATTTTTTTTTTCTGTATAAATAAATTTCTGTTCTCCCAGAGTATTATGTTTTTTCATTGTTCATGCTCTATGGAAGACTAGCAAATGCTCAAACAAGAAGTGGACACAAAATGAAGTCATTCCAGGATCATGGTTCAGCCAATTTGTAGTTTGTTGCATATAGATCAAATTGGAGTTACAAGTTTTTACGCTCAATGTAAGCTGTATTTTAGCCTTTCTCTAGTTAAATTGTGTAATGCCTTCATAGGCTTCTTTGAAATCCTTGTTCAGTAGCCACCGAATGCTTGAGATGATGGAGACACCAATATTGTCCATTTTGGGGATCTTATACTGCTTTCCTTAAGCTGGGTTACTTATGACATGGTTTATGCCTGCCTTGCTGTCAAGCCTGGGGCTTGCTATTTGAATTTGTCTGTTAGTTTGCTTGTCATTCGGTGGGGATTTTCTGTATCTCTCTTCCCACTGATTTTCTTGGTACTTGTTGCTGGTTTGTTTGGTTTTGTGAATAAAAAGTATTTTTGTTGTATGTCATAGAAAAAATCAATTACAGCAAGATTTTATAAGAACTTTTCTGGCATTTTCTGGGTTTTGGTGTAGCCACTAAGATGTGGAATGGTGATAGTGATTTTGATTTTTATTAAACTCTTGTTTGTTTTAGTTGTTTTAGTCCTTTTGCCATGCATTGTAAACTTGTGCGTTGACTTGAAACTGGTGATTGAAGATGTGGTCAATGTGATATGAATTAAATTTGTAAAACCTTTTGTTTTGTTCATTCGTTGTGCAATGAATTTTGTGTTACAGATAAATGATTGTCATGTGATGTTACTTTGCTAATGGAAGTTTGCAAATCTAAATCTAGATCATGGTAAATATATTCAAAGTTGGAAAGTTGTTTCTGGGATAATTTGATTCGCTTTGATGTAAAACTGTCTTGCGTGTATTTTGAGTATGGTGGTATTATATGCCAATTTTAGATTGTGTTCATTACAGTATTAAGTGTGACTTAATATAAAGAAGCTACTTATTTGAAAGGAGTAAATGGTGTTATATCATTTGCTAAGATACAATCATTTTTCTTTTAATACTGTCCCTTCATGCAGTGGGCTTTAAATATTCTCAAGAAACCAATTGTTACTGTAAATTGGTTATACCAATGTTGGAATGAGCACCGTGTTGTTCCTCAGGAATCGTACAAGGTTCTTCCTTTCTCCGGATTGATGATATGTGTTACCAGAATTCCTGCAGGTTGCTATGTTCTCTATTTGTTTACTGCTGCTTAAGATACATCATTTTTGTCTATTGGATCTAACATCTCTCCTTTCTTTTTTTTTTGTCCGGCTCATATAATGAGCCATTCCTTTGTTTAATGCTAATGAGCTTACATCTCCCAGATGAGCGGAAGGAGATGGAGAAACTAATTGTACAGAATGGTGGGAAATATTCTCCTGAGTTAACCAAAAAGTGCACACATTTGATTTGTGACATATCCTTTACGTAATTCTTTGTGAATAACCAATGCTGAAATCAGCCCCGTGTTTTTTGGATCACATGCACACATACATTCTTGATTTATCTTAGACCTGCTCTCATGCCCAGTATGTAAAGCCTTACGCATCTGTTTTGGTGACGTGTTAAAATCTGTTTTCATCCCCAGGAAAGGCCTAATGTTTCTAAGAATGTAAATTATCTGAACTAGGAAAATATCCAGAAATGTTCATGTTGTTGAAGTTCTGTGATTTCAGTGAAATTATTTGATTGAAAATTTTAAATCTTTGTTAAATTTTTCCCATATCAGTTTGGAATCTGTGTTTTATACTTGCACAGGAGTGAGTCTTTTTCAAAGACTGATTCAAGTTCTTCTACAGTCATTTGAATTCAGAAATTCTATAATCTTCAATTTTGGAACGTTTATGATGTTATGGCGTCTTGCATTCTTAAAGGTGATGAAGACTAGTTCACTGAAGACACTGCTTTTAATTCCTTAGTGTGATTTGCTGCTTTGCTTTTATAAGCATGTTGCCATTCGTCCAGAATCTATTTTCTTAACTTCCCATACACTCCAGAAGGTGATAAATTCAAAGTAGCCAAAAGATGGGGCCACATTCATATTATAAATCGGAAATGGTTTGACCAATCCATGGCTAGGAGAGGTAATACTTAAACTACTTAGTATCCTCTAATTTGTTTCTTCCCTTTTCTTGTAACACATCTTTCGCATTTTATCTAACGTTGGATTTATCTCTCTTGGTGAATAGCGTGTCTTAATGAGGAGTCCTATACTGTTCAGGATAGTTCTGTATCTTCCAAAAAAACTGTAATGGGTTCCTTGACCAATCAGCATAGCCAAGTCAAGGTAATTGGAAATGCACTACCTGCACCATCCTCCATGGCAACAGAATCAAATCTTCTTTCTGTTTCTTGTACTGGGTTTGTAGATCAAGATCTTGAAGCTACTTTCTCACAGAGCATGCCTTCTATGTATATGGATGCTCCTGTTGTGTCTAAAGATGGGGCCGTTGAGGCCCCAACTGCACAGACGAGAAATGAATCAAACTCTGATGCCTGTGTTGCTAATGACTCTCAGTCTGAAGACAATGATCTCTACTTGTCAGACTGTAGAATATTACTTGTTGGCTTTGAAGCTTCTGAAATGCGTAAACTGGTTAATATGGTGCGTAGAGGTGGTGGCTCCCGTTACATGTCGTACAATAATGGGTTGACACACATAGTAGTTGGAACTCTGTCGGAGGCGTAAGTTTTTCTGACTTGTAACAAAAATGTATTATGCAAGAGTTTCCTTCTTTAGCTCATTTTCCTCATGGTACATTTCGAGTAAAGGTTTTGCATGCTAATGGGGTCAGCTTGATGATGCTTTTATTACAATTGTTTGTCTACTGGGAATGGTGATCTGTGAATCTGCAAGTTATCTTTCTCTGAGTGGTTTGTACTTTATCTCGTAGTGTTCTGTGTCATGATTTTTCAGTGACAAAAGGGAGATAAGGAGCCTTGCATCTTTGGGTATCATTCAGGTGGTTAAATCCACCTGGCTTGAAGACTGTGATTGTGAAAGGAGAGAAATCAGTATTCTGCAGAGGCATGTTGCCTATGACTTGCTTCTTCCTAAAGGTTTGCTAAGTATGCTGGCACTGATGCTGTTGATGTGCTTGATATACAATACGATGTTTCTGCAGTGTTTGTTTTACTGCATATTGTAACTACGTTAAATTGATATCTATTACCAATAAGCTTATGTGCATCAAACTCTTTGTATGAAAGGCTGCTTTCAGTTATATAGACTACACTTGTGGTTGCTAGTTGGTTCAACAAGTAAAACCTCTTGGTATCAGAGGGTGAATCCCGCTCACACCAGAGTTGGGAGGGATTTGGTTTAAACTTGCGTGATATTTAAGGAAGGAGATCTTTTTTTGAAAATACTAGATTTAACTGGCTAAATTGTGTTAATCGTGTTATCTGAGTGCTCATTTACTTATACAGAGTCCGCATGGTCCACCAAAGGAGCTCCTCTGTGCACGAACAATTTGAATCAAGGTAAAGAATCTAGTGTGCGGCATAGTCTATCGTCTGATGAGATGCTGCGGAGTACGAACTCTGGAATTGGAATGCCATTGTCACTAGAGGAGAATAGGGAAGAGAGAGCAGAAATCCACATGAAGAGAGAGAGTTCTTTGGAAGCAACTGCTGTACCATCGCAACAAAACCTACTTTCAGCTTTAAGTGATGAAAATAAGACTCAGCTGAGGACGAAAGAGGATTTCAGAGTTCAAAATCTTCAAAATATGAAGTTATCAACAGTATTTAGGGGGAAAATATTTCGTTTTTCGAATTCGTTTCCTAAAGATAGGGTAAGTTTTTTAGGAGCATATTAGGATTGATGTGATTTTACTCTATGGCCTTTGCTTGATTTCTTGATTTTGAAATCATTAATATGCTCTTTTCAAAAAAAAAAAAGAGAAAGAAAAATCATTAATATGCCTCTGGTTCTGATAGACTCTCAGATTGTCAAAGTAGAAAAAACCAGTTGAGCTACTGTGGAAACTTCATCATATCTAGATATAATGCAGTTAAAAGATGGGAAAGAAAATTCTTCTTGACGAGTTGGTGAAAATCTCCTATTTAAACCTTTTGGACTTCAAAACACAAGTAGACATTAGTTAGGTTTGGATTTGGTTCCTGAACTTGAAACCAAAATCCACATAACACACATACACATAAATGACCTAAGTGGGAATTGCATATTATTTAATTATGAAAGTGATTGCTTTTGAATGTCCAAATGACTATGAATGTTGTTATTTTTCAATTGTACACTTTGATTAATGCGGAATTTAAAGAGTTAGGCACGTTGAATTAGCTGAACCTCCCTATTTTCCAGGTAATACTGATTTCTTATGCGCTTAAGACCTGATTGGCATTAGAGATCAGCTATTATTCCTACGGTATGTATAGAAATTGGATATAGATGGATCTTGTGATGGACGTATGGAGAGTTAATGACTGTTTACAGTATTCGACAAATGCGGCCTTTAGTTGATTACTTTGCATTGTTCTATCATATTATGTGTATACCAACACATCAATATACTTTCGTAAATGCACATATATATGATTGCATTTTTTCCTTCTATTCTTGAATTGGAATCCATTTTTCTACATAATTCCTGTTATATTTAGTTGTTAGTTTTGGTTTTTTTTGGTTCTGCCAGAGAGCTGAAATTGTTCAATGGGTGAATCAAGGGAGGGGAGAGGTGGTGAATGATGACGCAAAACAAAATGTGCATTTTACGATTGAGTGTCATGGTGTGATACTCAAGTCTGCAGATGCTTCCGAGACAACTTATGTGTCCAGTCATTGGATTCGGTCTTGTTTAGAGGTGTGCAATTAAACTTCCTTGTTCATTTATGATATAAATTTACTTCCATTATCCTTATCCAATAAATTATATTGCTGCAATATTGCTGTTTCTCTCTCTCTCTTTGGGGGGGGGTTGACATTCACTGTCTTTACTATCTTGTTTTGGATATATGCTAAGGCCATTGTGGCAACTAATGTTACTGACTAACATTGTTGTTGAAGGATGGATGCTTGTTGGATGTTGGTAGTCACATTCTCTATTCACCACTTCACTGTCAGACTCCTTTGCCTGGGTTTGAAAGGTTTCGGTTTTGTGTTTCACAGTACGAGGAGAAAGATAGAGTGCTACTAAGAAATTTGTGCTTTGTTCTTGGAGCTAAGTTCATGGAAAGATTAACTAAAAAGGTCACCCATTTATTATGTAAGTTTGCTGGTGGACCGAAGTATGAGGCTGCTTGTAAATGGGGGATACCCTCAATTACATCTGAGTGGATATATGAATGTGTCAGGCAGGTATATTCCTGATTCTCTTTTTCTCTTCCTCTTCCCTCTCCTTCTCCTCCTTTGGGGGGATATGTGTGTTGTGTTGTCCAACAATATCATGCATGCTTCATTTTTTGTTTGGCTGTTAATTTGGAACTCATAGCTATTCACAACATACATGTGCACCATATTAACTGTTTGACAGAATGAAGTTGTTTCACTGGATCCTTTTTCTCCCAAAGAAGTTACTACTCATGACCGAGAGGCGGGATTGTGCACTGTGAGCCAGTTTCCTATGCAAGCTGTTCAAATGTCATCTGCAGATGAACCATCTCAGTTTATTAATCCACTGGGTGGCCTACAATCCACATCACCTCAAACTATGGTTCATAAAATTGATGATATTACTAGAAGTGATAACCTTAGGGATGAGGCAAACCAAACAAGTGCTCACAATAAAAGAGCAAGGATTTCAGAAGATGAGGACCATGATGCTCTTCCTGGAGTACATTTAAAAGATCCTCACCGCAATATGAATTATAATGGAGACAGTATGTCAAAAGATAATGGGGAAGTTCCTCATATTGGTTCAGATGTAGCTGCTGTTATTGAGGACTTGGTGGAGCAGACTAGTAAGGTAAATAAAGATCCTCTTTCATTTTATTAAATGTTGTCATTGAGTTTACCTTTCTTTGTTGACTATTTTATATCTGCTACCATGGTTAGGTTCAAGATCTTAAGTCGCCGGAGAGGTCAGAATGTGACAAAAGTGTATCCTACAGTCTGATCAATATAGTTTAATTTCTATATACTGTTGATTTTTGCTTTTGTTTTCATCCTTGATCTTGGAACAGCTTTTTCCATCTGACTGCTCGGTGCTGGGCCAGAACCATACAGATTTTAACTCTGTCATTGGACTATCTAGACAGTGGTCAAACAGGTGATATTTTTAATTATCTTAAACAGTTTTTCTTTATTTTTCATGATCTTTATTAGCTTTTCTTTTGCCATGGTTATGGTTGTTATAAGAGAGAAAGCTTGACCTATCAATCATTAAGAGAAACCATCTAGACCTATCAATCATTAAGAGAGACCATCTATTCTTTACTTTTTTTCATTTTCTTTCAAACAATGGTTGAAGGCTGGAGAAGTCTTTCTTGGTGCATTTCCTTCAGGTGTTTTTCACAGATTGGTCTTCCAAATGCTGTTTGGAAGATCTCTGTGAAGAAAGGAATGATATTGGAATTGAAATAGATTGTGGGAGGGACTCAGCTATAGGGCAAACATCATTCTCTTTTCCACGGTGCATTTCTCTTCAACTACTCTGCATTTAAGACAATATACTGCACTGCAGAGAAATTTGCTTCAACACAAAGCGATGATGTTGAAGAGTAAAGTGTGTTGAAGAGAAATCATTTTCAATGCAGAGAAATGGATTGCATTGAAAGAGAAAAATGTGTCTTCTTAATATGGTTACGTTTTCGTTTTAGGATGACCAATCAAAGGATTCCTATAAGACAGCAGCAAAGAGGCATAGAACGCTTAATGGTTTATGAATCACAGATATTTCCTTGATACCCTCCACTCAATTTATCAGTGCATGGTTGTGGACCTTGTGATGCATTCACAGATTTCCAATATGAAAAGTATTTTTGCTGAAAGGCATGCAACAGCGCACACCAGATCAGGACTCTCGTGCGCGACAGCGCGCGTGTCAAGCTTTTGTTTGTGGGGCGATGATGTGGGCCCCACAGCTCGCCGCCTGATCATGTTTCAGTACTTGGGATACTATATCATAATTTTTGTCTTCCTAGGCAATTCTTTGGCAGTTATTGAAATATTAAAATGTTTCAGATGCTAAATCCTTTCATTGCTGACCTTCATCATCTTCAGAAATGTCTTCTTTGTAACACAAGTAATATCTTTGCTCTTTTCAGGACTCTGAAAAAGAATGACATCCAAAATCCCTTCAACTCCAAGGGTGTTGGTTCAGGCATATATGAACTTTTTAGTGAAACGCAAACTGAATCTCAGGTTTCAGCTTTTACTCCTGAATCATTTATGCTTTCGTTGCATTCCGGATGTTTAAGTGGTCTTCTTGTTGTTTAGTTTCTTTAAAGACCCTTTTCTGTCGACAAATTACAATATAAGAGGAGAAATAAGAAATTGGTGTTTTTCCATAAACTAATATACGCTTGCTATGTTGAAAACACTCGTGGGCTTGCCTTAAATCAGGTTTTGATATGATGGTTATGCTTGTATATTTGCACATGCAGGTGGTTAGTTATGAAGAAGATTTGTCGGGGAGGCAAAAGATCATTGACAGAGCTAAATCAGAAGCAGCATGTCTAGAAAAGTTAGTTCAATTAAGAGAGAGATCCTGAGATTGATAACGCTGCTTGAATCCCATAACCTCTAGTGTCAACAGAAGCTTCACCAGTTTGAAAATGGGCGTCATGGAGGAAAAGAAGCAAGAGGTAGCCCTTGTACCCAGTGCAACGTCTGCTTTTGAGTCCGTAAATCATTTTTTTGACCCACACGGCTTGCTAATGTGAAAATGGGCTGCAGATTCCATTTCAGGTACTGTAAATGTGTAACATATTTCTTCTGATTTTGCATTGTAATTAGTAATTGCTGTGGATTTTTATTCCCGAGTCTGTAGAGTTATTCTCAGTGGAAACTATTGTGGGCGGACTTATTAAGGTGCACATAGCTTCCATGCATCCTCAGATTACAACAACACGTTGCATGTCTCTTTTTTTCACTAATCTAATCATATATGCATATTAATATTTTCAGTAAAATAGTTATTTGATAAATATTTTTTGAATCGCATAAAATTAAAATTACACAGCAGAACAATAAAGTTGAAAAAAAAAATGCACAAGAAGTCCGCCAATCAGGATATTTCTTTTTCCCACGTTCAATATTTTTAAGGGTAAAATGTAATTTAGTCCATAAAAATATGAAAATTTTAATTTACTAATTTACCTCCTAAAATAAGTCATCTCTCAATTAATTTGAATGGTTAGAAAAGTAAAACTATATTTGTCCAATTATATTAGGATCAACTCAATGACAAAAGTCAAACCTCTATTTATTTTTTTTTCTACTTTCACTTATATCCAAGTGCTCAAAAAATTTAAAATTACACAGCAGAACAATAAATTTAATTAAAATAAGTCATCTCTCAATTAATTTGAATGGTTAGAAAAGTAAAACTAAATTTGTCCAATTATATTAGGATCAACTCAATGACAAAAGTCAAACCTCTATTTATTTTTTTTTTCTACTTTCACTTATATCCAAGTGTTCAAAAAATTTAAAATTACACAGCAGAACAATAAATTTATTTTAAAACGGCTTATTATTTTAAAATTGATTTTTTTTGGGTTTATTTTTACGATATACGAAATCATTTGAATCAACCATATTAACCGTAGTACTGCTGTGAAGCAGAAGCCGGAAGAAAGAAGAAGCAAGAAAAGAAGACGGGAAAAAAGGGGAGAGGAGTAGAAAACGAAGACGAATAAAGAAAAAGGAAAACAGGGAAGATGAAAGAGAAAAATTAAGAAAAAGAAAAAGAAATTGAACTATTGAATTATTGAATTATAATTTTTAAAATTAAAATGTTATCACTTTTTTATTTTTTTTATTTTACGATCTCATCTACCAGCTCAAAAAACAAAATTATCCTTTTATTCTTCAAAATCCAATTTCCATTCAAATCCCAAGATAGTATTTTATCAATCTCTTTAATTTGTTCTATCAATCGATTCAAAGTCTACAAATTTTCTTACAAATCCAATCACAAATCAAAAAACCATTTCAAAGAATCAAATATTCCTCTCAAAATCTAACAAAAATCTAATTTGATTTTTCTTGTTGATAACAATTAAATTCTTTTTCTTGTTGATACTTTTGTCAAATGAATTATATTCTTTTTCTTGTTGTAAAATCATTCTAAAATAGTCAAATGCATAGCCACTCGGCCTTTGGCCGAGTGGTGAGAGCAGCAGTTCGAACCCCCACAATACATGTGGGGGTATTTTCTTCCTCAAATAAAATTGAGTGAAGGCAGTCTGCTTCCTTACTCCAGTGCGAGAAGTAGACATCACTCGAATATTTGAGAGGGTTAAAATCTGGGCAGCGCTCCATTAGATTTGATGTATGTTGGTCTCCATTAGATTTAATGTATGTTGGTCCCAATTATAGTCTGATTTGTACATATAAGTTATATTCTCATGTAATATGAGTTGTAATTTGAGCAATAGTCTCATATAATCAAAAAAAAAAGTCAAATGCATGTTTTGAATTAGTTGATACCAATCAAATATGTGAATCTTTTATAATTTTATTAAATACAAATGTGTAATGTCGCTAACTCCTATAATTCCCAATAATATCAACGTGCAATTATAAAATGATGTTAAATTATAATTTAAATACTTTACGGCCTATGCAAAGTCGAAGTCGATCCCACTCCCATCCCATGTTACTCATTTTACAATTTAAATATTTTACAACAGAAATAACGTAAGTTACACGAATTGTAACTTAGTAAAAAAGTATGTGTAAATTATAATATAATTCTTAAAAAATATAAAATAGATAAAATGTCAGTAAAATATAATTTTGGATTACTTTGTATCTATCTAAAAATCCTAATCATTATCTAAAACTTAGTTATAGACAAGTAGGTGTAGTTGCCATGTTGTCTTGATTAGGGAAGTCTTTGTCGTGACATTTTCTTTGGCTACCATTTTTTTCGCAAAAATAAAAATCATGTATTTTAAGATTGAAAAAAAAAACATGTTAAAAACAAACACACAGCTGCAAAATTTGATTAGAAGGGAAAAACGAAAACCATGGGGCGCACACATAACGGGCGCGTAGGTCCCATTCCGGTTGATCTAGAAGTAGAGGAAGCAACAAAACCATCACATCGACAAATACAAAGCCAAAACAAAATCAAAACAGCAACTTTTTTTTTTTAATTTATTTTGTAAGAAATGAGACCCAAAAAACTGAAAAAGGTCCCAGCCAGCCACCAATAATGGTACTCCACTAAAACCCTCTATCCATTTTATATTATCCACAATAGTTGAATAACGTACGGTGGCATGTGCCGTCTTGTGCCATGTGGCTATTAGTGGACATGCAACGGTTATCTTCTTCTCCGGCCACCGGAATATTATGCAGCTCTAAGCTTCATAATAACGATACTAAGCTGTGGGGTTTTGGGTTCAGGTTCAAGTTACAGAGGAAGAATGAATGGGTTAGAAGGAGGGTTAAGTTAGTAGTGAGTGCGGAGCTATCCAGGTCTTTTTCTCTGAATTTGGGTTTGGACTCTCAGGTGAGTTTCTGCCACTGTTTTTTTTTCATCTGGATACTTATTTGGATTTTGTTTTTTTTTTTTATTTGCTCGTGAACGTTTTTTGGTTTTGTATTTTGGTGTTTGATGAAATGACTCAAAAAGAGTTGGAGGGTAATGGGGTTTGAATGATTTTTTCCTGTATTGATGTTGATTTGTGAATTGAAGATGAGTTATTGTGGTTTTCAGTGATGAGGGTAACTTTTTGATGAAATTGTGGATGATCTGGAAAATTGATTGTGTTCTCATTTTGCTAGTTGTTGATCATGTATTTGAGACGAAATGAGCTGGTGTTCAAACTGAGTTTTGTTAAAGTTCATGACTTTATTGATGTCTATTAGTTGGAGCTCTAATT
This sequence comes from Citrus medica, assembly GCA_002013955.2. Taxonomy (NCBI): domain Eukaryota; kingdom Viridiplantae; phylum Streptophyta; class Magnoliopsida; order Sapindales; family Rutaceae; genus Citrus; species Citrus medica. The sequence continues at coordinate 91,368 of MKYO02025401.1, read as the reverse complement.
TGCCATTCACAGAAGTAGTGAATCATGCCATTTGGTTAGCCAGGTAAGGTTAGCTAAATTGCAGCGATGCGCAGAAGCCATTTTTAATTTAACTGCTCTGGGTGTCTACTCTACTGTTCCTTTAGTTCCACTATGTTGCATGGTATGTTGGTACTAGCAATTACTTCTGTTTGGTGCTACATTTAGTTGTCTCTCTGGGTGTAGTTGATTGTTTCAATTCATTTTCTCTTTTTGAAAGTCAATGAACTGTTTTTATGTAGCAGCTTTGTGCTGTGGACTAACACAATCTGTCTTGAATAAAGGTTATCCAGTCGAATGACCCATCTCAGTTGCCTTGGATTGGCCCAGTTCCCGGGGATATTGCTGAAGTTGAGGCTTATTGTAGAATATTTAGAGCAGCTGAACGGCTTCATGCTGCATTGATGGACACATTATGCAATCCATTGACTGGGGAATGTACTGTTTCATATGAATTCACACCTGAGGAAAAACCGTTGTTGGAAGACAAAATAGTGTCTGTACTTGGTTGCATGCTGTCTCTTTTAAATAAAGGAAGAGAGGATGTTCTCTCTGGAAGATCTTCGATCATGAATGCCTATCGTGTTGCAGATATAAGCATGACGGAGGATCAGCTTCCGCCCCTTGCCATATTCAGGAGCGAGATGAAAAGGTGCTGCGAAAGCATGCACATTGCTCTTGAAAACTATTTGACACCTGAAGATGTTCGAAGTTTGGATGTCTGGAGAAAATTGCAGAGGCTGAAGAATGTCTGCTATGATTCTGGATTTCCTCGTGGGGATGATTATCCCATCCATACGCTATTTGCAAATTGGAGCCCCGTTTATGTATCCAACTCTAAAGATGATATAGCTTCCAAAGATTCTGAGATTGCGTTTTGCAGGGGTGGTCAGGTGACAGAAGAAGGTTTGAAGTGGTTAATGGAGAAAGGATATAAAACTATAGTAGATATTAGAGCAGAGAGGGTAAAGGATAACTTTTATGAAGCAGCCATAGATGACGCTATTTTGTCAGGAAAAGTTGAGTTGATCAAGATTCCAGTTGAAGTTCGGACTGCGCCTACAATGGAGCAGGTTGAGAAGTTTGCATCGCTCGTTTCTAATTCCAGCAAAAAGCCCCTATATCTTCACAGTAAGGAAGGAGTTTGGAGAACTTATGCTATGGTATCCAGATGGAGGCAATACATGGCTCGTTGTGCATCGCAAATCGCCGGTCAGACAATTACTTCTAATGATGTGTTATTAAAAGATTCAACTAGAACCAGAAAACTAAAAGCATCAGCTGGTAAATCCCTCCTGGAAGAGAAATATGAGACAGTGAAGGAGAATCAAGATGAGATTCAAACCAAGAATGGAGTATTTGGCTTTGGACTCTCTGTAGACATGGATAAAAAAAATCAGAGTAATGGGGCCTACAAAGGTCTTAATTCTGTCGAAGGTGTTGAATCAGCGAAAGAAGTTGATACTGCGGTGGGATCTCTAGGGACGACTTTCAGCAAGGAAACTGATCCTTTTAAGGCTCAGGTCCCTCCTTCCAATTTTGTCTCCAAAAAAGAGATGTCTAGGTTTTTGAGGAGTAAAACGATCTCTCCTCCAAGATATTTTAATTATCAGTCAAAAAGAATGGACGTGTTGCCAAGTGAGATTGTTTCTTCTGGTCCTGTATCCGGAGTTGCAGAGACAAGATATTCCCAGTGGTCACTTAGTGGAAATAATCTATCTCCGAACCATCAAAATTTACCTGCTGGAAGTGAGAAGTCTTCGGACAATAATGGTTATGTTTCAGCTGGTTTTAGTACGAACGGATTTGATAGAGGGGACAGGAGTTCCACGACTGAAGCAAATCTCTTGACCTCTGTGACTAAGAATTTAGACGAACAAGTCATTTCCAGTTCTGTTAGGGATGTTCAGAGGAGCAACGGGAAACCCTCGAATTCAGGTGATGATGACTTGGGACCAATTGAAGGAAATATGTGTGCTTCTTCAACCGGTGTTGTAAGGGTGCAGTCAAGAAAGAAAGCAGAGATGTTTTTGGTGCGAACAGATGGATTCTCTTGTAACCGGGAAAAGGTGACCGAGTCCTCCTTGGCCTTCACTCATCCTAGCACCCAGCAACAGATGCTTATGTGGAAAACTACGCCAAGGACCGTATTAGTGTTGAAGAAGCCTGGGCCAGCACTCATGGAAGAAGCTAAAGAGGTACCATGCAAAGTCTTTTATGTAATGTCAAAATAGTTTTTTGAATTTCACTTTGAAGCGATTCTTACATCTAAACAAATGTTTGTATTAAGAAGATGCATATTATTGTGTTTCAGTTGCTCTATTTGATAATATGTCAACTAAACCTTCTACATTGCTGATCTGTATTTCCATATCCACTCTATAAATATGTAGCTGCTATAACTCATTTCTAGATCTGATGAGCAGGTTGCCTCTTTCTTGTATCACCAAGAGAAGATGAATATTCTTGTTGAGCCAGATGTGCACGACATATTTGCTAGAATCCCAGGGTTTGGATTTGTTCAGACCTTTTATCTTCAAGATACCAGGTATTGATATTTTAATATAATGTGCGCCGATGTAGATGTCTATTATAATACTCCTTGTACCTGATTGGAAATTATTTACCCCGTTGGATGCCATGTATGCAGCGATCTTCATGAGAGGGTTGATTTTGTGGCCTGCTTGGGGGGAGATGGGGTCATACTCCATGCATCAAATTTGTTTAGAGGTGCAGTTCCTCCTGTTATATCATTTAATCTTGGATCTCTGGGATTTCTCACCTCACATCCTGTAAGCTCTTATCTAACTCGTTATGCTTCCTTTCACTGTTTCATTCTTTATAAGTCATTTGTCCAACTTGCTATTGTTTTTGTTTATGATCTAGTTTGAAGACTACAGACAGGACCTACGGCAGGTCATCTATGGGAATAACACGCTGGATGGTGTATATATAACTCTTAGAATGCGCCTCTGTTGTGAAATATTCCGCAATGGTAAAGCAATGCCTGGGAAAGTATTTGATGTCCTCAATGAGGTTGTTGTTGACCGGGGTTCTAATCCATACCTTTCTAAGATTGAATGTTATGAACATGACCGACTTATAACCAAGGTGAGGCCAGTGAATTGCTTTCTTATTGTAAAATATTTTTCTTCAAGTATGCCTGAACTTTCATAGAAAAAGCAGAGTTACGGTTACCATACATCATCTAAAACTTACAGTGTAACACATCACTGCTTTTTTCTAAATTATATTGGCATGCTCTTAGTTTGGCAGTTCTCTTTTAGGTGCAAGGTGACGGAGTCATAGTAGCCACACCTACAGGAAGTACTGCTTACTCTACAGCTGCTGGAGGTTCCATGGTAATCTGTCTTCCTGAGTTGTAAAATTATGAATTTATGATATATCGTTCCTGGAAATTCTTTCTGCTGAATATAGATTTTTGTATTCAGGAATTATGCACCTTTTTTTTGTCACTTTAGAATAAAATATTTATACATGTGTAAATATTTTTGCTGCAACAAGTTTTTTGACTGGTGTTCCAATTTCTACTATTACCTATACTGAGGTTTTATGTATCTTCCAACATATAATTGGGAATGCAGGTACACCCAAATGTTCCATGCATGCTTTTCACACCAATCTGCCCACACTCCCTCTCTTTTAGACCAGTAATACTTCCAGATTCTGCCAGGCTTGAATTAAAGGTAAAATTACTAATATATTTTGGTACTGCATGTGTAATTGATTTTGGAACCTTTTTTCATATCTTGTTGAAGGTAAGAACTTTGTTTCTTCATCTAATCAATATTTTATTCGTTTTCCAAGATTGAAACTTTTTTCTTGATTCAAATGTTTTAATTGTGCCTTTGCTGTTCCACATCGTCTGTATATCCTAATTTTTGCCATGGAGTTGACACAGTGCTTACACTGGACTAAGGAAAAAAAAAATTAATCTTGCTCTATCGTGTTTGGCATAACATGAAGGAAATAACTATTTTATTCTCATTGCTTGATAGATATCTGCAAGCATATAATGGAAAAATTTTAAGTTGGGCTAAGAGAGAAACACAAATTAGTCATTTTTTTCAGTGCAATTAGTCCAATCAGTCATTTTCATGCCGTTTTAAGTTGGGATTCGTTAGGTTTTTTAAATTTTAAGTTGGGCTAAGAGAGAAACACAAATTAGTCATTTTTTTCAGGGCAATTAGTCCAATCAGTCATTTTCATGCCGTTTTAAGTTGGGATTCGTTAGGTTTTCGTATATTTTATATTTGGATAAAGTACTGTGTTTTAGATTAAACACAGTACATACATTCTGCTAAATTTTGAGTTTATATGGAGAATTTCTCTAACATATACCTATGCCTTCTGAAACAATCTGGGCTTATCAGATACATTTCTTGTCTTACATTCTCTCAATTTTGGGGATTTAACATCGTCTTAACTAAACAGATTCCTGATGATGCTCGAAGCAATGCATGGGTTTCTTTTGATGGAAAGAGAAGGCAGCAACTCTCTAGAGGAGATTCTGTCCGAATATTCATGAGCGAACACCCAATTCCAACAGTTAACAAATCTGACCAAACCGGTGACTGGTTTCACAGCTTGGTTCGCTGCTTGAACTGGAATGAAAGGCTTGATCAGAAGGCCCTTTGAAGCCTCCAAAACCGAAGAGAACCTACTCCATTCCCAACCCAGGAATGAGGTTTGTGTAAATTATTGTACAGACGTTAAGGGTTAAGACTACAGAAAATTGAAGTTACATAGATAAAATACTACAAATACTAACATTAACTTCCACGTGAAGGTTGAGTTAGCCGGATTTATACTTCCGTTTTTAACCTGTTTTCTTCATTTTTGATACTAAAAATTGCGAGTGTATCTTCCAATAAAATACAATAATGAAAATCTAGTGTTGCTGTTCTTTTCTGGGGCCGACATATGATTGATATTTTGCTTGCTTAGGTGAAATGTTTCCTGCTTATTTTATTCCTTTGTGACACGCTGCTCCACTTGTACGTGGGAATGAATGTCCCTGAGGGCCTAACGCTCTTTTGGTGTTGAGGTGAGTCTTAAAAGTCACCCCGATTGTCATAGAAAAGAAAATTGTAGTTATAAAATGAACAATGATAGTATGTGATAAATATGATTTTTAAACAATAATTTGGATAAATTTTGAATTATGCTCTTGTAAAATGATAATTTTTAAAATATTTTTTAATTTTTTGTAAATCTCAACTTACATAAATTATAGAGGTGTGTTCATGAAAATTGTGTTGTCTACTTAAGAAAATGAGGGTAAGTGGACATTTATAATAATTTAGGAGATATTTTAAAATTTATCATTTTATGGGGAGATAATTCGAAATTAATTTTGAAATTTTTGACAAAAATAATGAAGACTTTATGGACATTTTATCGTACAAGTGTGATGCAAATTTAATTTAACTTTCAAACAACAACAGGAAGTGTTTAAAATATAGTTATCCAACTACAATATTAATCAGAGCCTTAAGAGAGTAAGATTCATAATCATATGAAAAAATTGTTGTAAGAGAGGAAGGTTCATAATCATATGAAAAAAAATGCTCAATAAGAATAGGACACCACGTGACAAAGAATGTATCTTATCTGATCAATTTGCAAACATTGTCTCTGTTGCCCATCTGTAATGACTGGCATTCAATCATTGTTAAATATATAAAACCACCTAAGCTTCAAAAGACAGGTATTTGCTTTAAAAAGTTGAAATTCATCAGAATAATCAGTCTGAATGTGCCCAGTGATAGCGGGGACTCGGGGTTACTTGAAACATTTTGATAATAAAATTGCTGTCTGATCAATTTGCTGCTTGAGGGGGGGAAAAAAGGTGTCATTTCATGTGTTAACGTCATGTCTCTTTCTGGGCAAGAAATTTGTGAGCTAAAATATAAGTGTGATGACTGTTCTTTGTGCATGACTCGATTGATGAAATTTGAATCGGAATGTATGAACTCTTACAAAGTTTATGATATTAACCAAAACTCTCATGCAAATTGGGTGTGTTTGTACGAATATTAATTTTTACTGTTGAATTTGAGGCCGCAAATGACGACTGCGAGAAACAGTCCAGATGATATCTCACAGGAAAATACAGCTTTAGTACTTAATAGTACAGTCAATATAGTAACAAAACTATTGTACAAAGCCAGCGGAAATTAACAAAGTACAATTTAATCATATCCCACGATTACATAGAATGTAATAGCAAATAGCAATCTAAATTGAAACACACTAGTTACTTCACTTCAGCTTTCTATCCTCGTCTACAGATGTAATTAAAGAGGAAGAAGCCTCCTTCTACGAATAGACATTAACCCCCAAAAAAGGAAAAAGGAAAATGTTAAAAAATTTTCATTTTTCTGATGGTGAAGTTTCATCTTCTCTTTTGCATTTTACATAGCATTCACAGCTTGGAACCTTGGTTCTTTGGGAAGAAACTTCTGCTTAGCATAAACAGACATGTAATCTCCAAACACAAACTTGGGATAGTTAGCCGCTTGTTCCACTTCTTGATTAGCTTTTTCAGAGAGTTCAGGTGCAGGAGCTATGGTTGCTTTCAGTGATGGATTGTAAAATGAAGCAATGGATCTCCTATTCCCATCTGGGGTAGCGTTAACGCGATGCCATATACTCTTGTACCTGCCATTGCTGAGGACTTCAATCTGATCACCAGTGTTGATAACAATCGAGTTTGGCAATGGCTGAACATCGATCCATTCCTCGTCTTTCAGAATCTGAAGGCCCCCAACCTTTTCATCTTGGAAAAGCAAGATGACACCGCCAGCATCAGTGTGAGGTCGCAGGCCATTCACGAGCTCTGGGTGAGGACATGGTGGGTAGTGGCTCACCTTGGTGCCAAAGAAGGCATTGTCTCCTTCCCCACCATTGAATGCTTTCCTGATGTACCCTTTTGGCAGTCCCAGGTTTTCATCCATCACTTCCATCACATTTTCGGCTAACTTCTTCAACTCAGATCGGTACTCTGCCATTGTTTCCCTGTACAAATCATCATTAAAAGTTAAATTGAAATCAGCCAAAAAAAATCTTAGGAAGGAAAAAGAGAAGAACTTAGGTTCTCACTTGAAGCCCGGAGTTTTGGATGGCCATTCATTGTCATCGGAGAGAAGGAAGACATCTTCCCAATCCAAATTCTCCAACTTTTCGCCGCTCTTTTTCTCCACCAATTCATTCAACTTCTTCACTGCTGCCGAGTTCTTGAATCCCTCTTCCCTTTCTAACTTATAGCACTCAGAGGCCACCTTCTTCACCCTCTCCAATAGCTCCTCCGAAATCCCATGATTCACCAGCTGCATGTGTCAAAATAAACATATACATTCTTAAACTGAGAGTCTTTCTCCCATGTGAATATTGCATATTATAAAATCCACATTTGGCTATATATATAGAGTAGTGCACAAGATAGAATCTAGGATTAATTTGTTACGTACAAACGTTTGCAACCGAGAATTCTTAAACTACCCTTTTACATTTTATCCCCCCCCCCCCAAAAAAAAGTGCTAATCATTGGGGGAAAAAAAAGGAAAGAAAAAAAAAAGTACCTGAAAAAATCCCCACACTTCACAAGCATTAGCAATTTGAGCCAATGTCTTGGCCCTCTCCTCGCCATAAAGCTTAGAGAAATCGATCACCGGAATCGCCATTTTTTTGGGTCAAGAATCAGCGAACAAAGACTGTACGAAAGAAAAATGAGGGGCAGAGAGAGAGAGAGAGAGTTGTCAACGAGAGTGCGAAATTTGCTTTGTGTTTGTGAATGTGAAGAAAGGGTTAACAGCAAAGGGTTATTTATAACGGAGTTTCCCGCCATATGAAAATTTGTCAACTTTTATTTTCTTAATAATTAATTTGTGATTTTTTGCTTTTTAAATGAAGCAGCCGTTAGGGCAAGTTGTGGTGGGACGGTGACATTATTATATTTTAATTTCATAAAAAAAAATTAAAGTCAATACTCTGCCAATAAATATACCACACAACTAAGCATATACTTACTTCTTCAGGTGAATATACAGATATAATACTTTATTAATTCCCCATAATTATTTAGCTAATTGTGTTAATCATCATTATTTATCTGCCACGTGGAAATCATGTTCGTGGTGTTGATGAATTCGAGCACCATAAATTCACGTACGGCTCCACTCATCAAATAGTTCTCCTCTAATTAGCTTAGTCTTCTGGCTAACAATATTAGAAGTGGGTTTATAGTGACACGGTGCATGGTACCACGTCTGTCATGTGATGCAGATAATTCAGGGCAAGAAGTACCTATCTTGCGATGAATTAATTTTCTTTTTATCTTATTTTGTTTTCTGATCATTTCGCTTCCATAATTCAAATCTCAGCCGACTGCCGTCGATCGTGTTGACCTTATTACCTTTTCATATTTACACATTTAACATGCTCTTGTCTCTTGAGTTACAAGTGATCATATGATATAATAAATAATTAATTAATTAAAGGTTAAAAATAAAGGTACACTGATTTTTAGGCTCAGTTTGAGGGTTAAGAAAAACAAGAAAAATAAATTACTCAATTAACAAAAATATCATCAACCTTTAATTTATTTGATTGTGTCAACTCCCATAATTTTTTTCAGGCAATTGCTAAGTTATAATTTCTCTTACATACATCCTGGTGAATCTCAGCCCTTCAACTGTGCTAAAATCTAATCCAACGGATAATGTTCACTTCATGGGAAAGTAGTAATTAACATGGGAAAAAATGGTTGAATTGGTTAAGTCGTATGTAATGGGCAACTGGACCAAATGGTGTCAAAATTTTTTACAGTGGAAAATTGACGAGGGATTGGTGCTGTCAAATTGAAACAAAAAATAACCAAATCGTAGTCGATCCATGTATAAGACTGCTGCGTCTCCGCCTAAAAAATCGTCGCCACCGGTGTTCTTTTTCTTGCGACTTGGGCTGGTCGGTCGGATGCCACTATTAATATTTCTTGTGATTCTTGGCCATCGATAATCACCCACTTCTACAACATTTTATCACCCAATTCTACAGCATTTTTTTTGTAAAGTATGTTCTAATTAGCTTGTTTCTTTTTGTTAGTTGCCCATTTTGCCTTTGAGCTATGTCGTTGATCGTTGATGGAAAAACTGAGTCCGCGATCTGATTGTAAGTGTTACTTCCATCTCCAAATGCTCTTTAATGATATATCGATTTGGGTTTTTTTTTTTTTTGTTTTTTTTAGGTACTAATTCTGATTTAAAATTTTAAATAAGAACTTATGAAATTTTGTATTGGGTGCTCTTATATGTTAGTTTGTTAATGTTTACAATAATAGGAAAAGGCATTAATTTGGCTACACCATTTTGATCAGCATGCTAATTTTGAAGGTTGGAATGAACTCTCAAGTGACTCAATGCCACTTTGTAGGATGCTTGTTGGAGGAGATGCAGCTTCAGCTTCTCTTGGTGGTGGATTTTGAGTAGATGCCCGATGAAGGAGGTGCAACTTCGGCTTCTCTTCATTAACGTTTTGAGTAAACGGCTGTACCAGGCAATCGTTTGTGTTGACTTTTTTGGTCACCCATCTGCAATCGTTTGAACCACTTAAATTTCTTCTTGTTGTGTATACGTGGCACATTTTTTAACCATGATACATTCAAACAATTAGTACTTTTCTCTTAACATATCACCAATTTTTTTCTCTCTCTTTTTTTTTTTCATATTTGGAACTAACTCGTGATCTGTAAATGGAACAACCGTGTTGGCCTTCTGATCTTTGATCCGAGATGTTTGAATGTTAGGGTACCGTCAACGAGTGACAGATGATCTTAGCCGTCTGATCAAGAACTTAAGTTAGAGATTTAAATTAATTCATTGCTGTACTTGTGGTACTACTTTGACAACCAAAGTCGAAATTTTTTGTTGATCTAACAGCCGCAGATTGCATCATTGGCATGCCCAGATCTTATCATATATTATTATTGTTATTATTATTATTATTATCATACACCACAAAGATGAGCTTGTGCCACGTTGCATGATTTGGTATTTGTTTAATATGAAAACAAATTACTCTTCTATTATTATTCGATGCTTGAACTCACATCACCCCCGATCTAGCTAGCTGGGATTTCAACTCATTATTACTTTATAATTTGTACTTATAACAATTTAAAAACAACGTGGTGTATAAAATTCGGAAAACAACAATTGTTTGCAGTTCGTGTATCATACGACTTGACTTCATTATAAAATTAATTTTTTTTTTACAAGAGATTATGTGGTATCCGAATACTACATTAGACTCCGATTAATTTAAATTCAAGTCGGACAAGACCACAAGGACGGTAAAACTCTCTTAATAACATATGAAAATTATTAATTTTCATATGTTATTAAGTGATTATTTACCTTATACTTTCACAACCATACAATGATTTGTACAAGGTTGATGTGTTTGCCACATAATGGTAACTTCTTTTTCTATTTATATAATAAAATCAGTTCATTTATTATGTATATTCCAATAATAATAATAATAAAACAAGAGTGACTCCTAAGTTTTCTAAAAGCTGAAGAAGTTGTCTTAATTCTTTTTTAACAATAATTTATTTTACACGTTAATTACCAATCTAGTATTAATTAATGTGAGCCTTTCTCTTCTTTTTTTTAATTGCAATTAATGTGAACTTTGTTGGACGAACTTCTGAACATGTGTTTGATGGTCAAAGGTCAACTCCATGTTGTAAATAAGAAATTAAATTAATTAAGTTTTGAACTAGAGGCTGTCCCCAATTTAATTAACTGAAATAAACTTTACATATTTAACCCATTTTCAGATTTAAAACAAAAATCCATGCTGAAATTCATGTTTGGTACCAAGATGCAGGTTTGGGGGGGAGGGGGGGGGGGAAGTATGAAATAAAACTTACTGGTGTGTTGTAAATATAATTTTTTTTCATCATACAAATGGTGGGTAAACGATTAAATTTTATAAATATGATTTTTTTTAATCATACAAGTGGTGGAGTAAACGATCAAACTAACTTAGTTTTCAAATCACAATAATTAATATTTATTAAATACTTTAGTACTAGAGTTTTTAGGATTCAACTATCCAATTTTGATACCAACAAAGTTTAAATGAAGTGTAAAGAATTGATGTATGATTTTTTTTTTGTTTTGCAAAGTAATTTTCTATCAAAATTTTCAGCTAGTAAAGATAGTTTTATTTATTTCTATACATATTAGTAATTAGATGGCCGAATTCCATTTTCACATGCGTCAGCACAGTTTGATTCTCCTTTTCTTTTTTTTCTTTTTTTTTGTATTACAGTAGGAGATTTACTAGCTAAATAACTAACAGGCACTCCTTAAAGTAATTATAATTTCAATAATATTTATAATGCTTAGTTAAGATCGGTAAACAAGCTTAGTTAAAATTTGACAATTACCACGATTCATATTTTAGGCGGTGAGATTGAGCATTTTCAGCTTGAGTGTATCGTGTATACTAAAGAAACACATATAATTTCATTCTATTTGATGAGTGCATATAACACAAAAAAATTTGGTCAAATTTTATAGAAGATTTTTTTTTCGGTTGATTAAAAGTCCTCTTTAGAGGTAAAATATGTGAACATGACTTCAATTCAATTCAAAAACAAGAAAAAAAAAGACTAAAAAATATGGACAGCACTGTACATAACAGTATTTACTATTTAATTTAGGGACTGGATTCCGATAAACACCTTTAGCTTGTAATGTAATGTAATGTTAGTATTTAAACGAAAAAACGGAACCATTGATAATATAACTTATGGAGTGGAACAGACGGCTATGATTGACATTATTATTGTTGAGTGATTTAGGGAGCCAGGCCAGCCATGGAAGGTCTCAAATTCATGCCCCCAAGGCACAGTATTTGGATTGGGGTTGGCCTGGGAATACGAGTCAAGCAATTGAGCAAATATGCATGAATATTAGTTATTAATTGAACTAATAATTATTTTTTTATGATTATATGATTCCCTTTCTTACATTTCAAGAATCAAATTGAAGTCTCTCTTCTTCTTCTTGCATTTCTTCTTCAAAACTCACATGGTGCTGACTAATGGTGTCTCTTCAAAGCCATTCATGGAGGTGACAGAGAAATGGTCTAGGGTGTCTGTACATAGATTTGGTTTTTCTCATCTCTGTCTTGTTTTTATTTATTTATTTTTCTAAAATCAAACCCCCATTCAGTCAATTATTTAATAAAATTTTAAACTAATTAATTTTATTGTAAATGACAGCAAAGTCTTTGAAGTGGTCGGTTCTGATCCGGTTGGACCAATTTCCATTGGGAAATCAAAGAATGTGACTGACTTCCCTAATTTAATTTGTAAGCAAACTTTTGTATATATTCTTTTTGCCCTGGAATTTTATAACGTGAAAGAGGAAGTCTTGACTCTTGATATGTGTCAGCCAATATGGTGGCTAATTAAACATTTTTAAATCTTAATTGATTTAGATAATTAGTGTTGAATTTAGTTGCATAACTAACTGTGTAACCGAATTAGGGCTTTCTTAACAATTCCGTAATTGGAATGCTACATTAATGTCTTTCTTCTAGACCATAGCAAGCTTTAATTGATTATTTTAATTTTAAGTGCTAATCATAATGTTGCTTCAGAACGATTTTTCTCATTTTCCCAAATAAAAGGAGATCGTGCACTGAAATTAGTAAATAAAATGAACCTTTTAGTTTAGGCCGGTGTTAATTTGGAAGATTTTATATTGGAATATATCTCAAATATTTGAATAAAGTATAAATCTAAAAATAAAATAAAATAAAACAAAGTCAATATATGAATCTCACGTAAGATAAAGATGACAAAAACCGATATCAAAAATCTTACTCGTGAATCATTATCATATTTTATCAAGAAGCCAACCATTCACACCAAAAATTCAACCAAACAAATTTATAAACCAAGTCAACTCCTGAATAAAAATCAAATTGCTTCTTTAAACATCATCAGTAGCTCAACTGCTTCTATCTGAATAATGCAATCCCTACAGCAGCGTAATATCTTGGTTTTATGTCATGATTACAAATTGGATATTGACACTAATTATTGTTTATTATTATAAAGTAGATGTTTAAAATGTCATCGAAAATAGTGATGTTTACTCATTAGAATTGTGACGTTTATATTGGGGAAGATAAATTATTACAATAATAATATAAATATTATTACATAATTACAAAATGATTGTTTTATAGGTTTTCAAGTGCCCAACCTTATTAAAAGCCCAAGGTATTTGGGTGACCTTTGGGTTTCAAAAAAGGAGTCACGTCTATAAGTATGATGGGTCTAAAATCGAAAAAGCCTATCTAATTTTTGGGTAGTATGTTCCTAAGGCACTCTTACGATTTGAGCAATCTACTGAACCCGCTACTCCTATCTCAGTTCACCCCATTCCCAAAAGCACACTCGTGATGTAAACAATCTGAATAGCCCGTAGCTTCTATCTCAGTTCACCCCCATTTATACGTGTTACTTTCTACAAAAAACCTCATCACTCTTAAACGGATCTGTTGTTTATTTCCCTTGTCCAAGTCCAACTTGGTTTTCAAAGATTCCCCACTCATTTTCTACTTGGTCTCTGGGTGTTTGTTTTTTCTTTTTTCCCTCTCTCCCTTAACTTTAGTGATGGACGAAAATAAAAATGAGATATTATCATTTGATGAATATATATTCTAAAACTTGAAATTCTCAGCTCGACAGCGGCACAAAATTTGCAGGTGATTGGGGTTTAGTGGTGATAACAATGCTTCCTCTGGTGGCAAGGCCTGCAGAAACAGCTTCATACGTGTTCTCTCATTTCGAAATGTCTCTCCTGACTCCACCGGAGTGTGCAGCGAACCTTATGCAGTAATCCTGTCAGTGCTTCTAAGGAACTACAACCTTTATGGCTATGACAACTGCAGCTCATCTAACTGAAGAAATACAAGGTGCCCATAGAACTGGCCCGATCTCCATTCTTTCCACCCTTGGTACTTACTTTCAGCATCCGGGTATTCTGCAAGCATCTTAATCTTTGCTTCACATTTCAAGGGATTTTTTTTAAAAAAACTGAAACGTAAATGTTGTAACTTGTGAATTATTGCGACACGTTGTACTAGTAACAATTTTATATAAAATAGTAAAACCCCTAAACTTGATTAAAATATTTCATTTGACATGAATGAGTAACATTACAGGATTTTGGCTATCGATATGATGAGAACAATGAGACAGCTGGTGCACTTGTACCTGCACAGATATTCTATGATGCATTCTATGGAAGGTTTCATAATTCTGCTGGAGCTGTAGTTTTCCTATGTATCATTCGGGGATCTTTTTACTTTTGTGGACTTTCAGTTACTGCTGCTGCTGCCAGAGTCATAAGAAAAGATGCTAACATTCTCACAACATAGCTTTAAATTTTTGAAATCCGACTTTCAGATCGCATATACATAACAAAATCCTAATGGCAATATCTAACACAGTACTCTCCACCATCATTTACAGGTTTATACATTATCAAGAGACAATGGAATCCCATTCTCTCTAATTTGGAGAAAACTTCACCAAAAATACGAGGTTCCGAGAAATGCATGCAGTGTGGCTCTGAGCGGCGGTAAGCTTGATTCTAGGACTGCCAAATTTGAAAACTTGATGTCATATTCACCGCTATCGTATCCGTTAACACAACAGGATGGGTGGGTAGTTATGCTATCCCAATATATGCAAGGCTGGTGATGGTGGAGAAAAACTTAAAGCCAGGACCATCCTATCTGGGCAAAGCAAGAAAGCCAATATGCCTCATAGCATTCTTGAAGGTGTTGTTTACTTGTTTAGTATTCTTGTTGCCTACACTTTACCCTATCACTTGGAATACTTTCAACTATGCACCATTTGACTTTGGCTTAGTTTTCACACTTATATGCTTTGGTGGTTCTTGGATGCTTGGAAATGGCTCAACGGGTCAGCAAGGAATATTGGTATGCAAAATGCAATACTTGTTAAAGTGCTTCTTTACACAAAAAAAAATGGATAAAATGAATTTGTATGAGAATAATAATGCTTTTCTATAATATTCTTCTTTAAGGTTTAGTGATATTTTGATCAAATGCAGCTCTATTGAACCACCTCTTGTGCTTAATATAGGAAGAAATATATTTTTCTTGATTGACCGATGAATTAAGAAAGAAAATTATAAACTTAAAGAAGTGTTTGTAAATAACCACTGAGCCTTTGTTTAGTGGTTAGCTATTTCCTCATAAGTGTAAGGGAAGTTGTTTGAATCTTCACAAAAGCATTATGGAGCATTGTGGGGATTTAATTTAAATTTCTTTACTCATCTATTGAGTGGAGGTTGAAGTCCCTCGAATATTAGAGAATGTTAGAATCTGGACTGTGTTATATAAGAGTTGATGTAAACTAATCTCAATAATTATTTGATTGTATTATGGAATATGTTGTATTCAAAGCAATAGTCTCATGTAATAAAAAAAAGTGTTTGCAAAATATGTTTACATTATAAAATCTTAAAATGAAAATTGGAAAAAAGAAGAAGAAAAAAAGAAGGCAATAGGTGTTATATAAGGGGACAAAAGCAAACTTCCACAATATTCATTGCTCATAACATCCTCAGTAGTTAAGCTGCTTCTGTTTGATGCGCATTTTCACTTTCATCATTCTGAATAATTCAAAGAATATGTATATGAAAGATTAATAATGTTTTGTGTTGGGTCCTGATTTATGTTTAGATACAGAAACTTATTATTATCTATTATAAAATAATTTGTTAAATATCATCACAATATATAATATACGTGAAAGGTGACTTAATTCATTTCTTGAACTGGTTGCATGAAATCTAGAAGTTTTTGTTTGTTTGATATTTCTATGTTACCTTTGACTCTATTTTTCTTATTTTTTTTTGTTTTTTCCCAATGTTTTTTCATGCCTATCTGTTATTGTTGAAATATGGATTGAGAAAGGATCTCATGACATTTGCTAAAACAGGAACCTTTGGGCTTTTCTTGTTATGGAGGAGAAAGTCAGATTTTTTTTTTGTTTTTTAATATTATATTTACAATCAAGAGTAATGGGGAGAAAATCTAAATTATTTCTTCTTGTCGATTTCAAATTTAAAAAGTCAGCAGTCATGAGCATATTGGTTGCAAATTGCTCTCTTTCTAACGCATTCTTTCTTTTTTTTCCAGCATAATCAACTAGAGGGAAGACTTTTGTAGCTATAATTGCAAAAAATGTCACCATATCTAGTAAGAATATTGTCGTCGCAAGTATATTTAATACAAAAATATTAATGGCCGCTTTCTTATTTAATTAGAGTTTTGTGCAAACCGTAATCAAAATTTTCTAGTCATCCAAACAACTTTGAATATAAAATATGATAAAAGGGTTCTTTATGAGCCATTCTAGCAATTCAACACAACCTTGCGTTAGTGCTCTGCAAATTTTGAAAATGGGGAGAGTTGGAATACCCCCCGATGCTCTGAAAATAGATTCCGGGGAAAAACGACTGAATGAGCTTGGATACAAGCAAGAACTTAAACGAGAAATGGTTATCTTTCCCTTCATTTGTTTTTTCTTTTCTTTTCTTTAGATATATCAGCTGTTATTCGTATATACATATGCAAGTATAGATTATGGATGAGAAATTCACTTTTTGTTCCTTGGTTATTGGCAGAGTTTATTCAAGACACTTGCAATAACATTTTCAATCGTGGCACTTTTCGTGGGAACGCCACTCTACGGGCAAAGCTTGCGTTATGCAGGACCCGCAACCTTGATATGGGGATGGGTTGCAGTCACATTCTTCACCTGCTTTGTCGGAGTTGCCTTGGCTGAGATTTGCTCCTCTTTCCCAGTACAAAATGCTTCTTTCCTCTCTCCATTACGTATTCTTCGTTTTAGCTTCTCGTTTCCGTCTCAGTTTCCTGAAAAGTAAATTCGAACTCTAGCTGGTGTCCTTCTTCTTCTTCACTAAAACAAGAGAATTGTATGTGTATCCCTCGACAGACCACAGGATCACTCTACTTTTGGGCTGCACATTTGGCTGGACCTAAATGGGGGCCATTTGCATCCTGGTGCTGCGCTTGGCTTGAGACCGTTGGCAGCATTTCTGGAATTGGCACACAGGTTTTTTTTTTCCGTTTTCTTTTCGTCTTTGTTCACATCATTAAGTGTGTCTTTTTCTTTACTCCTCTTGGGGAATGGGGAATGGGGAATAGGCATATTCAGGAGCACAGGCACTGCAAATGATCATTCTGCTGGCCACTGGAACACACAAAAATGGAGGATATTTTGCTCCAAGGGGCGTGTTTGTGGCTGCGTACATGGGCCTAGCTATTATATGGGCAATACTCAACAGCTTCTCATTACAAGTCATTGCATTTCTGGATATAATTTCCTTTTGGTGGCAGGTATATATTGCGAACGCATACATACGCCCCTTCAAATTGAAATCCTCTTCACTTGCTTTAGTGCTACTACTGGACACAATTTGTAGGTGATTGGCGGTGGGGTGGTGATAGTAATGCTTCCTCTGGTAGCAAGGACTACGCAACCAGCTTCATACGTGTTCACCCACTTCGAAACATCTCCTGGGTCGACAGGCGTAAGCAGCATACCGTACGCAGTAATCCTGTCAGTACTTCTCAGCCACTTTTGCCTTGGCGGCTATGACGCTGCAGCTCATCTAACTGAAGAAACTAAAGGTGCTGATAGAACTGGCCCCGTCGCCATTCTTGCCTCCATTGCCCTCATATCAGTTTTTGGATGGGCTTATATCTTGTCTCTCACTTTCAGCATCCAGGTAAGTTCCAAACTTCTTATTTTGCAAGTATACACTCAGGATGGAAAAAGCCAAACGACTACACTAAATTACTAAAATATTTTATTTGACATTCAGTGCGTTTCATTGCAGAATCTCGAGTATCTATACGATGAGAACAATGAAACACGTGGTAAACTCGTGCCAGCACAGATATTCTATGATGCATTCCATGGAAGGTTTCATAATTCTGCCGGAGCTATAGTTTTCCTTTGCATCATCTGGGGATCTTATTTCTTTTGTGGACTTTCAGTTACTGCAGCTGCTGCTAGAGTAGTAAGAAAAACAGCAAACATTGTTGTATCAATCCATAATCCTGAAGGGCAATAGCTACATCTAATCCAATTAATTTTCACCATCGTTTACAGGTTTATGCATTATCAAGAGATAATGGGATCCCATTTTCACCAAACTGGCGAAAACTTCACCCGAAATACAAGGTTCCGAGAAATGCAGTGTGGCTCTGTACAGCCATAAGCATGATTCTAGGACTGCCCATCTTGAAACTTGATATCATATTCAATGCACTCATATCAATCAGCGCAATAGGATGGATTGGTGCCTACGCTATCCCAATCTATGCAAGGCTGGTGATGGCGGAGAAAAACTTCAAACCAGGACCGTTCTATTTGGGCAAAGCAAGAAGGCCAGTATGCCTCATAGCATTCTTGTGGGTATTGTATACTTGTTCAGTATTCCTGTTGCCTACTCTGTATCCCATCACTTGGAATACTTTCAACTATGCACCAGTTGCCCTTGGTTTGGTTTTCACACTGATAATGCTTTGGTGGTTCTTGGATGGAAGGAAATGGTTCAAGGGACCAGTAAGGAATATTGATACGCAAAATGGCATTTGTTGAAGTGCATTTTATACACAGAAAATGATAAAATAAATTTGCATGAGAATATTCGTTATATAACGCCCTCCTCTGTGAATCTTAATCTTGGATGTCTTCTGTATGACATGTGTATTTAAAATACGACAACAAAGTTACAGAGGAATATAAATTTAATTTTTCTTTTTTAATTAATTTAAGATTTGTTCTATATTTTCTTCTTTAATGAATTATAAATTTATTAGAGTATTATAACTCATATAGATAAATTTACTATACTTATTTCTTTTTAACAGCCTCATCAATAATATTCTGCTTGTTTTCTTGAGATTTTTTTCACTCTCTTGTCAAAGCCCTTCTATTTTAAGTTTCAAGAATGTGTGGTAAAATGATATTTAGTATTCCTTTTGCACCACGCCATAAATCATGGGTTAACTAAGTGATCAAACAACCAAAGAGCTTTTGTAAATGCCATATTAAAAGCTTATTAATAACAAAACCTCTTCAAGACCGAACGAAGTCAACTAAAAAGCTCCCGGTAACTCAATACCTAATTATTCCTTCAATTGCAGCAGAATAAACTCAATATTTCACCAATCCTGCTTATCTCTAAGAGAGAATCTTGGCTAGGCTGCAAGAGGTCTAGGCATGCTTGGATGCTCCATAGCAAATAGAATCTTACTAATATTGCATGTCACCTTTTTATTATGCCGTTCAATGAGAATCATTTAATTTAGCCTTGTTTCCGGAATCATTTAAATGAGAATCATTTAAGTGAGACAAACAGAATATTAGCTAAATTATAATACCTCCGTAACTCTGCAGCTGAGAAATTTCTCTAGTATATTGTTGGATTGGCTTGAACTCTAGTTTACCGGACAAAAGTACAACTATGATTGGAACCAGCATCCACTCAATGCAAAGTTACGATTCCAGAGTATGAATGCACTGCCAAAATCCTGCCAACTGGAAAACAGTTAACATGAAGAATTTTCTCTTCTTCTTTTCCCCCCCCCAACACCACCACCACAAAAACAAACCAAAAAAAAAAAGAATGATAATAAACATCTAGACCGTAAATATACACATTTTTTTTTAAACTGAACATGATAAGGAGTAGAAACTTGAGCAGAAGCAATGCATACCTTTATTATGATAGAAACAGTTCTTGGGACTCCATCGGTGATGACCAATACTGGACAAGTGATTCTACGGTTAGCCTCCTGGTCGCACTGAGCATCGAGATGAAAAATCGACACCCATCAATCTTGTATTCTTCAAGAGGATTCCTGTGACCAAAGCTTCTTACATTTACCTAACAGATTTTCCTTGTTAGAACATGCTTATAGGATACCCAAATTTAGTTAAATCTGAGAAAAGTATATATTATGATATACCGCTGAACTAAGTCGATTCATGTTTATGAGATGATCTCGCCAGAAACAATCTAGAGTCTTGACAAGAACTGCCCTCTGTATTCCAAAGGAGAAAGTCATCAACCAGTAAAACAACAGTAAAATTTCTGAACAACCAGTAAAACAACAGTCCAGAATTCTAGAAGCTGGATATGGTCCTTCAGGGGGAAAAAAATTCTAGAAGACAAGTAAAACTTCTTTTACACTATTTTTCCACAGAATTGCATCATTTCTAGTAACAGCAAACATATTCATCAAACAAAATTTTACACATTTTCTATGCTACAAAAAGCAAACCATAATAGAAATAGCATGTCCAGTAAATGACTTGATTTCATCACTCAAATAAAAGGCTGAAAAAACCGGTGAATGAATGAAATTGAATTAACTAGAACTTACACCCACTAAAGTAGTTTATAGAAGACATTGCTTAAAGTTGAAATTTTCATTTGATGGATTTGAGTTTTTGGATTATTGCTCCTATGATGCAACATGTTGTCACGAAACATGGAAAGTCGTAATCCCCAAGGCCAAAGTTTGGCATAATTTACTGATGTCAACTAAAAGTACCGAGGCAAAATTATGAATAAATGCACCAGGAAGCCCTTAATATATGAACAAATAAAATTATCAACTTGTTTTTGTTTCAATTGGGTTCACTCAAACAAAGTTTCCAGTCCATGAAAGAAAATAGCACTTGAAGTAAAAACCTTCACCTCAACCTCTTTTATGTACACATCATCATATCGAGATTCTTGTACAACATTCAAATATGAGGCAATAAGAATGTCTCCAAGGTACTTGCGGAGGAGATTAGTGGTTGCCCGATACCTTCCATTCCTACAGCAGACATATCAGTGGATCATAGAATACAAAATATTGTAGAAATACGTCCAAGATACAATAGCAATTGCCAATTATACGTCTTTATCAAGATTGTGCTCACTTGGTCAAATCATCAGAGCAAATAGCAAGCCAGCGTTTTAATGAAGAACTCTTCCTGCGGATTCCTCTAAACAAATTTGGAGGCTTTGGCAAGTCTGGGAAGTAAAAGTTGTTAATGTCTATGGAATTCAATTCAGGCAGCTCCTCAATGGATTTGAGCAAAGTATCCCCAGATATCCCTGCAAATAAGTCTGGGAAAATTCCATTTCATAAGCATTTATGTTGAGAATTAATTATCCAACCGGTGATTATAAATAAGCTTACCGTCCAATATCTTCCCTGCAATTGCAATAAACTCCTTCAATAACTTATCCAAACTCCAGTATCTGGGATGCTAGCAAGTGAATTAATTAAGGAAATTTAGTAAGAATTGGTGGGAAGCAGTATACGACATTTTAAAGGTAAACCAACCTACCTTTAGTGGATCAACATTTCCAAAGATGATTTCATCTACCACTGCTTGCATGTACCTATAAGCAGCTCTCTTCAATAACAATAAATATTTATAGCTAAACTTAAGAATTATACAGTCATCCATCTGATACAAAATGAAAAGAAGCATTCAAGTCTCATATGCCAACATAATGAAGTGGGAAAATAATCCTTGGAATCCAAATCAAAGAAACCTCTATGTGTTCATAAACAAGCAAAATGGGTGAAAGATAGCAAGCAGTAATGGATTCTAATATTCTCTCACCCATTTTTCTACACTCTAAACCGAAAGTTCTAGTAACATGAATTCACCACACTTCACAACCTCACTCTCAACAATGCTACAGGTGATAAGTGATATTAAACTCTCTACTGTAAACAGCATGCAACTCTGGTTACATTATGGCTATCCATCCTACTAAGGGTGCGTTTGGGATTGAGGTTGGGCAGCTGTAGCTTAAAAGCTACAGCACTAAAGTGTTTGGTAAACACTAGCTGCTGTAACTTTTAAGCTATGTTGATATAATTTTTCATTTGTATAATATAAAATTTATTATATCTTTAATAATTTTGATAAAATTATTATTTAAAATTTATATTTACTATATGTTATTAACTTTTATTTCATAATTACAGCTTTTTTTTCACAGCATCTGTAGCTTTTAAGCTACAGCACCTCAATCCCAAACGCACCCTAAGTCAATTATCAATGCCGCAGAGTTTGGTAAAAATTTCACTAAGAAAAGACAGTGAAGGTGACTTTGTTAATCAACCACCAATACTGTCATTTCTATCCTCCATTTTTTTAAAATTCTTTTCAACATTTGCTCAGCCATTTTGTTAAAAGCAATAGACTTGTGAAGGGGTACTGCTAAGGGATTTGTAATATAATTCGTATTGAAATCAGGAAGTCAGCTACAATAGGTAATGAATATGTGTGTATACTGTACATAACTTCATAGAGGCCCTTACTGGAATATCTGCTGAGAACAACTTTCATTAGCACCCGTTAGGATTGATTGCCTAAGGTCATACACATGCTTCCTTTGAACCTGATAGAAGAAGAATGAACAAAATTAGCGCAATCATAACTAATGATTGTAGTATCAAAGGATATCTGTGTATGTGTTTACAATACTGAACCAGTTTAAGTTTAACAGGAAAAAGTGCAAAAGAAAAAGTTTGGGACTTTATGATGAATTTATCTTTCTTGCCTAACAATTGTGGGCGCAGTCTCCTTCATGATTCTTAAGTTCATTAAGACCCAATCAAATCCATGATTTACCAACGACTTCGGCAGGGTACACAAATGAAACATTATGAAATATTTTTACACATACCTCTAATACTTCATCAAACTCAACCAAGCTCTTCCTTATGCCAAAGTAGTACTTCTCTGCACTAATTTGCAAGCCTAAAAGCTAAAATTCGTGATGGTCCAGATCAGTCATGAGATGATGGTACATTTAAATTTGAATAAAGAAAGACGATGTACATGAAAAAACAAATTGCAAATGCCATCAAGAACACGAGGTAGACCATCACCTGTCTTACAATCGCATCACCTTCAATTGGCATATCCTCATCATTGGTAATTCGTGATATAAGATCTACAGCCCATGAAGTGTCAAAACTAAACTTTTGAAACATCTCGTCTTGCAAGCTGTTACACAAGTAGACACTACAACAATTGACTACCACAACAATGTGGAAGAAAAGTGTTATGGTATTCTTGGAGCAGTCGATCAAATTTTATTCTTTTTTAGAACCATTAGAACTGTGTTTTATACAAAATAATTCACATCATTAATCAGACACAAGAAATAAAGCATCAAAGTCATGTGCTAAAATTTCTCTTCAAGCATCTTCAGGCCAAACAACCATGGCAAAAACCAAGTGGCAAGTTGCATTTATCTTTGTCTATACATATGGAATCTTAAAAAATAAAACTTCATATTTTTCCCCCATTATTTTTTATTCTGATAAGTGCATGACAAAAGGACTTCAAAGGTCACCCATCAATCTTACTTTCAGTCCATCTATTCATCGCTTGAAACTGTCAATCTGGTTTTTTAGTGTCAGAAAATTTGGCCAGACCGCTTCATTTCATCACTCATCCGCTCTCCGTAAGCATTGGAGTTTGAACAAGTGACTCATTTTAGTTATTAAAAAGAATGGGAAAAGCTACACAGAAATGTGTCTTGTCTGCTCAGAAGCATGTAAGATATAGAAAAAGATAAGGCGGGCATCCATTGATTTGCAGTCAATAGATCAAAGTTGATCAAATCAAGAGTTTCAAACGGCCCAATAATTGTTTTAATGAAAAGTGCATTTCTGTCCCAAGAAGATGCATTAAGCTTTCAAACAAGAGGGTTAACTTATCAGGAGAGGGTTAAAATTTTGCAGCTCCAAAAATAAACTTATAGTGTCCATTTCTCTCTCTATCTTTTTAGGATGAAAAATTTTTCTTATTGATTTTTCCAGTTTTGAAATCATTGATTATTAGAGTTTCTTATAATTTAAGTGTGAAAAGAGCATACAGTTAACAGAAACAATTAATACTTGTACGGCTATGAGTTTATAATTTTATTCAAGAGGAAAACAAATCGCAAGAGGCACAGTACCTCACCATAAACCGTGTTGATCCAGGATCCCCTTGCCGTCCTGCTCTGCCACGAAGCTAGAAAAATCATTGTCATAAAAAAATTAGAACTATCTCTGAGTTGGATGACAAAGTACTGTAACAACAAATAAATTACTAATTTGCAACATAGAGAAGCTTCAGATCATCAAGTTTAACTTTATTCGTTGCATGACAGCCATGAAGAAAAGCTGTTGAAAGAAAGCAATGAAATGAAACATTGATATTATATATTCTTTCATCATGTCTTTCAGCTACACCTATACCATCAGCTTTCAAGTTGCTTCAGTATCCCATGCTTTACTCTTTTCTCCACCATCTCTTTCTCATTTCCCCTTAACTATATTCATCATGCTCTCTTAACAACTAAAAACTAATAATATCACCAGAGAAGACATGGACGAATAGTCAATTTTAGCAACATATATACAAAAGCAGTGATGAACAAATTTTAGTTACCAAATTTAAACTAGCCGAACTAAGCCCAATTAAACAAAGACGGATAATTTACATAGCCTGTTGAACAACTGACTTATATCATATCTGATTGAGAGAGTGGGGGGGTAGGACACAACAAAAGGCACAAGCTTAGACACTGTTTAGTTGATTAAAAAAAAAAAAGCAGTTTTCTTGATTTTGACTACCAATTGTTTAAGCAAATGTAGCATATAAAGAATAAATATACCTTCTGAAAACTAATTAAATGGACTGTTTGATACGAAATTGCTTCAACTATATTTTCGCTACATTCAATTGCTCACCTGGTTATCTATTCTCCGAGACTCATGCAAAGATGTTCCAATCACATGAAGCCCCCCAAGTCTTTTCACTTCAGACCCTTCATTGGAACAGTGAACTTCACAGTCCTTTAAAACTGAGAGATAAGTTTCTATTCTCCGAGACTCATGCAAAGATGTTCCAATCACATGAAGCCCCCCCAGTCTTTTCACTTCAGACCCTTCATTGGAACAGTGAACTTCACAGTCCTTTAAAACTGAGAGATAAGCCAGAGCTACAGTAGGGCCAAGAGGGTACATTGCAGATTGTTTGTCAATGAGCTTCTGTAACTCTTTCAGATTCATCGACTGACTCATTTCCACAGATTCAGAGAAAAATGATTTTGCCTCTTGATATGTCCAGCTCTTACCCTCAGCTTTGCCAACATATTTAGCTGTGATTCACATGTGAAATGGAAAAAATGCCATCACAATAAGAATAAATAACATTGTGATTACTGTAAAAGTATTTATACAAGATAACCCGGAATATTTTGTTTTTGAAAAAAAAAAAGTGCGGTCACAAACCCAATAGGGCTGCCTTAGCTAGCAAAGCTAATGATGATGATCCAAGCTTTATCTCGGACAGTACCTACATCAAAAGAATAGTTAAAATCTAAATTTGTGTGACAGCTAATAGTAACCCAAGTAACCACCTTCGGCGAGCTAGTTTTGTCATCAACTTCAACATTAAGGGCCTCTCGTGTCAGAAGCGGAAGCAATCTGTCCTCTATAATTTTCTTTGCAAGCATCTGTATATATTACAACACCGAGTAAGAAGTCAATTCCCTTAATATCAAAAGAAGCTCCTAAAAAAGATATAACAAATAAAAATGCATGAGAATATGCAAGTACACATTTTATTACTGTCAATACTCAGAAACAATGCTAAAGTGCAATTATGTCTACAATTTACAAAGTATAAAATAAATCATCAAGCAAGCAGACTTACTTTTGGATTTCCTCCCAAAATTATGTCAGTTCCCCTGCCGGCCATATTTGTAGAAATGGTAATAGCATATTTTCGCCCTGCCTGTGCAACAGTTTCAGCTTCCCTTGCAGCATACTGAGGAAATAATGGCAAATTACAGACTGGTAAAAGTTACGTAAAGATAGGTTATAAAACAAAAATCCTATATCAACAATTTTATCCACATAGCATTTAGTACAAAATTAACAAACCTTGGGCCTTGCATTCAGTACATTGTGAGGAATTCCCTGTTGCTTCAGCAGATCTGACAAGTATTCAGAATTCTCAACACTGCATCAAAAAGATAAGAAACAGCAATTTGAATATTTAACAAATACATCTAACCAATAGTGTAACTTTCCTCACAAAAAAATAAAAATAAGTTAATGGAAAGCAGAAATTTCATGATTGGTACTTAAAGGTAAATAATTAGCATTTGATGGCAACAAAGGATAAAATGTGCACCTAAATGGTAAGAGGACAAGAATTAATCTAATGAAATGATAGCACATAACACTTATATGTTCTCCCATCAGGGAATAATAGCAACACTGCAATAGCCAGACAATATTCCTTTCTGAAAAAGTTTCAATCATAGCCCTACTTAACATGGTAGACATATTCTCATTGGATACAGACACTCTCATCCCCAATAGTGTTTGACTTAAATTTAAATCTGATTACAAGTCAGCAAACCAGCTGTATTGAAAAAATAAAGGTCCTCTCTTTAGTGAACAGATCACATCCATGCAAAGCAGATCCAAACTTTCTCTTCATACAAGAAGAGCTAATCCAATAGCTAATCATCCTTGTAGGATTCCTGACCTCCCAGTGTGAGCAGTTATAAACCATTCAAGAGTACAGCAGAACCCTTGAAAGCCCAAAATAAAATATAAAAGAGCAGCAGCACTGACAAGATTTACCAACTCAAAAATGGTAGAAATAGGAGCCATTTTCATTATTTTTCAATGCATGCCGACTTGCAAGTTTACTGCCTCCAACCAATTGTAAGATGGACAAAGGTACAAAGGCAGCTCTTAAATAGGAAATTTCCAGATCATAAAACTTATGTATAAGATAGAAATTCCAATTACGTATGCCAGGAAAAATTTGCTCAATATGCAGATTGCAATGCAAGCTACTTTGAATCGGATACACATTTTAAACATTATAACACCTAGCAAAATTTTTTTACTAGGCTACAGATGTAAGGATACGATAATTTTGCCACATAAAATATTGAATCCGCACTATTCGTCATTCACTATTCTAATACCATCAACCAGAATTTACCTAGTGGTGCCAACTAAAACAGGGCGGCCAAGTCTGAACATGGATTCAACTTCTTGACGAGCATATTCCCATTTCCCCCTAGCAGTCTGAGAAAATGCAGAATTCAAAGTATAACTCATTTTGAAAACAAAAGTTATATCTTTTAATGCTAGTTTCATCTCAAAAAATGGACAACAAATATACAAAGACCTACAGCAAAAGACTCTGAGAAAATGCAGAATTCAAAGTATAACTCATTTTGAAAACAAAAGTTAGATCTTTTAATGCTAGTTTCATCTCAAAAAATGGACAACAAATATACAAAGACCTACAGCAAAAGATTGTATGGGTAAATCGACACGAATATTTGGCAAATTTGTGGGCACTTCAATAACCGGCATCTGGAACATTTTCAAGAATTCCTTTTCCTGAAATGACACAAAGCAAAAATGTTGCATGAAAACTGAAAATAATTATTGCTTGAATAGAATGATAGAGTTCGTATGATCATCCTTACTTCAGTTTTTGCAGTCCCAGTCATCCCTGAGAGCTTTGGGTAGAGCTTAAACAGTGACTGGTATGTGATTTGAGCCACAACAACTGAATCGGCCTTAACATTGAATTAGAGAAACATGACCATAACTAATGTAATTGTTGTTGAAAATAATCCAGGAATATGTTCAATAATATTAACATGTACCTGAATCTTTAAGCCCTCTTTAGCCTCTACAGCTTGGTGAATTCCTTCTGACCACCTCCGTTTCTCTTCAACTCTGCCAGTCAGCTGCAGAAGTTTCATAAATCATTCATCTAATGAGTATGAAACAAAGCACCTCAAAATGTGGTAGCATAGGTTACATCATCATATGTATCATTTTTGTCCAAGTTCATGATTTCATGATAGATATACTGAAAGTTGGTTTGTTAAATTCAATCCACGACATTTTTTTGGAACAGATTGCAATAATCAAAACCTAATAAATCAATCACAGAGATGCTACTTAAGAGGCTGCAGAAGCATACCTCTTTTGCAATTCCATGTGTATTCACTCATCTAATTAAAATATTAAACATAGCCAGGCTTTTTGGTGTCTGAGCAAGCAACTAATAATGAAACAAACAATTATTATCTTTGGGATAACAATCATAGGTAAAGACAGACATGCACACAACAGACAATATCACACCCACACAAAAGCAAACATGTATATATTTGCTAATATGAAATTCATTACATGTTGAAGTGCAAAAAAGGGTGAAAAAGTGACAAAAGGCATTAAAATCAAGCCAACAGATAGATGTTATTCTAATACCTCATTAATTATAAGAGCCTTCCCATTCCTAACAATGTACTGGACATCCCGTCGATAAAACTCTTTAGCTTTCAGAGCATTCATCACAAATCTGCAAATTATCAATGATAACCACAAGGATGAAAATTGAAATATTAGCCAGTGCAACTCTGGTCAGGATTTGGTATTTTAGAACTGACCAGACCTTTTTCTTTTTATCCAGATTGATTCCAAATCACAATATTTCACAACATGTTCAATGTAGAAATAAAATAAAATAATATATATATATATTATCGGGAGTACAAATTTTCTAAATATTTACAAGAAAGCCGTAAAGGATTTATTTTGAAGCTTTTCCATGTTTAGTCAATCGCAGTAATGGATTTACAGATAGAAACAGGACTTTCATATTCACCTTGCCCAAGGATCATTTTCATCCCATAGATCATTAGTTTCAAGAGCCATCTCAGCGAGAGCTATTCCTTCCTCAGTCAATTCAACTGAATTATTCTTAAGTTCCACAGTGTAATGCTGTCAACCACATTGAGGCAGAAAGAAGTTACTTTATTTATATCAGTGCTTTATGTATAATATAAAGTTCTAATATACTTGTCAGCTGAAGAGCAGCTGAGGGACTTGAAGTTGTACTAAACACGAAAGCAAGGAATTGGACTTACAAGACCCTGCACCAGCAGCTCAGCAACTTTTGCAGCTACCGGATATCGTGCAACATCTTTACTAGCCTGATATGCAAAGGGAGAAGAGGAAACATCTATTGTGAAGCTACTTTGCAATTTTTAGTTCAACTCAAAAAGTTTGTAACCTATTTGAATACCAATAATTGATAAGAGATTCTACAATAGCTTCCATATAATTGATCAAGAGCGGCCACCAAAGAAGCAGCCCTAAATTACCTCACCACTTATTAACAATGGATTTCTCCCCTCATCAATGAGAACAGAGTCAACTTCATCAACTATCGCAAAATGAAATGGCTTCGGCCTGTTTTTTGAGTTATTCAATATTGGTCCATTAAAATAAATAAGAAGAAATCTGAAAACAGTCCTAAAACATACCATCTCATCACAAGTTGTTCACTATTTGCAGCAAGATTATCCCGCAAGTAATCAAAACCAAGTTCCTGAGGGCATTCAGAATGATATTTTGCGTCAGAAACAAGAAACATTTGGGTGGAAGGCACCGAAATGCCATTCAAGTGCAGTTAGACACGTCAACAATGCACCCAAGTAGCCGCCATTAACTCCAAAATGAAACAACATGCACTTACCAACTAACAGGAAAACGTACTAAATCACCACGAGTTAGGAATGACTTACAGAATTGTTGGTGTATGTTATATCACATCTGTAATTGGATCTTCTCTCTTCAGGAGTCATCCCTCTCTAAATATGAAAGCATTAGCAGATAAAATTACAGTTATTTGCAGGAAAAGTTTTAGAATTTTAAGTGATTCAAAACAATGTTTCTTGCAAAACAAAGAGGCTTTCCAGGAATCAGCTTCAGTCGCTCAAGCATCCAGCATATTATTTTTGGAATTCAATTTTTAGTATTTCTTACTCTGTAGTGAATATATACCTGAATAAGACCAACTGAAAGACCTAAGAAGCGATGAACACGCCCCATCCACTCAGCATCTCGTTGAGCCAGGTAATCATTAACAGTCACCACTGTCAACAAAAAATGCAACATCATCAGTGTCATGCAAAAAGGATGCAGTGTAGCATTGCTTGAACTACAGGTTCCATCAAATTGTAATATACTGTAAGAAGACCACCACTGCTGGGCTTGGGGGGAAAAAATCAAATTACTTGCATGCAATTGGTCACCAGAATAAAAAATGTGTAAAAGCACCACTCACGTAATTATGTCCCCCTTTGTTTAACATTCTTTTGATTATTATATCCATCATTTTCTATAAAACTGTTCATTAATTTCTCATGCCAGTACTTCAAGAATTTCCACATTCCTTACCGCCAATATAAGCATTCTGATAGGCCACCAATTAGGTACACATATGCGCGACGCAAGAGAGGAAGTACCTAGCTGCTAATTACCTTGATTTATGGGCAGTTTGGGAACATTGTTCGGGTATGGATATGGTAACCAATATCTGTCATAATAGCCATGGAATTGGGGTATTTATGGGTAGGAATTATATATGGTAATATGTAGGCAATAAAAGGGGCACAAGGGAAAGTGTATGGATATCGAGAATTATTTGTATTGAGCCTTCGCTCTGGGAGAGAACCAGGTCTCTCGAACTACCTGGCTACTAGCTTGTGCCTTTTAATTTCAATAAAACACACTGGGCACAAGGGAAAGTGTATGGATATCGAGAATTATTTGTATTGAGCCTTGGCTCTGGGAGAGAACCAGGTCTCTCGAACTACCTGGCTGCTAGCTTGTGCCTTTTAATTTCAATAAAACACATATCCCTTTCCTGTCAAATTATCTACTTCCTCTACAACAAAATCGAGGGTCTATCACATTCCTTCAAGAATTTCACGACTCTTCTTTTCTCCAAATTAGAAACCCATAAAAAATGGCCATCTGGGGGTCAGCTTCCAATAGTATCATTTTTCATGTAAAGCACTAAAGCTTATTGACTTTGAAATTTTACCTTTCCTGAAATCTTAAGCTCCAAAGTAATGTAAAATCTCTTTTTATTATTATTTTTTTTTATTTTCGGTTTCGGCAGTAGCCTACCTCAACTTTTAGAGAATAAATGTTTTCACCTTAGTTAATTTTTTTAAGTTTCCATGACCAAAGAACTGATTTCATTGAAGGAAAAAAAAAATACATAAGCTGCATCAATAACAGAATTCAAAATAGTGCAAGTGCTTCCAAACTCAGAATGGTGAATCAAATTCACAACTTGTATCCAAAAACTTTTAAGGCAAAAATGTAATTTTAAATAACAAAAAATTTAAATTAAATCTTAACCTTTCTACAATTTGGAGAAACAAGTATTTTCAGTGAAAAGAAAGGACGATACTTTTAGAAAAAACCACCAATCATAAAGAAAAAAACATATTGTAATCTACATTGCACATGACACTGATATACATGATACTGCATATCCAAGTAAACAACTATCAAAGAATGTGAAAAAATTCCACTTGGCATCCAGCAAACTGATTCAATCAGTCTGGTTTAAGAAGAAACAAATTAGTTTTTAAAGAATGGAAAAAAATTCACAATGTAATTTTTTTGTTAGCAACTAAACAAGTAAACCAAACAACAAAGCATTCACAATTCAAGTTTGGAATTTCCAAACATAACAATGCAAACAATTAAACTATCTCAATTATGTACTGATAACTTCAGAAATATGCTTTAAAACCCCTTCGCAGAGATAAACAAGTTCTCTGAGGAAATTAACAACCACAGCTGTTTGCTGAAAAGCAACCACTTCTAGAAAGTTCAGAATAGACAACATACCATGGACACCCTCACCAGTCAACGCATTAAGATATGCAGCTAACGTAGAAACCAATGTTTTTCCCTCACCCGTTTTCATCTCGGCAATGGACCCATCATGAAGCACAGCACCCCCAATAATCTGACATTAATTGCAACATTAGGAAACACAAAGACCCACGTCTAAACAAATAGCACATTTCCACAAATAAATTAAGACATAAATAAACATATATGCGTAAATTCAACCACATTTTGGTATGAGCATCGATGCACGCTTGCAGATGTAAATATATATATATATATATCTGCAGACAAGAATAGTTGCATTCACAAATATCTGCACAGATAGAAAGAGAAAGACGGACCTGCACGTCAAAATGGCGCATACCAAGCTTCCTTCTAGCAGCTTCTCGAACAACAGCAAAAGCTTCTGCAAACAAGTTAATATAAGAACAATGCGATAATATAACTCTACAAAAAAATCCAATAATATTGAAACACTAAAATTTATGGTTTCTAACCAGCCTGAATATCTGCAAGCGTCTCCCCTTGTCTCAACCTTTGCTTAAACTCAGCAGTTTTTGCAGTCAACTACATAGAACAGAACACAATGCGTTATTCTCCTAATTCAGATAAAAATACTAAAATCATCTGAAAACCAATGTGAAACACAAACCTGCTCATCCGAGAGACTCTTAATCTGTGGCTCAATCGCATTAACAGCTTCAACGAGAAGATAATAGTCCCTCACAACCCAGTAATTCAGGCTCGTAAAATCAACCAAAGTCTTCCTAACACGACTCAAATTCTCCTAAAAAAGATACCAGGACCAAAAAATGAAATTAAATATACATCAACGGACAAGCATTTCATCAAACACGCGGTGGGCAAACAAGAGTAGACAAAATGAAGCAAAAGAAAAGACCACCTTAACAGATGCATTAACCACAGCGCTGCGAGTAAAACGGCGCCGCCGATGGAAACACGGAGATGAAGTGAAGTGGAGAACGGAGAGGGGTGGTTTAGTGCAGAGGAGTGTTGTACGTCGAGAAGCTGATGGTTTTATGGAGAAAAAGAATGAAGGGTTTGCGCAGAGAAGAGTTGGTACCGTGGCCATCGTTCAGCTTCTGTATGTTACTAAGCTCGATTGCATGTCCAAGACTTCAAAATTTCACACAATTAGGTAGGTTTTGGCTATTTTACGGCGTTGTGCCAAAGCCGGCAGAAGAACTCCCGCGAAAATTCTTTTTCAACGAACCTACACCTTTTGATTTTTATTTATATATGATTTTTATTTTTTCCCCCTTAAGTTGCAAGTTATTCACTCAAATAATTTTCTTTTCACTTCTTCAGCAAATCTATTTGATAAGTATATATATTACCGCTCACACTAAAATTTTATCATGGTTAATGTTTTAAAATTTAAGATTAAATTTAGACTTACAAAGCTATAACAAGGATGCATTGCACATTGATTTCGGAAATATTTCCTTAAAGTTTTAATGCGATCTTGTTGAAATTAAAAAAAAATTATTTTATGATTTTAACATTTAATAACGTAACAAAGGGGTTTTTATTTAAATATACGCCAAAAATATATGCTTGATAAGAAAAATATAAAGCGCACACAAATCACCTCTAAAACACACTTTTTTTAGTCCCATACCATTTCACTCAACACAACAAAAAATCACTCCACACTCTCAAAATCATTTATGAATAATTAATGTGTTGAGATTTTAGATTACAACTAGATGCATTGTTTGTCCAATGAATAAAGTATTTTAAACTTTATGCTTACTTTGTGTTATTTATTCATCTTCTTGACATTATATTATTTTATGATTTTGTTTGGTTTGTGATAAATAACAAATCCATTACATTTGCATCATATCAATGCTATGTGATGGATTTTATAACTATATTTGTTGAAATCTCATGTTGTTCTTAAAATTTTGTTCTGCACCCATTTTACACGACTGTAGTGTTACCCCCTAGGTAAATCTCACATCGGTAAAGTATATGAGAGATATTGGGTTTATAAGAGATGATCAATGTCTTAATTGGCAAAATGCGTTTTAGGGTGTATGAGCGCCCAAAGAACATAATTGTGCGGGCCTTATTAAGGCCTAAAACGGACAATATCTTACAAGGTCTGGGTTGGGTTATGACATATAGTGATGCAAATATGCAAAATATTCTAGATTTTATGATACTCTATCATTTTATTAGTGCAAAAAATATATTTTTTCTCTAAATATGTTCTCTGACTATTACTGGACTGTAGCCATGTATTTTAGTAAGTTACACAATTGATGTCGTGTATATATGAAATTACATGACTACAAACGTGCAAGCGTGTAAAATGTTCCATCTGTGTATGAAACCCTGGTGTTTTAGTAGTGAGAAAAATAATTTAGAGAAGAAAGATGTCATTTGACTATTAATTAGACTATAATCGTGTATTTTTACAAGTTACACGACTAATGAATTTACATGACTATAGTCATGCAAGTGTGAAAAATGTTGCAGTTGTTATGACATCTCAGCATTTTATTAGTAAAAAGAAAAAATATTTTTTTTTCACTAGATATGTTATATGACTATTTACTGGACTATAATTGTATATTTTAGTAAGTTATACTACAATTGTAGTGTATGTATGAACTTACACAACTATAATCGTAAAAGTGTGTAAAATATTCCAGCTATTATGAGACCTTACGTTCTATTAGTGCTAAAAAAATATTTTTTAGATAAGAAATATGTCATTTGACTATTTATTGGATTGTAGTTGTGAATTTTTGTAAGTTACAAGACTGTTATCGTATATGAATGAATTTACACGATTAAAGTCGTGCAAGTGTGAAAAATATTGCATTGTCTAACATTGAGCCTGGATGAATAAAGGTTGGCCATGAGAAATTAGGATAGTATCACAAGGCAAAGAAAAGTTACGTTGTAAGAGTGATAAATGCAGTTATCGAGAACATAATCGACTAACTTATAACACGCCAATTCCACTGTCTAACAATAAGCCTATAGTAGGGCTGAATGAAATAGAAGCACATGTAATATACTCATCATTACATACTAATCCTTTTGATTGTCTTAATTTCTTTCATATATGTATTAGTTAGCTAATAAATTTATATCTTCTTATTTCACAGGTGGAAAAACATGTTTGTTTGGTTTATGTTGTTTCTAAAGGGAGGCGACTAGGGGTTTGTAATAGATGGGCTTAGTGATTGGAGTAAATTAATAGTTTTGATGATTGAGAAGCAACTTATGTTATTTTAAATTTTATTTATGATTTAGACTTATTTATGATTTGGACATGTAATCAACCTATGTTGTTTGATGTAAAAAAAAATTTATTGTTTGATAAATTAATATTTGATATGTTACAACTTATGTTGATTATATTATCATTCTAATGAGTATTTTAGGTAGTTTTTGTTTTATGTTTGTGTACTCCACTATAGTCTTGTATTTATGAAGTTATCCAATTGTTGTCATGCATATATAATTTTACTCTACAACCATTTATTATGATAGGAACAATTGATATTTAAGTGATGCTTAATGATTTACAAGAGTCAAGTGATCAACAAAACTCAAGAAGATACATAAAAGATATAGTGAAAGGTGTGTGCATTTATGAAGATAATCGACTATAGTCGTATAATTATAAAGTTACCTGGCTGTAGTCGTGTGCACGACTTGATCGTGAATGATTTTAAAGCATTAGGTATTAAATTAGGGTAATTCGGTAATTGTACACAAAAAAAGGTATAGGTGAAAAAATTTGAAACATGAGGGATGTATTAGATAAATACGATATTTTTAGGGTAAAGTGGGGACAAATTCCTTCTTAACAAAAATGTAGTTTTCTTTAATAGCCTTATGAAAAACGATATTGTTCAGACCAAGAGGTTGATTGTATTTTTTCAAAGAATAATTCACAGCCCCTCATTTTATATTAAGAGCATAATTATATAGAGTGTTACTTACACAAAAAAATGTATATATACATCGGCATTGTTGGGACAATGTTCCATACAGCAGAAATTAGCATTTTGAAACATTTCTGGTTCCTCTCTTGTTCTTTCTGATACATATGACCACGTGCTTTGTTCTTCAAAGATTTATGTGCAGCAACAAGGAGAAAATCTCTGGGATTTGACGGAAATCTCTGGGATTTGACGGTTGCACAACGCTATCTATACAACATTCAACTGTGATTTCA
This sequence comes from Citrus medica, assembly GCA_002013955.2. Taxonomy (NCBI): domain Eukaryota; kingdom Viridiplantae; phylum Streptophyta; class Magnoliopsida; order Sapindales; family Rutaceae; genus Citrus; species Citrus medica. The sequence continues at coordinate 55,157 of MKYO02025401.1, read as the reverse complement.
ATCAATAAAGCTTAAGCAGTTGGACCATACAGCAAGTAACTCTGTAACTGGTGAGATTTGATCACTTCCCATAATAATATACCTGGCATAACCAAACAAAGATTAACTGATTCAACAATTCAGCAACATTAAAAACTGAAAACAGCGGATGCATTTTGGACTGCTCTAACACTTTTCAATATGGAACGAACTTCAGTTCAGTATTCTAATGAGCAAGATAATCAATTGAACAGTGTGGTCATTTTTTGTTAAACCAGTGAATTTGATTGAAAGAAATAGGAAGATTTTAATGATCTGTAATACATAATTCATAAATTCACAGTTCTGCTGTCATTAGGATAAGGTCTCAGATACCACACACAACTGTAACAAAGACAAAAACATATAGTGGGAAAAATGATGGCTTACCTTAACAGTCCTGTCAGCACATCCGACAAAAAGCTTTCCTTGCCAATATAATAAAGCTGTAATGACAGAACCACAAGGGATTGCTCCAGTAGGTATTACATCTTCTTCAAACTCATCTCCTGCTAGTTCCTACAAATCGTCAATTATTATTGATGAGTATTCAGAGGAGGTTACTAAGTTTGGCCAAAAAAAGAATATTATTAAAGGTTAAATCAAGTTTGAAGAAAATTCAAGATGCAAATATGTGTTAATAAGATTGGCTTGATAAGAATGACTTCATGAATATAACTAGATAAAAACAAGTCTATACCTGCACACTGACGGTTTTGTCCCAACCTCCTGTAAACAGCCATTTGCCCTCCAAGAAAACAGCAAAGACAGAACCCTTGTGTGTTTGCATGGACTTCATAAACTTATCATTCCTCCAGACCTGAAGGAAGTGATAATAAAAGAAATTACTTTCGTTGACCAAATTAATAAGTATTTAAATCACAGCATTCGAAAAATGTGACATACTACAGTGGATGTGTATTACATTGCATTGAATTCAGACTTTCCTTGAACCAATACAGAGGAATCTTTGATGTCAACAATAAAATCATTTTTTCATGACCATTTTTGTGATTACTCTATATGGACTATCCTGAAAAATTCATAAACTGAAAAAATAAAACTGAATCTTCCTCCTCGCTGGTATGGTTTCCCACCACCCCATAAGGATGGTTATATTCTCAATGCTTTATAATCAAGCTGATATCCCTATATAAGTCTACAGCCAATGCGCAGCACGCTATCCCAGTACCACCTTGAGAGTTTAAAGATATTTTATTCAACATGTTGTCAATTGCCCATATGTCCATAAAACATGAAAAGATCTACTCCAGCTCAAGCAAGTTTCAAAGAATGTAAAACCTTTATAGATCCACTTTCATGAGATACAACTAGAGTATGCTGGACTGCAGTAAGGGACAAGACAGAGGACACAGCTCCTGAGCTATCTTCCTCCAATACCGTCAAAAGACTATGGTCACTTAGACTCCACAATCGTATGGTTCCATCCCGACTCCCACTATAAAGCACCCCATTACATACTGCTAGGGTCGAAACTGCTGATTTATGACCACTCATTGTGCATGATAGCGTACCATCCTGGAAAAGAGAATAAATTCCAGGTTACGTATAATATTTGAAAAGATGAAGATGTACTTGGAGCAGATCATTTGATAAACAAATTTATTACCAGCAGTGACCATGCCTTAATTGTCCTATCTCCACTGCCTGTATAGAGATATCTTCCTGAAGTGGTCAAAGCATGGATACCACTATATCGCCAATCCTTCTCTTCATTCCATTTCTTCAATGGTTCATGTCCAAGTGGGAAACTAAAGCTCCATACAAATATACCACCTCCACTATCGCCACTTATGCATAATGGTTGGTCTTCATCCACATAAACCACAGCCATGACTTTATGATCATGACCTTTAAATGTATGTACATGAGAAAAGTCCTGCATACAAACACACAGAAGATACTCACTGCAAATGTTTAATAAGAAATAAGGCTACAATACAATACGAAAAAAGGAAAAGAGAAAAAGAAACGAAAAAGAGGATATTTTCTTTCCTGTCATATTAGTATCAACGATATTGCAGATGTGTAGAAGTTGCAGAAAAATTAGTAGGCCTAAATGTCACAACAACTGGCAATATATAATGGTGTTATCACATGAGCAACTGTTCTTTAAGTCTCAATGCACTCAGTTAACATCAGAACCCTTTCCAAATACACTTTGAGTATATCAATATAACTCTCTGAAAGTTCCAGTTAAACTATGAGAAATAACAAAAAAGTAACAGTTTGATCTTTTTTGGCGAATAAATAAATACTTCCAAGTTTTATCATTCATTAGGACTCTAGGACTCTTACAAAGAGTCCAAAGCCAAAGTGTTCCATTTATTGAAGAAAAATTATACCATTTTCCATAGCTAACAGGTCTTACATGAATGTGCTAAACTGCACAAATATGTAACTTTAATAGAATTTATCCAATTAAAAATGTAGATAGGAACTACCCAAGTTCAAAAACTTCTTTTTCTTCAAAAAATAATCTCAAAAAATTATGATTACTCATACAAAAAGGTTAAAGGCACCAAATATAGTTCCATATCAGTTACAGCAATAGGGACCCTTAAATTATAGTTTCCTTCAGAGTGTGTACCTTCAATGACCATACATGGATTGATTTATCAAATGAGGAGCTAAACAAGAAGCCCCCTGCAAGAGAGAAGAAAATATACATTCAGAATAAAGTTGCCAAAGAAACTAAGCTTCATAATCTCCTTATTGACCCTTATTCTAGGAATATACGGGTGCATTTGGCATTGTTTTTCAAATGGTGATTTTATATTTGTTTTGTAATAAAGAAATGATTAGTTTTTGGTGAATATAATGCAGTAAAATCAGAAACAGCCATTTATCATTCTCTACTTTTATTAACAGAGAGTAGAAAATGGAAACCATCCACTTCTATCAAATGAAAAATGGAGAGCAAAAAGTGTCCTACCAAACATGTTTTCCATTTCATTGTTTTGGCAGAACAGAAAATGATTGGCCACAAAGAATACCAAACAGCCCCTAAGATTTCATAAAGAATGATAGAAAGGTGATAACAAAGGAAAACCGAGGGATTTAAGCAGAAGCAAATGGTTCGGCAACCTGAACTTCAAGAATTTTTGCTGAGCAACTTGGTGTGAGCAACAGAGAACCAGGAGAGAACGAAGATTTTACACAAGTGACTATACTACTATTAAAAACTAAGCACATGGATTGAAGGGATGATACTCAGCCAAGGTGAGCATGATCACAGCACACACATATATATGTACAGAGCTTCTTACGAGTGGACAGTAAAATGTGGATTTTGTGCGGGCAGAGCTAAAAGACAAAAATAAATAAATAAATAAACACGGAGTCCCAGACACTCGAAGAAAAAGAAAGGCATTGGAGTCCGTGTTTCCCTCTCTTTTACCTCTACCCATACGAAATCCGTATTTTAACATCCGCACCTAAGAAGTCCTCTGTGTGTGTGTGTGTATTTTACTGCTGCGTGTTATTAACATATGCAGTACTATTGCTGTTTTGACGATTAATAATAAGCAATCTTATAACTGACCTTAGTAACTATCTCAAAGTTTCTGAATACAAATATAATCAAAGGGAGAGTAACCTTAGATTTACAAGCGTAGGTTTGCCAAGTTCTAGAAAACAGGAATCCATGGTATGGACTATGAAGAAGGATTCTGTCATCTGGCTGGGAAGATTCCCCTGAAATTAATGTCATACTGAAAATGACGTTCTACACCACAATTTTGGTTTCAGCATGAAAAGGAACTAGGCATCCCCCAATCCTTGACAATACAAAAGACAATCATCCCCAAAGATATCACTTGATCCTAAAGTTTTGTCACTCTGAGGGCATTTAAAATAAGTTGGAGAGACCAAAATGAGCATTGAATAGCATGGGAAGAACATGAATTATAATAGCACTGTCTTTGCAAATAAGGTCATTGTTTGGAATCCATACCTCCAACGGCTAATCCAGTAACACAATCACGGTGACCCTGCAAGTCCTTAAACTTGACATTTCCCTTTGAGAGACTGTTAACTAAATCTTTGACACCCCCTGCTGCCCTAGCTTGATCAATATCAGCTCCATCACTGTTTTCTGCTCCTAACAACTCATCTTTGTCCTCAGTTTCTAATATTTCCTTGGGCAAACAACTCAATTCTCCAAGAACCAAACAATGATTTTCATTCTCCAAATTAACTGGCCCATCAAATCGGATCATTTTATCAAATTCAGGTTTAATAATCAGCTCCCTAATGCACTTCCACACATTGGTCAAAAGTGGACGACAGCCTGGATCAAAGTTTAAACATTGACAGAACATCAGCTGCAAAGAAACAAACTCAGAACCAAATATATTTTCCAACAAATAAGTTACTTTCTCCATCCAAGCCATGTACATCCCCAAACAAGATATATTATCATCACTTGCTTTTGTGCTAACACAGCGTATATAATCAATCAGCTCTTTAGTAAACTGTTCACCAATAAGAAGTGAAAGCAAGATACAAGCTACTGACCAAACATCTGAGCCATACCCAACTGAAAATTCAGACTCCTCACATTCCACCCAAATTCCCTCTTTCTTGAACAACTCATACAACACCTCTGGACTGAAAAACACATTGCTTTCCAAAAAATCACTCAAGAAAAGTCCCACTTCTTTATCACAAATCCTGCTTCCAACACAACCAACTTTGGCAACACTTTTAGTTACCCTCCTTCCCATCACTAAAATGTCATTCAAATCAACATACAAATTCCCAAAACTATCAAAACTAAAGCAAGAAAAACCTAAGCAACCAGCAGTGAACCCTTGCTTATTCAAACCGATCAATGCTTCACATATTTCCATCCCCATCATCGCAAAACTAGACAATCCATCATTACACAAACCATCTCCATTTCTTAAAAAATCCAGCCTTTCTATCTCATTCAGTCTCTCACACACTAAACACAAAAACCCATCTTCCATATCACCCCACAAACCCAAAACTCTACAACATTTAATCTGTCTCGAAGCAGTTCTCAAAATCAAATCCAACTGATCTCTCACTTCCACTATCATTCCACTCAAACAATTCATAACTCTCATTAAATAACTATACTTAAACACAGAATCATCATCATCATCACACAAAGAACCTAGCTTAACAACACTCACCCTTTGACTTTGATTTTCCCTTAAACAACCAAAACGAAAACCACAATCTTCTTCAGCCTTCGCTTCAAACAAAACGGAGTCCTTTGGGAGAACGTACTGCTTCCAAAACGTGTAAAACTCATTCGACCAAGTACGAGGAATGAAATCAAATTCTAGGACATTTTCGAAATTCTTCGGATTTTTAAGGGGTTTTGGAGAAGCGGGGTCGATGAGACGGAGAAGGTCGATGTTTTTGGGGAGAAAGGTGGGGCCCTGCGGTGGATACTTGACGAGTACAGTACACGCGGGGCAGCGAATTGTGAGCGGGAACTTTTGAGGTAGGTTCAAAAGGCAGGACTCGCAGGCCGTGTGGCCGCAGGTGAGCACCCGCGGAATAGTGCACTCCCCGTCGTAGGATTGTAGACACACCGGGCACTCGGGCGATTCCATGGCGCGCGGGCGCGAGACACGACCGTCGTAGTCGAACAAGTCATACTGCAAGCTGAACCAGAACGCCAGAGTTTAATTCAAAAGGATAATAACGTCGGATCCTTATTTTTTTATATTTTTCAGAAAATAATACAGTTTATTAAATTCTATCAAGTAAGTCCATAACTCTAAATTAAATGACTTGAAATACAGTGCAAAGATGCTCGGCACAATATAATTTACCGAAAATACCAATGTAAATGCACAATTCATTAATTCTACGAAGATCGGCGACGCAAGATACAAGAATAATTCTTTGAAAAAGTAGTTGTGACAGTAAATTGTACAGTTTGCTTATACAACAAAAGATAAGACTCCTATTCTTGCTTAAGCTTTACTGTAAAGGTGTTGCCGTTGAAGCTTGTGACATTGGACCTTTGCTTATTTGCTTGAGTTATTGACTTCTTTATCTAATAGCTTCCTCTAACTTGATCTTAGGCTTCTTCTTCTTTTGGCTTCTTTATTGGTTTCTCTCTCGTCTTGCTTCTAGTTGCTGAGATGCTCCGTTCTATAGTGCTGCTGTTAGTGTGTGTGTGGAAGTTGGTAAGAAAGAATGTTACAGTTTAGACTTCAAAATTCAGATCCTTAGATGAGACTCTTGGCTGATCGGCCTTGATCACGTGAGACGTCTTGGCTAATTAGTCCTAATCATGTGAGAAATTGCTACATGAGGATTGGGGTAAGTTTAGTTTTGTTTGAGTTGTTAAATTGAGCTATCTAAGAAGTTAAGGTTCTGTTTAATATTGAGGTACTGTAAATTATAGTTGTTATAAAAAAAATTATAAGTATAAAATAAAAATTAATAGCATGTGGTAAAAATATTTTTTAAATAATAATTTTAACAAATTTAATAAAAATATATTAAATTTTTCTATATATTGTATCAACTTAACTACTAAATTATAACAATTAGTATTTATTAAACATTTTAATACTATAACTTTCAATCTCAATTCTAGAACCCAAGTTCGGTTTAGTTGATAGGCTATTGTTGAATAGGGTTGCACCACTTGGCTAACTTCCTCAATTCATTTACTTTTCTATTTGTCAATTTGTCAATACCTCAGTGATGTTCGATTTGATTTATAGTAATTATTGGGTGGCCAATCAATGACATAACTTTCTTTTGAGGCTGCTGCTCTCCACATGTTTTATTAAATGAGATATTCTCTTAAAATATAGGATGGGGAGCATCTGCACTATGGCAGCGCAGTTATCTCAAACGCACCCATAAGTTTAATAATAAACACTTATAAAAATACTAAATTAATTATTATTCCGAATAATTTATATCTATATGACTTTCTTTTTTAAATTAACGAATATGAATTAGAAATAAGTAGAGAACAGTGTGTAATTAATCCAACTGCATTAGAAGCTAACTTAGTTTATAAAAATTCTCTTAAAAATTAATAGCATGTGGTAAAAATATTTTTTAAATAATAATTTTAATAAAATTAATAAAAATATAATAAATTTTTCTATATATTATATCAACTTAACTACTAAATTATAACAGTTAGTATTTATTAAATATTTTAATACTATAACTTCCAATCTCAATTCTAGAACCCAAGTTTGGTTTAGTTGATAGGCTATTGTTGAATAAAGTTGCACCACTTGGCTAACTTCCTCAATTCATCTACTTTTCTATTTGTCAATTTGTCAATGCCTCAGTGATGCTCGATTTGATTTATAGTAATTATTGGGTGGCCAATCAATGACATAACTTTCTTTTGAGGCAGCTGCTCCCCATGTTTTATTAAATGAGATATTCTCTTAAAATATAGGGTGAGGAACATCTGTATTATGACAGCGCAGTTATCTCAAACGCACCCATAAGTTTAATAATAAACACTTACTAAATTAATTATTATTCCGAATAATTTATATCTATATGACTTTCTTTTTTAAGTTAACGAATATGAATTAGAAATAAGTAGAGAACAGTGTGTAATTAATCCAACTGCATTAGAAGCTAACTTAGGTGGCGTTTGTTTTTTTATCTGAAATCTGAATAGACCTGAATTAGTCTGAATTCTGAATAGGTCTGAATATCTGAATCTGAATAATATGTTTGTTTTTTCGTCTGAATCTCGAAAAATAAGTATTAAGTTGTTTGTTTTTTTCAACTTAAAAAGCTGAAAATATGTACTTTTACATTTGTATCCTTATTAAATTTGAATGTCAAATAAATAATATATTAAATACCACAATATTTTAACATTTATAAGTAAAACTATATTCAAGTGAATACATAATTATTTTAGAATTTTAATATATAAAATACCATAAATTTTAAATTTTATCGTATATAATATAAGAAAGAAAAAATATGGATATTTTTATGTGGGGTAAATATCTATGGGTGAGTTTTGGGATAGACATGAAAAATAAATTATAAAACAGGGATATTTTTGACATTAGCAAGTAATTGACTTAATTCAGATTTCTCCATTAAGTAAAAAGCCAAAAAAATTAGCTTATTTTATTAAGTCAAAATTATCTAAAAATTCTCATTAAGTTATAAAAACAAACACCTCTAATTAACTTAATTAATTAAGTTAAGTCACTTTAAGTTATTAAGTTAAAAAACAAACGCCACCTTAGTTTATAAAAATTCTATTGCAATCCACCTTTTAAAATAAAGCATTTCGTTGATGGCTTCGAGTAGCTCCTAGTGACCTTTTGATGACAATGAAAAGGAGAAAACTATGTTCTTATGTGATAAAAAGTACTAACGTAGGGCGCTAGATACTATTTACTGTTGTCATCGAAACGAGGGTTTAGTGGTCATTGCATAAAACGACAGCGTTTAGTAATTTCGTTGAGACGAATATTGCCCCTATAGTTGAGACATATTACCGAGTCTACCCGCCACTAGAGTCATTGTTGATTTATTTTCGCTTGAGATTCATTCACATACGTGACGCATCAGCGAAGGAGAGACGTATCGACTAACGAGATCGGATCGGAGGGGCTAGGGTTTTTCAAAGGTATGCTTCTGTACCGTCATTTCTGTTTGGTTCTGAGAAAATGTAGTCAAGAAGCCAAAATTGAAATTTTCAGCCTTTTGCATTACTTGAACTCGCTGTCAACTCATGCACTGCTAAATATTGGATTCCAAAATTTTAATTTTTCGTTAGAATTCCAACTGAACTAGGTTCGACTTTTTCGATCAGGTGATTATTTGCATGTGATCCAATTAAGACCATTTCGCACTGAATTTCTCTGTGAATAGATTAGTTAGTATCTTCTTATACAATTGCTGTGAAAATTCGATGATTTCTTTTTCTTGGTTATTGTGCATTTTGTTATGAGAATTGAGATCATTATGTTGTTCTCAATTAACATCTAAATTACCGAAAATAAGTGATATTATGCATTAAGTGGTAAAAATAAACAGCACCTTAATGTTTGTGATTTTTTCATTTGGAGCAGCTAACGCAGAGGTTGAAAGATTTCTAGTTTATATTGAGGGGCTCATTATTGTACCGATGTATTTATTATTTTTTTTCTTTTTTGTGCGTGCGTGCGTGTTAGGTTCTGCTGAAAAATCATTGAAAACATATTTCTGTACAAATGATTCATGAATTAACAATGCTTCATTTACGTGCATTTTTTTTAATCATTTTGCATGCAGAACTCTGCTTCATTATTGTTATTATGTGTGCTGAAAGCATCTAAACCACTGGAGAAAATTCACAGGCCACAATTTTAAATTATTGGATTTTTGTTGCTTCTAATTATTTGAACTAGTGTTGATGACAGGCAAGGCATCAAGTCTTATTGACCATGGCTTTGCACTTGAAGGATTAATGGCTCAATTTTAAATTATCTTAAAATTAAAAATTTGCCAACTAAAACATGATGTAAACACACTTGGTCTTTTTTTGTTTTTTGTTGAAGTAGGAAACTATTTATCTGATGTTTTGGATATTGTTTCTGCAATTTGAAGGCCATGGCTGGGTCTGGAAGTTCGATGCTCTATTCATTTCTTATGTTTATTGTCATCCTCTCTCTTCAACAAATGTATAGAGGGAAGCTGGCATCAACGGAGTTGTTTACGATTCTTGGAGGCTTCATCAGCTCACTCCTATTCCTTGTGTCACTGACGGTAATATGATTTCTTCAATCAGTAGGTTTTGGTTCTTCTTCTTACCCTCAAAGAAGGGAAAAGGATATGTAGGCTTAAATGACCTAATTGCTGCAATTCCAGTTCATTGAGTGATAGATATATGTTACCCTTGGTTGCTTATGACTGAATCAAGTATTATATTGATTTATTTGTCTCAACAGCATGTGATGGGAGCATTATGTTTATGATAACTTATCAAAGATACACTTTATATGGCAAGAGGCATTTTGGGGTTTGAAACTTGAATTTTCTTTTATGATGAATAAGAACTTTATTCAAAGGGAAAAGGTAGTGATTGAAGTACACAGGACTTATACGAAGTGAGTCTTTGAATGTAGATGTCTATTTGGACTTTTAATAAAGAATACAATCAGCATGTTAGACAACTCCAAATTCCCTGAATGGTAATTTGTTGGAAAGAATCTGCATGTGCAAAAGTAAGATTTTGTTTTGGATGATCTTTTCGGTTTATGATTTCCTTCTCTCTCCTACATTTTTACTCTTTCTTCTACTAATATTGTGTACAAAGGAAATAACTTTATGTCACTGAAAGCCACATGATTTGTTCAATTGCTAAATTGGCGCAGTATGTATAATTCTCTTTGTTTGAATATGTCAATTTCCAGCCTCCTAGTAATTACTTGGATTTAGTTATTAATATGTGTTGCCATGAATTGATGGTGATTTCTGCTGTGAATTGATCAAATTTATATTCTTCGCTTTTTATGGTCAACTATCTTCTTTCTAGAACATGATTGATGGAAATTCTTGTATTCTGCAACTTCAAGTTGTTATTCTTATCATGTGACTCATATTGCTCGATCATAACTTGTAATATGTATTAGCTTGGTTATTGTTTTTGCAGTTCATTGGAAATTTTCAGGAAACAAGTAGTATGAAGACTGGATGGGGTGCTGGTGAGCACACTTAGTTTATGTATTCTGTTCACATTTTGTTTCCCTGCAGTAATGAGATAATATTGGTAACAACCTAGAAAATGAACATAGAGGAAATCTTTCAAGTAGTACCGTATTTAGAATCTAGATTTATCTTCCAGTGCAGGTGTAGACTAGCTCATATCAGAGTGCTCAGGCTCCTTAGTTGCAATCTTTGTTGTTTCAGAAATAACTTAAACAATTGTTTTCATTATTTTCATTTTGCAGTTATAGTGGCGGAACTGATTGCTCTGATTGCTGCTAGCACTGTTCATCGAGTCTGCATTACAACATGGTACTCTTTAGATATATTAATTATGTATTTTAAATTGAGATTTATCAATGCGTGCTTCAGAGAATAGTTTTCCAATTGTTTAACAGTACATATTTGTAAGTTTGAATTTGTAACATAAAATTCCAAGAACACATATTGGTTATCTGTGATTGGCAAGCAGCCAGATCTTGAAATTTAGTGATCGGTGTTTAACTTTTGCCTTGTGGCAAACTTGTAATGAAAGAATAGCTCATCAAATTTTGATGTTAGAAATAAGCAATCTCTTTACAAATAGTAAAATTGTCATCCTAATTGTTTTGAGTAATAGAGTGTTGGTGTAAGTGATTCACCTTCTGGGTACACAGGAATATAAATATAGGAACTTAAAAAGAGAACTTGATGGCAGATTCTTGATAGTTTTTGAGTTCAGGATTCAGTACTTCATAGTTAAACTCTTATAAAAAACTGAATCTAACAATACAAATGTTTTAAAAATTTCTATGCAGTTTCTTGTTCTCAGCTGGACTGCTGTATGAGGTCAACAAGCTTTCGGGGATGATGATTGCCAGAAGTGAATCCAAAACAAAAAGGCACTGATGATGCCAGATAAATTACAAGTTGAATTACAAGAGGTTTTATCATCTTATCTTTGTATCCATAATCATTTTTGAGTGTAGCTGATAATTGTCAAAAACTAAAAATTACTGATACTTTATAGTTTGTCTGACAGTGATTGTCTGTTTGATACATTTTTGTGTCCAACATATTTACAATGCCTTTTATCGTCAACATAGTCCTTTTTGTTCTTGAAATTGGAGGCGAGCTTTGGTATGAGGTCAGATGGACAACCACACCCACACACAAGCGGATGTGGGGGAAGAAATAATTTAACGAGTCTAGTTTTGGAGTTATTTACAATGCGTCTCCCCTCATTCCTCTTCAGCTTTCAAGATTATCCATTTTTTTTTTCTACTTTTCACATTAGAAAAAAAAAAAATCGTTAAATGATAGCAAGAGAGAGGAAAAATGACTGATCGAGGCCGGATTGGGAGTTTTCTACAATGCTTTGACGATTATTTTATCTTCTATTTCCTGTCGCATACAAGAAATGTAATAAATGAAGGGCCTGATAGGATCACTAATGAAGCATACACCGTTTAGTCCGCTATTTCGCCCCGAGTAAAACAGAAGTAAAATTAACGTCAGTTGGTAATGAAGATGACGTGATGGCCTTCTCACCTGAATTGTCTACATCTTTATTTAATGGTTAACGAATGTGAATTGATATTTGTATTAGATGGTTATAATCATTTGTCTTTATTAAGAATAATAAAAACCAGCCTATTCATAAGTGATATAAACTAGGATTTAATCAGAAATATCAATGAATTTTTGGAGAGTCTAAAGAAATAGGGAAATTTACACCAATAGTCATAAAAATTTTGACTTTTTTCATCTTAACCCCCCAAATAAATTTCTATCAACATTAGTCATAAAAGAACCTTTGAAACTAAAATACCCCTCTCTCTCATCTCTCCCCCAACATCGCACGAAGCTTGGTGCGACAGGTGTTTGTCGTACGCACCAAGCAAGGTGCGTCAGGTGCATGTCGCCAGATTCACCCACGACTCAGTTCAGTAAGTTCAGAAAATAACTCATAACACTAAGTGATGTCGATTAGTCTGTAAAGAAGGGTAATTTGGGGAGAGAGACTTGTGTTTGACTAATATTGATAGAAAAAAATTGAGTGGGTTAGTTATGAAAATAACAAAATATTTATAATTATTTTCGTAAATTTCCCAAAGAAATATCGAATAAAGGAAAGATCTGTCATTCAAATTTCATATCTATGAAATTTACGATTTGAAAATAGTACATGGCTGCGCCACACTTCCGCCCGCTAGTCACATTCAGGGCATAACCATATTGAGTCATTGACAATCGATGTTTAGTGATGGAAAATATAATGTGGACAAAATTGACAAAAAATAAACTGTGTAAATTAATTTTGTCAAAAAAGAAAATGTTATATGGTCCACATTCATATTTTAACCTACAACAACAACAACAACTACTACTTTTAACCGAAAAAAAGTGCTACAAAATTTTGACTTGTAACTGTACTTTTTAATGTGTCAAAATACTAGAGCACCGTTGTTTACGTTTTAGCTCAGTGTTCATTTTATTAATATAATAATTCACAAGTGATAGGGTGCCTTAATTTTAACAAAATACTAGTTGTTAGAGATTATTATTATTATTGTTGTTATTATTTATCAGCATTAACTAGTCGTCGCAGCGTTTTGCAAGTCAGCAATTTTTTAATGAAAATGAGGACGCCATCCTATGTAGCCGGGTACATTACTTAGCTTCGTAATTCGTATAAACAAATACAAAACACGTGTAATTGGATTCCTTAGCTCCGTACATTACTTAGCTTCCTATAATTGCACTATGGCATTCCTTGTTATCGCACACATGTACCGCTCATCGATCATTTTCTCCAACAAGCACAAAACACGTGTTTGTATCATTGTTATTATCGAGGAATTCTAAAATGCATGTAATATAACTAATTAATCCGTGTAATTGAATTTAATTTAATAATTACTTTTATGATGATTTTTTTAAAAAAATATACACATATCGTGATATTATTATGTAATAATATTTATTGTATGACTGATATAAAGAAATTATAAAATATATCTATTTTACAATATCAGTCATATAATAAATAAATAATATTATAACATATGTGTATTTATTTTATAAACTATTACATAAGTGGTGATTATATTAAACTTAATTACACATATCATATATATACTAATTAGTTATAATACAACAGATATATTCTAAAATTTCTCACCGATATAATAGCTCTAATATATTATAAAACTTCTCGTTATTATCAAACACGTTCACAAACGCCAAGAGGAGTACACAAGAAATAATACGTACAAAAAATCTGTATACAATTACAAAGTAAAATCATATAGGCATAGGAGGGACACAGGGACGCACACTATGCATTCACAGCAACCCGATTGTGTCATTTTGGCTCAATGGAATTATTGTTGCCAAATCATGCAAATTCAACGCCTCTCACCACATTAGGCTTCTTGGAAAGAGCTGCCACTGCCTACTCTGACTGCCCTTCCATTGTCTACAAGAACACTACCTACACTTGGTCTGAGACCCACCGCCGATGCCTCCAGGTGGCTTCATCTCTGTCGTCCGTCGGCATCCAGCAGGGCCACGTCGTCTCCGTCGTGGCCCCCAACGTTCCTTCCATGTACGAGCTTCAGTTTGGAGTTCCCATGTCAGGTGCAATTCTTAACAACATCAACACGCGCTTGGACGCTCACAATCTTTCCGTACTCCTGCAACACAGCGAATCAAAGCTCGTTTTTGTTGATCATCTCCATAGCTCTCTTGTCCTTGAAGCTCTTTCTTTGTTTCCGCGTGACACCAAAAGGCCACACCTCGTCCTCATTGATGACGATGCAGCTGCGTCAAGTACTACTACGACATCACCCACGGTTACGGTTGACTTTATCGATACTTACGAGGGTTTTGTCGAAGAAGGAGATCCAAAGTACAAGTGGGTCCGGCCCAGAAGTGAATGGGACCCTATGGTGTTGAACTACACGTCAGGCACAACATCATCTCCGAAAGGAGTTGTCCACAGCCATAGAGGGATCTTCATCCTCACCGCCAACGCTTTGATCGATTGGGCTGTTCCGAAGCAGCCGGTTTATTTGTGGACCCTGCCTATGTTCCATGCAAACGGGTGGGGCTACACTTGGGGCATGGCTGCTGTTGGTGCCACCAACATTTGTCTACGTAGATTTGATGCATCAACGATTAGTGATCTGATCCAAAAACACAACGTGACTCACATGTGCGGAGCCCCTGTTGTGCTCAACATGATATCAAACTCTCCGGATTTCGAACCGTTGAAAACCCCGGTTCAAATCCTGACGGCCGGGGCCCCACCGCCAGCACCAGTTCTCTCCCGAACCGAGTCAATGGGTTTTGTAGTGAGTCACGGGTACGGGTTAACGGAAACGGCCGGACTGGTGGTGTCATGTGCTTGGAAAACTGAATGGGATAAGCTACCTCTTGAAGAGAGAGCAAGACTGAAGGCAAGGCAAGGGGTGAAGACCGTCGGGTTAACGGAAGTTGACGTGGTGAATCCTGAGACGGGAGAGAGCGTAAAACGCGACGGCGTCAGTCTTGGCGAAGTCGTTTTGAGAGGTGGGTGTGTGACGGTTGGCTACTTTAAAGACAAAGAATCCACGAGAAGATGCATAAGCGACAACGGATGGTTTTACACGGGAGATATAGCGGTGATGCATGCGGATGGTTATGTGGAGATAAAAGATCGCTCAAAGGACGTGATAATAAGCGGAGGAGAAAATATATGCAGTGCTGAGGTGGAGTCAGTGTTGTATTCGAACACGGCGGTCAACGAGGCGGCGGTGGTGGCTCGGCCGGACAAGTTCTGGGGGGAGACGCCGTGTGCATTTGTGAGTTTGAAGAGGGATCTAGGGTTGACCGAGACGCCTACGGAGAAGGAGATAATAGAGTATTGCAGGGCTCGGCTGCCGAGGTACATGGTGCCTCGAAAAGTTGTTTTCTCGGAAGAGCTTCCCAAGACTTCAACGGGGAAAATCCAGAAGTATCTGCTCAGAGAAATCGCCAAGTCTATGAGTTGATTGATGATTCAATTCATTGAAGAAATTAAAGTTTTTTAAATTTTTAATTAAACTGATCAAATATGTAATTTCGTATAATAAAGTCGTCTTGTTCATGCAAGTATGTTTTGTTAAACGAATAAATTGCAAAAAAAGAAAAAACTAAACACATATATTACCATTTTTTTTTATTTCATTTGTTCATGAGTTTGTATCAATTTTCAATGTGCTGGCTGGACCTGGATTGTTGTTGTTCGACAGTCGTACGCAAATAATTATTAATTTTTTTTATTAAAAGGGGCTCGTCAAGGTGAGCTAGATAATTATTAATTTTAATAGACTGAGATTTGAAAATACAATGTTTTCGTACATCCACCCTCTTTAAATTCCTACACAAGTATATTTCATTAGACTTAAAAATATACTTGTGTTAACATTATTCTAAATTTTGAATCTAGTCAGTTTCCATTTATGTCCACGCATTATCGCTGTGCAAGTTGATATTTTAACATTAAGCCGATATGTGAGAGAAATTTTAAATATCTCATAACTACCATGTCAGTTATATAACAAATAAATAATATTGTGATATATGTATATTTATTTTAAAGAATCATCATCAATTAATGGCTATATAAAATTTAAATATACATGTCATATATGTATTAATTTATTGTATTACCTCTGATATATTTTATAATTTCTTATTATTTAGAAAACCACAGTTTTAGAATACTAATTTTTTAGAAATAGTTTTTTATTAATAGTTTTTTTTTAAGTTGAGGTTGTAAATTAACAAATTCTTGGAGGATTCTAAGGTTGGAAGCATATTGAGAATATAAATAGTAAGTTATATGTGTACTATAAATATTTTTAACATGTCATATATGTGATAAAATTATAAGCAATAGGTCATACAGTGTTGTTCCCAAAGCAAAAATTTTACAACATATTATTTACACGCTAAAGGTATACAACAAATCACCAACAAGCACGTAGATCAATTGGCATTGAAGTGTTCTATTTTAATTAAGGCCTTTGGTTCAAGATTTAAGAATGCAGTTGCGTTAAATAGAGTTTTACCGCTCTAGTGGTTCTTCCCAGCTATAATCTGGATTAGTCACTCTAATGGTTCTACTTGTCAAAGTATTTGGTTGCAGCTTCTAGAAGCTACATCTAGAAGCGTTAATGCAGCAAATGTTTAAGGGTTAGGCACCGCCAAGGAAGAATGAAGAAGATGTTGCAAAAGTTTATCTTGACAAATGATGGTTGGAACGCCAAAATGGAAGAAAGAAAAAGGTTGGAACACGGCTTTGAAGAAGCCACGAGAAGAATAAAGAAAATATTAAAATAATAGCCAATTTTGGCTATATAAAGGAAGCTCCCCATTTTTGGTTTTTGTATCAAATCCTCGGTTTTTCTTCTTCATTCAGAGAGTGTTTCTTTGGAGTGTATTTGGGGATTAGGTGAGAGAAAATTATTTATGAGAGAGTGGTTGTAATAATTTTTCACATAGTGAATATTTTTTCTCTAGTTGTCTTTTTGACAACGGCCGTGGTTTTTCTCCGGATTTAGAGTTTTCCACGTAAATCTTGTGTTGTGGGATTGATATTATTTTTCATTTAATTTTTCATTTAATTTTTCTTGTTAATTTGTTAATTGACAAATTGCTTGGAGAGATCCTGGAAGGAAGCTCAATTTCCTAACACTACTCGGCTATAATCTGGATTAGTCAGAACCAAATGTGGTCTTCGAATACTAGATAATTTAATATACCAAAAAAATAAAAGTATACAATAGACCATACACTTCCAATATATGATATGTCACCTATGTTTTGAATACACAAACAATATGTCACAAACATAATATATACATGTAATTAAGACATGTCCTTTATGTGATAAATTTATGACGTATAAGACCATAGATTTATTTTTCATTTTTTATTGCTTCCAACTTAATAAGATACTATGATTTTTTTTATTGCAATTGTAAATCGACAAAAAAAAAATTAGGTAAACGGAAAAGTCCTATATATAAATAGAATTTTTTTAACGAGTATATCTTTATTTTAATAAAGTAAGGATGACACTTGTTGACGCTAACTTTTTGATAAAATTGTATGACCTAACAATTTTTTGTTAATAGGTCATACAATGACGCTGACATTGTATGACCTATGTAACTTTTTGATAAAGTAGGATATCTATATGTGTACTATAAATATTTTTATCATGTCATCTATATAATAAAATTATAAGTGATATGTCATACAGTGTTGTTCCCAAAGTAAAAATTTTACAACATATTATTTACACGCTAAATGTATACAACAGATTACCAACAAGCATGTACATTAGATTCCATAGAAGTGTTCTATCTTAATTAAGGTCTTTGGCTCGAGACTTAGGAATGCAGTTGCGTTAAATAGAGTTTTACCGCTCTAGTGGTTATACTCGGCTATAATCTAGATTAGTTGGGGTCCAATATGATTTTTGGATACTAGATAGTTTAATATACCAACAAAATAAAAGTATACAACAGACCATACACTTCCAATATACGATATGTCACCTATATTTTGAATACACAAGCAATATGTCATAGACATAATATATACATGTAATTAAGGCATGTCCTTTATGTGATAAACTTATAACATATAAGACCACATATTTATTTTCTTTTTTTTCTTTTTCTTGCTTCCAACTTAATAAGATACTATGATTTTTTTTTATATTGCAATTGTAAATCGACAAAAAAAAATTAAGTTGATGGAAAAGTCCTATAGATAAATATAATTTTTGTTAATGGGGATATCTTTATTTTAATAAAGTAAGGATGACACTTGTTGACGCTAACTTTTTGATAAAATTGTATGACCTAATAATTTTTTGTTAATAGGTCATACAATGACACTAACATTGTATGACCTATTTAACTTTTTGATAAAGTTGGATATTTATAAGTGTACTATAAATATTTTTAACATGTCATTTATATGATAAAATTATAAGCGATAGGTCATACAGTGTTATTCCCAAAGTAAAAATTTTACAACATATTATTTACACACTAAAAGTATACAACAGATCACCAACAAGCATGTAGATCAGTTGGCATAGAACTGTTCTATCGTAATTAAGATTTTTGGTTCGAAACTTAGGAATACAGCTGCGTTAAATAGAGTTTTACCGCTCTAGTGGTTCTACCCAGCTATAATCTGGATTAGTCAGGGACCAATGTGGTCTTTGGATACTATATAGTTTAATATATCAAAAAAATAAAAGTATACAACATACCATACACTTCCAATAAACGATATGTCACTTATGTTTTGAATACACAAGCAATATGTCATAGACATAATATATACATGTAATTAAGACATGTCCTTTATGTCATAAATTTATAACATACAAGACCATAGATTTTTTTTTCTTGCTTCCAACTTAATAAGATACTATGATTTTTTCTTTATATTGCAATTGTAAATCAACAAAAAAAAAATTAGGTAGACCGAAAAGTCCTATATATAAATGGAAATTTTTTTTTAATGGGGATATCTTTATTTTAATAAAGTGAGGATGACACTTGTTGACGCTAACTTTTTGATCAACTTAGAGAATTAAATAAAATGGATGATATAAAAAATGAGACACTGAGAATTTACATAGTTCGACACTTGGCCTACGTCTATGGGTATTAAAAGAGCAATTTTTTCACTATTGAATCAGAATTATAACGAACTTTTTTTTCGTTTAGCTATTTGCTCATGTCCTTCTATGCATCAAATGTTCTCTCTTTATACTATAGTCCAGGTCATGATTTCTTGTTTTGGTCGGCTTTTATCACTTAATTTAGAGTTTCATCTGATGTTAATATTCATCTCCTTCTGAAATTGATCTTTATCTTATATTAACACTTATTTTCAACATTATCTCATTTAATTGGCTTTAGGCTTTATCTTACATTAATGCTTATCTTTAATATTAATTCTACTACTGGGCTTAGATAACACTTCAAACTATCATATCTTAGATATTGGATTCAGCAACATGGCTTTCTTTTAATTAAACTCATCTCCCACAATTGTCCCCACATGTTGTCATCCTCCTAGGTTGCACTCTCCTGTAATTATATTTATTTGACTTATCAAGTGCTGTCATAATACTCTCTAGCAGTTGTGCTCGTTTAACTTATGCTCTCATGTAGCTGAGCTTAATTGACTTTTTTTTACTAAGCTTGCATGCTCTTATTCTCTGATACTCGCGTGTTCAATGGTCACATGCTCTCATGTGGCTAAGTTCAATTGACATTTTAAGCATCCCTTTGTTTGCATGCTCTCACACTCGCCTACTCACATGCTCTTATGTGGTTGAGCTCAATTGACATTTTAAGATTTTTGCAAAGCTTATATGCTCTCACGTTCTCATGCTCACGTGCTCTCATGTTCTCATGGTCTCATACTCACGTGTTCTTATGGTCTCAATCTCACGTGCTCACGTACTCACATGCTTTTGATCTCTTATGCTCTGAAGTAGATGAGCTTAATTGATTTATTAAACTTCCTACTTAGCTTACATGCTCTTATGGTCCCACACTCATGTGGTCTTATTTTCAGGTGCTCTTATGCTCTCATGTAGTTGAGCTCAATTGACATTTTAAACTTCATATTGAGATTGCATACTTTCATGGTCTCACGCTCATGTGCTTTCATGGTCCCATGCTCATATTATTTGACTTTTCTTCTTACAACAACACTAATAGACAAAAAAGTGCAAAAAAAAAAACACAGTCCTAATGTGTCTCTGTGTGTGTTTATATATATATATATATATATATATATATATATATAGTGGTCCATAAAGAGGTTTAAACAATGAGTGGCGTTTGGAGTTAGGATATGAGGAATTGAGCCAAAAGAATTCCACAAATGTTGAAACCAATTTGGGAGGCTTTGAACGGTTATTTTCGAATTAAAGAAAAATAACAAAGAGTGAGATTTTTTGGGGATTTTGGATAAAAAATGTGTTATACCAGACTTGTTGGTAGTCCCAATAGGAATAGGTCAAACAATGTGGCAAACACAATTGAAAATTTGGAGGGAATCTTCTTTGTGTGTGGAGTTGGTCACCCCACTGGTTTGGACTCAGGACTTTTAGTATAGTAGCCATGGAGTAGGCTGATTCTTTATGAGTTTCACCAATCGATTATAACCAATTGGTATGAGGCCGATGTAAACAAAATCAAGCTTTTTTGTTATATGTATGTATATATATATATATATAATTTTGATAATATTTTTACTTTATTAAAATAAGAATACTTTTATTAGATAAGAACTCTTAAAGTGCCCTATTTATGAGACCTCACGCGAACGTTATATTAATGTACTTTATCTCTAATCCTCATTTTGTATTTTAAGTGATATTCTTTCCCTTTAAAAAAAAATTTACTCGAATTTATCTCATTTTAATGTTGGAGTTCTTACACTAGAAATTGACTGACATTCCCTTTGCAGTCTCAAATGCTTCTTAAATTTGAACTGCCAAGAAACGCATATTGGTGATTGAAATTAGGTTTGTGATTAATACACCGTACGTGATGCATACTTGATTAAATCTCAGTATCTTTAATTATGTAAGAGTGTTTTGTATGGAAAATGACGGCTCTTGAAAAGGTTTTATCCACAACTTATTTGTTGGGACACATTATTATTATATACATTAGCATTACAGAATTTGTTTATTTATTTAATTTTTGATTAAAAGAAAAAGCAAACAGAATTCCGTCCAAATGGAAATAAAGGAAGAATGATTAGATGACAGCGAGTTAAGGAAGCTGTAGGAGTGGATCCTTTCAACTGGTTATTATCCAAAGTAAAAAGATTTTTGTCAAATTGCCGCTTCCTGCTTTCCCATCAGTGAGTCAGTAGCCGGCAGCCAAGGATTGAGCAATAATGCATTGCCTACTCTTAAATTGTTCATCATAGTGATTGATACCAACGGCGACATGGCTCGGACTTTCTCGGACTGGACAAAAAAGTTTAGAAAATAGAACAGTTTCTGATCCCATTCTCCTTGATTTACTCTGGATTGCAGTTGCTAGTCCTGCAAACACATGCCAACAGTTGAAGAAAACAACTAATAAGCAACCAAAGGATTTCACCTTAAAGAGAGAAAAAAAAAATTGCTTGCGCTTTGTGACTTACATCAATAAGATAAGGCCTCAAAGCAACTTAGTACCCCAACAGCCTGAATACAAACCTTTCATCCTATAACAGAGACACATCAATCTAAACAATTAAATCCCAGTAACATCAATCTAAACAATTAATTCCCCGTACATATCAGAGCTCAAGAGAACATGAATCAAATCTAACAACTTAGCTCTCGAGACAATATTAAAATTTCTGCAAGTAGAAAGCACAACCCCTTGCCGACAAACAATCAAAATACCTAAACAATTTGAGAATCACACAACACTCTTTATTAATTCTCATTTTGCTTGTTCTCAAAATTGCACGAAATACAAAAATATGCCAATTATCAATAAATTTTTTTGGTCCCTTTCTTCAGGTATGCTCATTGACTATAAATTGTCCACTTTTCATCACTGAATAATATAACAATGCAGTCGTCAGTATCTCCACACAAGATACAGACTAAAACTGGTAATTTCAAAAAGGGAATGAGACTTCAGAACAAGTTTAAGGGGGGAAATAGCAAGCAATCTTTTCCAAATAACAAACAAAAATAGAGCCACCAAAGCAAAGAGAAAGAAAAGTAACCCACAAATATTGATCTTTACCCTTTGATGCTATAAGCAAAATCCAGAGTCTTTTGACTCCGGATCTCTGAATCAACATCAGCAGAAGCTTTTGGTTCAACTGACAGGGTTCCTCAATCACATAAAGGCTCCTTCACTAGGAGGTTCATCTTTTCCTGAAGAAATTTAAGTACATCTTCTCTACCTTCTTTTATAAGTAATTTTCTTAACTTCCCAAACGTCTCACCAGAAGGCCGAATTCCCTTCTCTATCATATCTTCCAACAAGACACAAGAGTCAGACACAATGCCCTTGTCACATAATCCGTTTATTAGAACTGAAAAGGTGTGCATACTTGGGATAAACCGCTTCAACTTCATGTATTTCCAGACTTTAAAAGCCTTCTTGAGTTCTCCCCCCTGACAAAACATTTTTATCATCATTGTGTATGTGTCTGCATCTGCCTCACACAACTTTATCATCCTGCGGAATACCCTATAAGCCTCATCTGTCTCTCCACGGCCAATTAAGCCATTTAGAATGATATTACAAGTCCTCGAGTTAGGTGCTACACCCTTGCTATTCATATCTTTTAAAACCCTGTACACATTTTTGAACTTATTAGCTTTACAGAAGGCACCAATCAAGGCATTATACATTGCAACATCAGCGTGAATTCCATTCTTCTCCATCTCTAAGAATGTATCAACAGCATCCTCAATCCGGTTCTCTACCCCGTATGTATGAACTAAAACGCTATAGATGAAAGAAGTTGGCTGACAAACCGTAGAATCCATCGACTTGACTATCCCAAGAGCTTCATCAACCCGCCCTGCCTTACAGAGAACGTCAACCATTATACCATAGGTTACTATATCGGGGTTGCAGCCTGTATCAACCATTTCTCTGAAAATTTCTCTTGCCCTGGGCAAATTTGGATCCTTTCCCCACCCCTCAAGTAGTATACTATAAGTTTTTGAGTCAGGAATGAACCGATCCTTCATACAGTCAAAAATCTCCTGAGCCTTCCTCACATTCTTGGACTTGCATAAAGCACTCAGTAGCCCATTGAATGCTGCTAAATTTTGGGTGACGCCATATTTCTGCATGACATTAAATGTGTAAACTGCCTCCTCTACCTTTTGAACCCGGGCATACTTTCTCATAATAATGCAAAAGGTCTCGACATTTAGCATCCTCTTCGTCCTCATGGCATTCACAAGATCCCACATAATCTGGTACTGCCTTATCTTGGCCAGAGATTCAATCATGCTATGGTAAGCCCGGACACTGTGCTCATAATTTTGTTGCTTTTCAGTCCATTTGAAGAAACAGAATGCCAATGTACCAGCATTCTTGAATTTCTCAAGGACATCCTCAACTATTTCTGGAGATACCCTAATCCCACTTTGGTCAAGAGCAGTATCAAGCACCACCTTTGGGGAAGACAACATAATTTTACTTATACTTTTTGCTGCATCTAAAGCCTCTGTTGATGGTTCGCTTGAATTGTACCTCCTCAAAAACGAGATACATCCAGAAATCATTTTGTTACGGCTGTGATATACTTTAATCATATTGTTGAATCAAACTGGATGTGGGTGTCGAAATTTATCTGAAACACAAACAAAATAAGACAAATCAACTAACATGATGAAACTAAATCATCAAACCACCCCAAAAAATAATTCAATATGGTGGTTCATATTGCTCAATCCAATGGGCTCCAAGCCATTTCAATATCAAGCAACAGATGTCTCATATATGCAAAGCAACCACTAACATAAACATGTCGTACTGAATTAACAAAATCATAAAAGCATAATTACAAAGTTTCACTGAATCTCTACAACGGTAACACTAAAATGCTTAAGGGGGTAGTTCATTTTGACGAAAATAATAAAAGACCTAAGCACATAAATTTTAATCAAGTTCTAAATGCTGATTTTTCTAGAGCAATAAAACTAAAATCAGCACGATACAGAGCAGTTAGCAAGTTATCACTTGTAATATAAAAATAAACGTTAAATCAGTCACTTAACAACAAAATTTGAAATGAAAATCAGATTGAGAATCACCGTAAGTCGGTCCAAGCTACAGAAATGGTTAATTTTGGGAAACGACGTCGGTTCTGCAAGAGCAGACTCTCTCTTTTCAGTCGCCGTTTTTATTCAGGCAAAACCCAAATAAACCCACTACAAAGTTTATAGCAATTACAAAGTACAATAAGAGACCAAGTTAAAACCCGATGCCATAAAGACAAGAAGTAAACTTTTCCTTACCTTTTTGCTTCAGAGAGCAGTAAGAACTTGTATTATTTTTAGCAGTTGAGTTGAGTCGTCCTCTACTCCTCTATAACCAAAATGTCAGTGTCTCTTCTATTTTTTTTTTTTTATATTTTTTTTTTTTTTTTTTTTTTTTTTTTTTTTTTTTTTTCAATGAAGAATTGAGTTTTTAGGTAAATCAGGGATGCTTTTGGAATGGAATGTGGGTGTCATAAGAATTTTTAAATCTTCAATTGGGTGATTAAGAAAAAGGCTTTTGTTAGTCAAGCCCATTAACTCGTTGAAACCAACTTCGCCCACTGAAATTGGTTTCAATGACCAAATGAAATGAGCTATGCTTCATGGTCTTTACAATACAACCAGTAAAAGAGGCTCTTCAGCTGCTTGCAAGTTGTAATTCGGCATCTGACTACATATTTATGTTCAGGTTACTTTGCTGATGAATTTATTACCAAGTATCAACACTGTCACTTCACTGGTATAGATAGCAAGTTCAACTCCTGTTCATGGTCATAGAAAAGAATTAACAATTTTGTTGGCCAATTAACGTGAGTATCAAACTTCTCTTTTAAGCTACTAAATGTTCAGTATGTTGAATGTAATTACACAGAATTAAATGCTCAAAATTTAACTGGCATAAATATTACAAAACTATAACAACTTAATTTCCATGGACCATGGAGCTAAAAACTATACAAATGAAATTGTGCTCGTCATGCTAGAGCTAGTAGCTGATCTATCAGTACTTGTAGAGAAACTATACCGCGACGGAGACGATCTTAAACATTCATGGCTAAGCGGCAATGGCCTGTCTGGCAATTTTGGTATATCAATATCACCTTCAAGCATCTTCAAAGCATCAGTAATGGTGGGTCTAAGAGCCACCATGACATGAGCACACAATATTCCCACTAGCACAAACCTCTCCATCACTGCTCTTGCCCCTTCCGCTCTTATAAACTCATCAAAGATTTCATCCACCTTCCCAGATTTTGCCAGCACCCAAGCCCAGTCAGTGATCAACTGAAACGGTGAAGTTGACGTGTCCAGCACTTTCCTTCCGCTCATGAGTTCAAGAATCACAATCCCAAAGCTGTAGACATCGCTCTTCTCTGTTAACTGTCCGTAGAGAGCGTATTCAGGAGCTAAGTACCCGAATGTGCCTGCCACTCTTGTTGTCAAATGAGAATGGCCTTCCAAGCTTTGCTTTGCTAATCCGAAATCAGCAACTTTGGCATTCAGTTCTGAGTCCAACAGTATGTTTGTAGACTTTATGTCTCGATGATAAATGCCGGGTTTGAGTCCGTAGTGCAAGTATGCGATTCCTTTGGCGACATCCACAATTATTTTCTTTCGCTGGGGCCATGTTAATTGCTTTCTCCTGTGACTGATTGATATGTGGTCGCTGAGAGTGCCGTTAGGCATGTAATCATAGACAAGGAATCTTCTTTTACCGCTCGAGTCATCGCTTGTAACACAGCAGCCTCTAAGAGATAGAAGATTCCTGTGCCTTATTTTGCTAATGATCTCAACTTCGTTGGTGAAGTCTTCGTCACCTTTTGTGTCCAAATCGAGAATTTGTTTCACTGCAACCAAATTGCCATGCCGTAGTGTTCCTTTGTACACGATCCCTGATGCGCCTTGGCCGATGAGATTATTCTGAGAAAATCCATTTGTAGCTTGTTCAAGCTCAGATACATGAAACCATTTGGCCCCCGAATTTGGCAACACACTGGCCTGCAAATTGCTCACAAATTGTTCATGTAAAGCAATTTGTTTCCTTTTCTTATTCCACTTTCTGTACAGAATGATCAGCCCAGAAGCAAGCAAAAAACCCAATAAAGCACCCAATAACCCGATAACTAATTTGATTGTTCTGTTATTGCTAGATGGATTCTTTGTCTTTGAGCTAGAAATCGGCAAGCGTAATATGCAAGCAACAGCGGCTTCATCCTTAGGATCATTAAGAATACCAGTGGCATATAACACAGCAAAATAAAAGCATTTGGTTGAATTTGGTTGAATGCTTAACAGCTTAGCATTCACACTGTAACCGGCTTCAACGCATGAACTGCACTGAGAAAATCCAGAAAAATTCTTGCAAGCTGGATCTAATGCACTTGTCGGGCCGACCAGCTTTTTCCAATCTTCAATAGTAACAATCCCAGCACAAAATGAAGTATTACTGGCAAATTGGCTCGCGTTGGGAAAGCAAGTGGGGACTACAGATGGATTTATGGACAAGGTGGCGAGTCTGCCCTGCAGTTCAGACAAGCAAACTGCTGAGGCAGTTTCATTTGGGAACTGAAATAATGATGTTTCTCTGAGGTGCGCAGCAAGTCCCATGCCAATAAGGCTAAGGAGAGTTGCACAGCAGAATTTTCCATTAGGATCCAGGCATGACGACCTGTCCCAAGGGTAAGTTTGGACATAACTGAGATCTACAGGACATGATGAAGAATTGACTGAATCAATTGAGAAAACGATGATGAAGAGGAAGAGGAAGATGGAAATGGAGAAAACAGACTTACCCATGTTTCAGAGTCTGTGTGTGGTTGCATAAACCGTAAAAGCATTCATGATCTTAATTTACATTTGTCTTATGGAACACTGTTAAATTATTGACGGCCACCAGTCAAAGTACTCAATTTCTAGGAATTTTTTACGGATTGTCATGATAATATGGATTTGGTCTTGTATTGTTAGCTGGTCAAAGTCAGTGCACTTTTTTTTTTTTTGAGAAGATTTAAGTTTAAGACACGGAAAATGATGGCGGGTGCGTATACCACCTTTTTTTTAATGCAAGAGGGCAAGTAAATCAATCAATATAATAACGCTGCGATGCGTGCATGCTTAGCTGTATGTTTTATCTTCTTTATAATTAACAAATACTTCCCGTTGAATCTACGAGATGTGTAACTAATTGTAGGCTGTGTTTGGTATTGAGTAGTAGTTATGGATTTTTGTGATTGTTAAATCCACTCATAAGGAGTGGCAGACTTTTATTTTTCTAAAACAACCCACGTGTATGTTATAACAATTACAAACCCATCTATAACCTACAAATAAGAACCCAACTTTAGTAAGCAATCATTAGGTTTGGTGAGTTAAAGTTAGGTTTATGAATTAAGAAGATTGAGTCACTAATGATAACTTTAGCTTATATATATTTTTATGATTAAATTTTTTATGTAAATTTTATGATTAAAATTCAAAAAATAAATAATTTTTTTTTTTAAAAGTATGTCGATCAATGGAGACTGATATCATTAACTCACCCGCAGCCAGCAATGGGCTTAAATTTGAAATACTAAATCCACCCGCAACCTACAAAATTACTTAAAGCGGGCGGGTCTTTATAGGTAGATCTTAGCATGTAATTTTGTCATCCCTAATATTAAGATTGATTAACTATAGTTTAAAAGGTATGGTATTAAAGTATTTGATAAAGACTACTTGTTATATTTTAGAAACTATATTAATTTGATCAATTATTTTTATGATAAAAAATTTATAATATCTTATTTTTTTCTGTCAAAATTATTATTTATATGTCATCTTTACTATATATTATTAATTTTATTTCATAATTACATCTATTTTTTTTCACATAAACTACAGCTAAAAAGTTATAATATGTTAATACCAAACAACACCTTAAATTGTTTGC
The DNA here is from genome assembly GCA_002013955.2 of Citrus medica. Taxonomy (NCBI): domain Eukaryota; kingdom Viridiplantae; phylum Streptophyta; class Magnoliopsida; order Sapindales; family Rutaceae; genus Citrus; species Citrus medica. The sequence continues at coordinate 26,709 of MKYO02025401.1, read as the reverse complement.
ATGTTAAGATTGAATATTTTCAATTTGACGAACATAAAAGTAATATAGTGGTTAAGGCCAAGCATTTGAAAAGTTGACGGGTGTTTTTTTATTTTTTTTCTTTTTTATTTGAATGGACTGTAGATGGAGTCAGCAGAAACAAAGGTCCAAGAAGTGGCTTCTTCTTGCTTCTTTTTGCTCCAAAAAAAAGCAACCGCATGCTTTGACCTTTCAAAGTTGAAAACAGATTAGTTCTCCAAACGTATTGACTTCCAATGGGTTAATATACTTTTAAGAGAATTAACTTTCAAATATTGATACCATCTTATTACTTACAAATATTGACTTCCAATGGGTTAATATACTTATTTTAAACATATGGATAAACGTATCTTGTAAAAGTATATGAACCCATTGGAAGTCAATATTGTAACATTTTGTAGGCTTGAAGATTCGAGGCAATTTCGTTGAAACCTTCGAGATTGGTTGGCCTTCGCCCTTGGCGGTTTTTTCCTTTGTTGGCTTGTTGATTTTATTTGGTAAATGTTAAATAAATAGGGGTAGTTTATGGGGTTGCATTCTAGAATTTTAAAGAGTACGTGACGAAATAAGTTGTTGCTACATAAATATTAGTTTAGTTTGAAGAAAAGTAAAGAAATGTGAGGTGAGGAAAGTGGAAGAAAGGAAAGGAGAGTATATTGAAATTCTTTTTTAATGTTTGATTTGTTATAAAATTATACAAAGAAAGGAAATTTCTTAATTTTTATTTGGACAATTTCACCCTTTAGTGTTAAACTTTCAATATTTATCATAAGTATAATTCAAAAATTAAATAATAATTTTACTTAATGTAGTATATAAATTTATAATAAAAAATTATTTTAAGTAATATAATTATATTTATAATTAACTCTATTCAAAAAGTTTATTAACATAATTTTATTTTAAAATTAATTTAATTTAATTTATTTCTAAATAAATTATGACATAATACAAATAAATTCTTAATTAATATATTATAATTTTAAAATTTTATTTGAACAACAAAAAAATAGAGTGCCCCCGCCACCATCGAAGCCGTCGTGTCTCGCCGCAGGCTACCACGGTACCATGTCATTTCAATATAAATTATCAGAACTTGACGATCTATAAATTGAAACAACTTATTTGGGCGAAATACTTGATGTTTGTCCGGATCTAAAATAGTTAGAAAGTTTTCAAATTTCTATTAACCGGATTTGAGGAAGATAAATTCATTGTTTCACTTGTGTGGCGGTAAAACGACGTTGCTCGTCGGCCGACGACTCCAACAGTACAGGTGGTGACATCTCATGCGCGGTTGTCGATGGTGGAGGAGCCGTCCGGTGACGACAGTCTGGCGACTGTTAAATTTGTATTTCTATTTTTTAAATTAATAAAATAAATCAAATGATTTTATTAAATTATTTAATCATTGATTTTAGCTTTTATAAATAAAAAATTAGTTATCTGTAATATTAAATTGATAAAATAAAATTGTAAATAACAACTGTTTGATAATATGAAACAAGTTAGTAAAAAACCGAAGGGATAATTTTGGATGTTTTGGCTTCCAATAGAGGAGGAATTCAAATTCATCACTTTTTGGTGTGGAAACTAAATTCCACATTTTAATGTATATTAAATTATAATGTAAATTAAATTCTTATAAATTATGGTAATTTAAACAAAGAAAATAAGTAAGAAATTTAAATTACTTTTCCTTCCCCCTTTCTCTCCTTCCAACCAAACACCGCCTAAGTGTAGTTATTAGACTAAAATCTCATTGTTAATTGTCTACAATCAACAGATATAATTGATTTAATTAAACATTAATTGCGGACCCTTTCCTCTTAAATAATATTTTGTAAGTATATATGATTACAAATAATATTTCTCCAAGTAGATTAATTTGATTTTGAATATGATTAATCCCTGATACAGACCTATCATAGGATCAGTTTAAATTTTGTTTGACATTGTAACAAACTAGTAAATAAAAAAATAAACAGACAATTTTTCTCCTTAAAAACAGAGAATCAAACTCCTCTGTTGAACTACATTATCTGTATGTATTTACACAGTAAAATGTATCATAATTAAACATTATATAGCATACACACACAGCCACTTCTGAAGAACTAAGTTAGCTGGTATCACAAACTATCTGATTCTAGCAAATTTAAACTCCATTGTGCTAAAGCTATACACTTGATATCGTACTCGTCATGCCAGAGGTAGCAATTGATCTTTCATTAGTCATCAAAAAACTATACCTTGACGGAGAAGCTTGAAAAGATTCATGGGTAAGCGGCAACGGCCTCTCTGGCAATGTTGGTATATCAATATCACCTTCAAGCATTTTCAGAGCATCAGCAATGGTGGGTCTAAGAGCCACCATAACATGAGCACACAATATTCCCACACGCACAAACCTCTCCATCACGGCTCTTGACCCTTCTCCTCTAATAAACTCATCAAAGATTTCATCCACCTTCCCAGAATTTGCTAGCATCCAAGCCCAGTCCGTGATCAGTAGAAACGATGAATTTGATGTTTCGAGCACTTTCCTTCCACTCATGAGTTCAAGAATCACAATGCCAAAGCTGTAAACATCGCTCTTCTCCGTTAACTGTCCGTAGAGAGCGTACTCAGGAGCTAAGTAACCGTATGTGCCTGCCACTCTTGTTGTGAGATGGGACTGGCCTTCTAAACTTTGCTTTGCTAATCCGAAATCTGCAACTTTGGCTTTCATCTCTGAGTCTAACAGTATGTTTGTGGACTTTATGTCTCGATGATAAATGGCGGGTTTGAGTCCGTAGTGCAAGTATGCAAGTCCTTTGGCAACATCCAGGATTATTTTCTTGCGCTGAGGCCACGCCAATTGCTTTCTTGTGAGAGCGTTTGATATATGGTCACCGAGACTGCCATTGGGCATGAAATCATAAACAAGAAATCTTCTTTTGCCCTTCTCGTCATCGCTTGAAACGCAGCAGCCTCTAAGAGATAGAAGATTTCTGTGCCTTATTTTACTAATGATCTCAACTTCATTAATAAATTCTTCATCCCCTTTTGTGTCTAAATCAGTAATTTGCTTTACTGCAACCAAAGTTCCATCCTCAAGAGTTCCTTTGTATACAATCCCCGATGCGCCTTGGCCTATGAGATTTTTCTGAGAGAATCCACCGGTAGCTTGATCAAGCTCAGATTCACGAAACCATTTAGCACCCGAGTTTGGTAACACACTGTCCTTAAAGCTTCTCACAAATTCCTCGTGTAAAGCATTCCGTTTCCTTTTCTTATACCACTTTCTGTATATAATGATCAATCCACAAGCAAGCAGAACACCCAAAAGAGCACCCAGTAATGCGACTACTATTTTGATCACTCTATCATTACTAGACGAGTTCTTCGACCCTGAGGTAGAAAGAGGCAAGCCTAGTATGCAAGCAGCCGTGGCTTCATCCTTAGGATCATTGAGGATACCAGCAGCGTATAATATAGCAAAGTAAAAGCATTTTGTTGAATTTTGTTGTATGCTTACCAGCTGAGAATTCACTTTGTAACCAGCTTCAACACATGAACTGCACTCGGTAAATCCAGTCATGTTCTTGCAATCGGAGTCTAGCGCGCTTGTCGGACCAAGCAATTTTCTCCAGTCTTCAGTTGTTACAATTCCAGCACAACTTGAAGGTCTTGTGACAAATTGGTATTTGTCGGGAAAGCAAGCGGCGACTAAAGATGAATTTATCGACAAGGCGGCGAGATTGTGTTGAAAATCAGATAAGCAAGAAGAGGAAGCAGTTTCATTTGGTAATTGAAACATTGAGGTCTCTCTAAGGTATAGAGCAAGTCCGATGCCAACAAGGCTAGTGAGAGTCTGGCAGCATAGTTTTCCATCAGGATCCAAGCACTGAGACCTGTCCCAAGGGTAAGTCTGGATGTAGCTAAGATCTAAAGGACATGAAGAATTGGTTGCTGAATCAATGAAGGAAACGGTGGAGAAGAAGAGGAGAAGATGGAAAGAGAACAAAAGGGACTTGGCCATGTTCACCTCTTTTCCGTGTTTAAGTGGCTAACTCCCTAAAAGCCCGAAGCCAGCCTTGAGAGACGTTAACTAAGAGTTGTTTTATGAAAGTTTTAGCAGTGATTATCAACAATGGCCGGCTGCTGGTGTGCTGGTCAACGTGCACGTTTTTGGTTTAAGACTAGGAGAAGGATTATTAATATTATATTACATGCGGCATATGTGTGCTTCGGATGCAGATAAGACGAGGGTGGGTAAGTAATTATCTACAAGGCGTATTCTCAGATAGCTTCCGTGAGGTTTGGTGATTTATCGGTAAAACGGAGAGCATTGTAAAATACTAACATGGTACCCCCAACTTCCACCAATGAAATGCTTTTTCTGCTTATGTGGATTATGTCTGGTCTACTAATGCTGTGAGTAATACAGGTCCAATCTCTTTATGAATGCAATGCCTTAAAATCACTATGATTCAACAATGAAACATGTTTGTCTTGGACAATTTAATCAAAACAGCTCAGGAACAAACCATAACTAGTCAAGACTAATGTAATAAACAATAAACAATTGTATTTTTAGAATGTTAATTTCTTAGACGACATTTCAAAAAATATATGCTTAGCAAATTTAATAATCCCAAAACAACAATCAAAGAATTGTTCATTAGTAAATCCAAAATCAACCTTGTTTGCGTTGCACTCCAATAAACAATCCATGACACATTTTAGCGTCTTTCAACATTTTTGCAAACTTCGACTATTTATCATATAAAAATAAAAAATTAATTTTCTCTTTAAAATTCATCTGTAAATTTGTATTTAGTATTAATTTTTTATTTCTGTTTTGACATTTGATTATCCTTGTCAACATATAATTACTCTCTCTTTCTCTCTCTCTCTCTCTCTCTCTCGCTTAATTTGACTTTAAAGGGTACAAGTACAACAGTAATTGCAATATATTCACAGGTGTTGTTAACACTGAAACAGTTAATGGGGTCTATGTACCTATTTCACAATTCTCTCTCTTTAATTGGTATTTTGTCAAAGTAGGAGGAGGAAATCTGATAATATCCTTATTCTTAAATATGAAAATCCCAACTTGCCGTTTTTGTTTACTCCTTTGATTAACAAAAGATTCCCTTTCCGATCTTCAACGAAATTTCGATAAACTCCGTTGTGTATTATTAATATACATCATTTTCCATCTCTTCACTCCTCTATTATGTGAGAGCCAATATTATATTATTAGTGGCATTTTCCAGTGTTTTAAAATGTGCCACTTAACATGTTCTCAATTTTATTTATTCTTATTATATAAAAATAACCTTTTTGTAATCACAAGCGGTACGGGCTGTCATAACAGTAAGTATTATGAATGCCTTTATTTTCAGGCCGTCTGGAAAACGAAGTACAATGAGTTGAGGCGTGAGAGTTTTGGTAAACAAATATGAACAAAACGGCCAGCTAAGTATAGCAATTTAACAGGTTGTAAAGATTTAATTAGTTGTTAATGGCTCTCAAGTTGCATGAAGAAGTATAGCAAGCGAAAATAGTGAATGCTTTTATAATTTTGCCTTCCTAGTCAATTGTTTCTGGTTAAGTTCGGACGGTTGGTAGAAACTAAAAAGAAATTTTATTGAATATTAGAATAAGAGGGAAACGCCTTCTCTCTCTCTCTCTCTTTTTTTTTTTTTTTTTTTTTTGGGGTNTCTCTCTCTTTTTTTTTTTTTTTTTCTTTTTGGGGTAAAAAGAAGAAGTGCAATAAAATTAGCATAAAAAGCGTTTTATAGGAAGAATTTCATAAAACAAGATTTAAAATAAAAATATATGAAAATCAAAACCTCAAAAAGAAAGTCAAGTGGTGGATACATTATCTCCTTATCTCCTCATCTCCTCATCTTTAAAGTATCATCAAATAATAAAAAGGGATTCGAAGGAATTAAAAAAAAAATTGATCTTCTTTCTCTTGAATATTGAATAATAACTTCTTTCTTCAAATAATATTATACTATTTATTATCATTATTGAAGAGAACAAAGTCTTCTTACTATATTATTAAAAAAAAAGATGCTTAAATTTAATAGGAGAAAAATTTAGTTAAAACTATATAACTTTTTCCATTTAAATAATTTTTTGAGAGAAAACTTATTTTTTCTTCTATTTACTCTGGAGATACTAAATAAGTGCTCTAATATAATGTTAAAAAGAAATAAAAATAAAACTGACGCGTTTACCACAAGACGACTGGAGTCGTTGCCATGATGCCATCATCAAATTCAGGCGTTTTGGATTTGGATCTGTAATCACTTATCCGCCCAAAAGGTGGACATTCGCTGGGCAAACACATGGCCCCACAAGCCTGGGCCTAGCCTGTTATTATTATTATTATTATTATTAATCGTAATTATAAACAGTAACAAAGTAAGAGATTGTTATAGTTTTACGATTGTTGCAAAAAATCCACCAACTTGAAAAAGAAAAGAAAAAAATTGATTTTTGTAGTGATATTTAATATACAATTTATCATTAAAAATTCTTCTTACCTGCGTGATATCTTATTTTATAAAAAAAAATTTACGAGTAAAAAAATTGATTTTTGTAGAGATATGTTAAATATTTAATAAAAACAAAATAAAATCATTTGAAGGGATTTGGATTAAATATTTAATATATTAAATATCACTAAAAATATCAAAAATCAATTTATTTGATAAGAAATTTACAACGAAAAAAAATTATACGCAACTAGGTTTAATATTTAATGTACAATTTCTTATTTACATAAAGATGGAAATGAATTGTCGGTGGAAAGAAATTTTTCGACATTTGGAAAGCAAAAGCCGTATGGTAAGTAGAATACTGGCCCACACTAATTAATTGAATCTTCCTCTTGCCTGCGTGATATTTTATTTTATTTTATTTCTATAAAAAAAAATTAATAAAAAGTGTAGCTTGTGGCGGACGGCACCATTTTTCACCCACCGCCGAGCTTGGGAGAGGGGCGACAGCAGAGAGTGCTTTCTTGATTCACAAAAATTCTCTCCTTCCAAATTCTCCCCGAAGAATTTTGATGCCACTCACTTTTTCATCATCGCCCACTTCCCGCCAATTTGTCTCCACCATCTAAACCCAATCTCTCTCTCTCTCTGTGCATTTTCCAAAAAAAAAGGAAAAAAATTTCACTAGCTCCCCTGTTTCATATTCCCTTTTTTTTTCCACTCAATTAAATTACGTAACTGAAAAAAATAGAGAAAAGTAACTTGTTTGACGCTATATCTTTAATCTTGTTTTCTCATAACAATCATACCGATTTCATAGAACTTTATCTTTTTAGATCAATTTGGAGTTAATAATAGATTCATCAAATTGCGATCATGGACGAGTTCAGTGCCTTAACGGAGCGTTTTGGTTTGAAGCAGCAAGGGAAATCAGCTCCAATGGCCGCATCAAAACGACCCACCTACAATGGCACAGCCCGTAGTTTCTCTTCGAATTCCGGCTCAAACTCAAAACCCTCATCGCATAGTCAAAATCAAAATCCTTATAGTGGGGGCTTTCCCGATGATATTCTCTTTCAATCGAACACTGGTAACAAGGAATCTCAAGGCCGATACGATGACCATTTTGGTCAATTTCAAACTTCCACGATCAATTCCAGTAATGGCTCGTCTTTGGATTACGGTTCTGCGTTCATGGGATCGGGGATTTCGGGTTCTACTGCTTATACATATGACCACGACGACGACGATGATCTTTTTGGGTTGAAGAAGAACATAAACGACGACCTATCTGGGTCGTTTGTTTCGCCACCGGAGAAGGGTGATTCAGTTGATGATTTGTTGGGTGGTTTTGGTGTTGGACCTGATTCGAATTCGGAGAGTCTGAAACAAAACGAAGCTGGTTCTGATGATTTGATACCTGGCTTTGGTGCAAGCACTTCTTCAAACGATGGGTATTTTTTTAGCTTAATAAATTTACTTCACTTTCTAACTTGTCTTGTATATTAAATGATTTTCAATGCTTTATTCAATCGAATGATTTCCAAGTTTTTTCCTTGTTTATTAGTCAAACCAAAATGATTAGAGAAGCTCTGTTTTATTTGTTTGATAAAGAATGCGGTACATTGTGTATTATGACTTTTTTTTATTATTTTACAGAATAGGATTAAATCAAATTTGAAGCAAATTTTGGGTAGTAAATGGCTGTAAGTACTGGTTTGATGATTCTGTTTCTCAGATATCTCAATGTTTACTTTCACGATGCATGGCGGAAATTTAAGCTTTTTAGCCAATAGTTTTTTCCAAGCTTTTAGGTGCAAATCATCATGTGCACACAATCTTATTATGTTTCAAAGACCTTCGGAGAGTTTATTTAGCAGAGTCTTCAATTGCTTTTATTATGAAGATGCATATTTAGTGTGATAGAATTTGTGTGGATAATGTAAAATTCAATTTGATAAGTTGAGATAATTGACATCTATTTCTGTTTCATTCCTTTTGTGCAGAACAAATGCCAAGGCAACTGAATCAACGTACTTGTCGGCAAAAGACCCATTTATAGTGTTAGAAGCTGCTTCAAACCCAGCATATAGTTCCTCAGATTCATTCACGGACGCACTGGATGAACTTGGCAAGCTCACTCAATCTGGGGCTACAAAGCCTGATGGTCCATCAACAGCTTCTAGGACATTGAAACCCCCTCCTAAACCATCTCAAGTTTTGAAGGCTGATGAAGGTTACTTTCTTCCTTTTACTGTGAAGATTTGGTCTGTTAGAGCTTTTCTTTCCTCCATTCCCTGATACCTTTTGTAGTACTAACATTCTTTATGTTGCAGTTCAAAATCCAGTTGTATCTTCAATAGATGAACTTGAAGATTTTGCAAGGTGTAGGGTGCGAGATATCCCTGATAGAAGCTCAGTATGTACTCCTAAGGAAATGAGGGAGTGGCATAGTCCCAAAGCTAGTAAATATAAAGAAGCCAAAGATGCAGCTAAAAGAACCCCAAAAAAGAGTGAAGATGATCTAGAGTCCTATTCGAGCGTGGGTTCTCGATCAAGCAGTGTACCAAAATCAAGGGCTACCTCTTCAGTAAGGGTTATTGATATAAAATTACACCATTTGCAACACCGAAGATTAAAATATTTGCTTCTTGTATGCTATCCAGGATCCTATCTTTGATGCAAAAATTAACAGGAAAGGGCCTGATATGGTGCAGGAAAAAACTTCTGGTGGCTCATCCCACATAAAGAAGGCTTCCTCTACCACTAATTTAGAAGATGACTTTTTTTCTGTTTTGGGAGGTAGTTTGTTTCAGAAATTCACTTTCGTTTACAGCGCCATAATCATTTGTTGTGGAAAATCTCAAGCTGATGCTTTTTGCTTCCAGCAGCAACCTCAGCAGTTGGAGAATTTGAGGAGTATGAAGGGGAAAGTGAAGAAAGACGACGAGCTAGATTGAAACGTCAGCAAAAGACTCATGACCGAATGGTGTGTGTTTTCTTGATTTTCTAAGATGAAATTGCATTTTCCTTTTTATACCTATTATGAATTCTGAAAGGAAGGCTCATTGGTATTAGGTGGAAAGAAATTTTCCAAGGAAATGATATAGGAACATGGAAATTATAGAAAGAGGAAAAAGTGAATAGAAATATTCCATTCAAGCAGCAGTCCAAAGGCAATCCTTTCTTCCTTTGTATCTGAATGCTTTTGGCCTCTTTATCTTAATCTTCTTGTCAAAGCATCAGCTATACATTAAAAAAACTTAGATCGATTCCCTTGGCCATTGGGCCTTAGTTGCATCATTTTGGTTTTAGATTTATAGTACATGGCTTATATTCCTTGTGGATAGTTGGGGGTTAAACTTTTGTTGAATTTAATATTTTTATTTATCTTCATATGGGAATTTTAAAGTTTAGATGTTGTATTGTAGGTGAAAGCAGTTGCTGATTTTAACCAGCAGGAGTTTCAAACTCAGCAAGAACAAGAAGAGAGGCGTGTAAGTAGCTGTTGTATTCCATATGAGTTTCTTATGCATTTATGAGGATTATTTTATGCTGATTCTGCAAGTTAAATATCAGATAAATTGGGATTAAATTTACACGTATTTTATTTCTTCACTATTTTCCCTTGGTTGGAAATTGGGGACAAAGTGGCCACAGTTGTGCCTCTTCTCTTTTCATCATTGCTGCTTAAACTAGACTGATCCAATTACTTTTTTTATCATAATTTGCAGAGGATTGCTGATTCTTTGAATGTCGAGATAAAGCGTTGGGTTGCAGGAAAAGAAGGCAATATGCGTGCATTACTATCCTCGTTGCAATATGTGAGTTCTTTAATTAGTTTTCAGCATGATACTTCTTGGATTTTGAAGGGGAAGAAAATCAGCAATACATTTAATTTCTGGAATAGTTGCTGGTTTTCATCTTTGTTATTGGATTGTAGTCCACCCAGAAAAAAATTTGAGGTTGGAGTATATGAAAAGTTACACAAAGGGAGTTTTTGCAACCTCTTATTATTTTCTAACCCTAGGGAGTGTTCTTGTTGACTGACTCTTTGCTTCTTTTTTCCTTTCTGCCACCTTCTAATATTTTCTGACCCTAGGGAGTAGTCCTCGTTGACTGAAGTTCATATTTTGTCTGATTGGAAATGTGAAGTGCACTTTTCATGCATATACATTTACTATGATTCATGTATCATATATAATATATTTATTCATCGTAACTGAAAATATTTGGCTAGAAGTGAATGTGATAAGCGTTACAAGTATCCGCTTTGCAGTTGAATGTATGACTACCAGCAACATTCATTTTTATGTCTAATTCTGTTTATATGCTCTGTTAACTGTAGAAATGGATGGCTTGCTAAAGCTCATGTTTGTTCTACTTCTTTTACCATCTGAAGTTCTTCCGTTGCTTTCTTGGTAATTATGATTGAAAAGATTACAGAGACTAGGCTAGATTTTGTGCTAGATTGCCACTATGCTCAAACCCCACCCCCCCCCCCCCACCACACCAAAAAAAAAGGGAAAGAAAAGCATAAGATAACACTTGTTATGATTCCAATTTTAGGAAACACAGTTATGATGTTTTTCATGTATTCTATGCTTCCTTAACTATATATAAGATTGCAAATTGGTGGTAAGAGTACACCAAAATTACCTACATTGAGGGGAAAACGTAGTGTTATTTTCACATTTTGAAACTACTTTCAGTTGTTTTAGGATTTGTATTCTTGTTACTGCCTGATGGAAGGAGCATTTTACTTTTATTGCAACTAACCCCCACTATTTGCGGAATGGTGAGCAGGTGCTTTGGCCTGAATGTGGCTGGGAGCCAGTTCCCCTGACAGATTTGATTACTTCATCCTCAGTTAAGAAGGTTTTCAGAAAGGCAAGGTTGCTTCTACATCCAGACAAGGTCCAAGGAGCTAACATTCAACAAAAGTATACTGCAGAGAAGGTTTTTAATATTCTCCAGGTATGTTACCCATATTCTGTGTAGTGTGTACATATTTGTGTAGCTAAGATGTAAATTTTTCCTAAATATAGGATTTTATTATTGGATTTGGATAGAAGCTTCATTGAATGACCATACATGCTTTTGTAACTATGTATAATAAAATTTCACAATAGAGACCATTGACAACCAAGATTTTACTAATGTTTGGTTTAAATCAGTAGGAAATATATTCATGGAGTTTTCTCAGTAATATGCCGTATAGGCTGAAAAAAAATAAAACTTTGGAAGAGGGAAAATTTAATTAGAGCTTGAACTATTCTAGTTCTTTTCAGTTTGAAGACTTAAACACATTAGAGACTCATGATCCATAAGGTTTCATGAAATTCGAATGATGTAACCCAAAGATTAATGCATAACTCTACTCATTCTGGTGTTTGAACTCCCCAATTCTTGTGTAGTGGTGTTTGATTTTATGTTGCGTTTGATTTGTGTCAAAACAGGAAGCTTGGGAGAAGTTCAGCAAGGAAGAACCTTGTTAAAAACTTACGACTAGACAAAACTTCCGTAAATCTACTCACTTCATTCATGGAAAGTTATACTACCTTCGGGATGAAAGCCGCATATGCCCTTGCTTTTGAAGCTCGTTTCTCTTTTGGACTTCAATCCAGCTTCCACAAAATGAATCTAAGTCACATCATTCACGGAAAGTTATACTAAATTTGGGATGAAAGCTGCATATGCACTTGCTTTTGAAGTTCTTATCTGTTTCTCTTTTTACTTCAATCCAGATTCCACGAAATGCATGGTGAAGAAAGAGTTCTATTTTTGTATGTTGGTGTAAATGATGAAGAGAGGAATATTTTATATTCTCTCAATCCACACTAGAAGTCTATTACGACCCCCCTGGAAAATTTGAGTAGCCATAATATCCCGGATGGTGAGTATTTCTGTTTTCTTTTCTTTTTATTTTACTCAATATTTCTTTTATTTATTTTGTAACTGTTTTAACCCGTGGGTGGTTACATTTTCGAATAATCAGATCAGATGCACGTTCGTTGCTGTGTGTGCAATTCATTCATGATTCCTAGATGAGCCAACTTGATTGATTTTCGGAGCATATGATAAAAATAGTTTTTTTTAATATATTTAAATAATTAATATAAAAATAACGAATGATAACCATAGCATTCTCTATCGAGGACTTTATTTGACAATTAGTTGCTTCGTCGCACGACAGCAACATCAAAAACGGCAACACGTTAGCTCCAAACACCGTCAAGAGGTTTAAAAGTAAATTATGGGTATGGCAACACGTCTTATTTGTTGATCATAGTCGACATGGAAACAATAAACTTTCAAATTGAATCTTGTTTTAAACACTCAAATTTGATCATCCATATGCATGCATACTTTTAGGGGCGATGGTTTGGATATTTATGTTTATGCTTCATGTAATTATCTCGGGCAAGAATGTAAGTCACTGCACTAAATTGCGAATTGGGTGATGGGCATGCGAAACGAAAACGAGCTTTTGAAATTTGTTTCCAAATAAAAAAAGGGCCCCTTTGCTTGCAACAAAATGATTTTCATAAGCACGTTGTAGACTAGAGTGATTTGTGGCCATTTGGGTCTGTGCCCGAATGTCACATTCACTATTAATATTAAAAGGAAATTGATTCTACCACAATATAGGGAGACATAGATAACTAACCCCAATTATACAGAGAAGTCAAGTCCCAACGCTGTGCGAGTGGTGGGACTTAAATCCATACCCTCAAGATTGTTGAGAGTTGTTGAGGGCATGGGCGTGTCAATGGGTTATGGCCCATTGGCGGTTGACTTGCGAAATTTAAAATTTAAAAAATTGAAAAATTTATTGGCCTATCGAATATCTTGTGAACTTTCTCAGGGCAGAGGCATAAATTTTCAAAATCACTCAACATATGATGTCCTGTCCTTGTTTTTTTTTTTATTACATGATATTATTGCTCAGATTACAACTAATATTACATGAGAATATAACTGATATTTACAAATCAGACTATGACTGGGAGCAACTTACATCAATATTAATGGAGCGCTGTTCAGATTTTAACCCTCTCAAATTTTCAAGGGATGTCTACTTCTTACTCTTGAGTAAGAGAGAAGACTGTCTTCATACAAATTTAATTGAGCAAGAAGGGATTCGAACTGTTGTCCTCCAACTTAGAAGGCAGAAGCCATCACCACTCGGCCAAAGACCGAGTGGCTTGATGTCCTGTCCTTGTTGAATTGAGAAAAGCTACAAGAAGAAGTGTCCCGTAAATTCTTTTGAAATTTCGAAAAGTAAGTTCGATGAGGATCTGTAAACAACCTTTAATATCATTTTATAACTTGGTAATTACAATGTATGTTGCTAGTCACTATTGCATCACTAAATGGAGATCAAATGTCTAGTAGAGTCTTTCGTTCATTCAATGAATTTATACATCTGATTCTAAGTCGTATTTGGATTCTACCGAACCATCATTATGTTATTTACTGCAAAGTGAATTTTGCCTTTAGTGAAAGAAAGAATCATTAAAACCCCTCAACCCTTGGAGATTCTTCTATTATATTATATAATTCTCCATTTCTTACGGAGTAATTATGATCGAAGAGAACAACCTGATTGTTTTATTTTTTTATATAATTAAAAGTTGATTACCAACCCACCAGTTGTCTTGTTTAGACCTTTCAAATGAACATAAAAGAAAAAGTCCTTAGTGGCGTGCGATGGTTGCGACGCATGGCCGTCCGTCCACGTACCTCAGGCAACTGCGACTAAGGTGGCCGCTCCACTACTGTCTACTGCCGTTTCTCTAAGCACCACCATTACTCCATTCGCATATACATTATCAACCCTTATTATCAAAATGTGAAAAAGTACAATTTGGTTTATACATTAAAGAAAGTATGCTACTTGATATCCTCAATTTTGAAGCTCTTCTTGAATTAAAGTCATAAAATTTTTTTTAGTGGAACACGCTTTTTTCTCGTTATTTCACATGTTCTTTTTTTTCCCCCAAAAATAAAAAATAAAAAATGAAGCCACAAGTCAAGTATATACCATTTGTCCTCCAATATTTAAGTGCTTTATTTTATGACATGTTACTCATTAATGTTTTTCTTATTGATTATTTCATTGTTGTGGTGTGAGACCACACTTTCAATTAAAGATCCCAACCACTATCATCTCAATTAAGGTGGTATACATCTATTGGACAGTTAAAAGGTGTTCTAATAGTTGACATTTTCCTACTTCATTCTTGAGATCAAAGGTTCTTTATCTCCTCATGTAAATACAGGAATACTATTTCACTACATCCGAGAGTGCCCTCTTCATTCTTCTTTGGAGTAGAATTTCGAGTTAGGATTTGATAGATTTTTTGGTTGAATTTAGATGAACTATGTCAAGACAGGCCTCGACAAACTTTTAACTGTAATATCATAAAGTTATATGATAATTTTTTTTTTTAAGAAAAGAAAAACCATTATGTTACTATAAAATACACCCTTGGCTTACATTTTGAAATTTCGAAAAGTAAGTTCGATGAGGATCTGTAAACAACCTTTAATATCATTTTATAACTTGGTAATTACAATGTATGTTGCTAGTCACTATTGCATCACTAAATGGAGATCAAATGTCTAGTAGAGTCTTTCGTTCATTCAATGAATTTATACATCTGATTCTAAGTCGTATTTGGATTCTACCGAACCATCATTATGTTATTTACTGCAAAGTGAATTTTGCCTTTAGTGAAAGAAAGAATCATTAAAACCCCTCAACCCTTGGAGATTCTTCTATTATATTATATAATTCTCCATTTCTTACGGAGTAATTATGATCGAAGAGAACAACCTGATTGTTTTATTTTTTTATATAATTAAAAGTTGATTACCAACCCACCAGTTGTCTTGTTTAGACCTTTCAAATGAACATAAAAGAAAAAGTCCTTAGTGGCGTGCGATGGTTGCGACGCATGGCCGTCCGTCCACGTACCTCAGGCAACTGCGACTAAGGTGGCCGCTCCACTACTGTCTACTGCCGTTTCTCTAAGCACCACCATTACTCCATTCGCATATACATTATCAACCCTTATTATCAAAATGTGAAAAAGTACAATTTGGTTTATACATTAAAGAAAGTATGCTACTTGATATCCTCAATTTTGAAGCTCTTCTTGAATTAAAGTCATAAAATTTTTTTTAGTGGAACACGCTTTTTTCTCGTTATTTCACATGTTCTTTTTTTTCCCCCAAAAATAAAAAATAAAAAATGAAGCCACAAGTCAAGTATATACCATTTGTCCTCCAATATTTAAGTGCTTTATTTTATGACATGTTACTCATTAATGTTTTTCTTATTGATTATTTCATTGTTGTGGTGTGAGACCACACTTTCAATTAAAGATCCCAACCACTATCATCTCAATTAAGGTGGTATACATCTATTGGACAGTTAAAAGGTGTTCTAATAGTTGACATTTTCCTACTTCATTCTTGAGATCAAAGGTTCTTTATCTCCTCATGTAAATACAGGAATACTATTTCACTACATCCGAGAGTGCCCTCTTCATTCTTCTTTGGAGTAGAATTTCGAGTTAGGATTTGATAGATTTTTTGGTTGAATTTAGATGAACTATGTCAAGACAGGCCTCGACAAACTTTTAACTGTAATATCATAAAGTTATATGATAATTTTTTTTTAAGAAAAGAAAAACCATTATGTTACTATAAAATACACCCTTGGCTTACATATTTATCATAATCATTAACAAAATACTGTTATTATTATTAATTATTATTCTCACGGGACACAAAAATATGTGTTTGGAGACTGAAAGATCCACAGACCCCAAGCCAAGGACCTTTATCATTCTAATTGTCAAATGCCAATGTTATAATTATGATTATTAATGTTCAAGAAAGTGGAGAAGCACTTTTATGAAACAGGATTGCAAAAAATAGAGCTCGAATACAAAAACTTACAGATTAAAATTATCTAGGTTGTTCTGACAATTTCAATTTGAGAAAAAAAAAAAAATCTAAAGCTGTTTGCCCACTATCTCTCTTTCTCGAATTTATTATACTCCCATATAACTGCCCGTGCTTTTCACTCTTTACAGGCAAATAGGATTATCGATATTCCTCATAATTGCTTAGAAATCGGCACTTTCAATGGTTTTTAAGAAGATAACAATAACAACTTGCCCTTCGGTTGATTCTAATAACAGTTAGGAGCATGATGAACAATATCCTTCCAATTATTTGCCTGTTGCTCGGTGGCCCATACTTTTATTAAGTGCTTGTTGTAATCATGCAAAAACAAAAGATATATAAGCCAGCAGCAACTTGGTTTAAATTTTTCTATTTTGCATTTGGAAAATGGACAACGTTACATTGTTTAAATCTTGAGGACTCCTATGCACAGATACATGGTCCTGCTTTTGTTTGTGATGAGAAGGGGAAAGAAACAACGGAGAGCTAATGAAAATAGTAGTAACATGACCGGTTTAGGCACTTGACATATTAACATGAACAAGAACTGAAAAGTCTAATGATTGATCCTTTTCCTTGTCGAACATCATCAATGGCTACTTCCATTTGTAAGCAGACTGAATTAGTAGCTGGTGCTGAAGGGCTTATAAGACTTAAGGTCAGTAACAACTCCTGCAATAGAGCCAGCCGCTGCAGCTATGGTGATTATTAGGCAAGCTACGCTTAGGATTTGGAGACAGAGCCATTTTGTGCTCCACTTTGGTATCTTCTTTTGCGCAATATACATCTCAACAGGGAAGTAAACTGTAAGTGGCCAAAATCCTAGAGCTCCAAGGAGACCAACAACGTCGTTAAAGAATGGGAGAAGCATTGAAATCACAGTTGTTAAGATGACAAAAATTGTCCTCCAAACCAACCGGAAGAGGTTGAGGTTGTAGCACTTAAATCCAGGGATTGGGACTTTAATATCCTTTGTGATGAATTCGCTATCCGGGAATCTCTGATGAGCTTGTTTTTCAATGAATGCAAAGAGGGGTTGGCAGAAAACTTGGTATGCACCAACAAGGTGGATGACAATGGCTGCATTGGCTATGTCAAGTAGCCAATATGGGTTATAAAAGCCAAAACCAGTGAGCAAATTTCCGGGCGACAAGTCTCCAAAAGCCGCATAGCCAAAGCAGCCACAGAGCATGTAAAAAAGAGTTGTGACTCCAACACTTATTAGTGAAGCCTTCTTCATTGTCTTTGATTCTGATGGTGGAGATTTAACCGTGTCCTGTTACATAACAATTATTAATTGACGGGGTTACTTCAGCAAATAAATTATCAAACAAACAATATAAGAAACACTTTCGGTTATTTAAATTGTTGGAAAAATTAAGAAATGTACCTGAATTTCGATGAGGATGATGGAGTAAGAATAAGCAAATGCTATGTCTCCAAGTGCTTGGAAGCTTCTCCATATCTTTTGAGTTTCAGAAACAGTGCCAATACTTATACCAGTTAAGCTTCCCCTGAATTTGCCGGCTTCTGAAAATTAAGCAAGAAAAAAAGGACACGTTAGCCTGATTAGAAACAACTTCACACCATATTTGAATCAAATTAATTATTAACTCATTAGTGACAGTTACCTGCAACTTTAGCAATACCAAGGCCAAGACCAATAGTAGAGTAAGTAAAGGACATGACAGCGGCAACAATTGAGAGCCACCATAGCTGATCAAAGTCAGGTATTTGAGAGAGAACAATTTCCGCAATGCCAAAAGCAATCATGTATGGATTGCTATTCATATGGCACGGATTCTTATCTCCTTTAGAGTGAAAGCAATTTGACCTTTCTATAGCCCTGATTGACCAAAAAACTCAAAACTCATTATCTCAAATAACCAAGAATAGGAAAAGATCACAAAAATTGAATTAATTTTTTGGGGGGGGGGGGGGGGGAGGACTCACATCATGCTTATGGATGAAGCTATAGTGTAACCAATGGCAACTCCGAAAAGGTTCAGATACTGAACAAGCCCGCATATTTTTACTTGAAAGCCACCTGAGAAAATCAAGAGTGACCTGAGTTAATCCCAGTTGAAAATTCGGTTATTATTTATTTTTATTTTTTTACAGCAGTGAAATTATACCAAGGTTGGATCTGACAGCATCCACGTAAGTGTAGTTTCTTTTGCCAGTAACAGGGTCACCAGAGCGGTAACAAGCAGCAAGAAGAGTAGAAGTGTAGTAAGTGACAAAAGAAAACAAGAACATAACAGATGGTCCTGCAATCCATCCAAGCTGAGCTGTGGCCCAAGCCAAAGACAGAACCCCAGATCCTATAACAGCTGTTATTATGTGAGCACTTGCAGTCCACAAAGTCCCTGCAGCATAGTAGCAGATAAAAAGAGAACCATCAGTAACAAACTTAACTTGAAGAAAAGTGCTCTCGGGAGAAAGAAAAAAAAAAAAAAAGTGCTTTTAAGATAGCATAAAATTTTACCAGTTCTCTTGAGGCGACCATCATCATCAAAGCACTTGGAGCCACTTTGAGGAAGTGAAACATCAAAAACTTGGTGTTGGTTCTTGGCAGCAGTAACTCCAGACATCTTTGTTTGTTATGAAAGAGACCAACAAAAATACGCCTTTAAGAATTTGTTCAGCTATAAATATATATGTATTGCCAAATTATATAAGTAAGCTCAAACAAGCAAAGACAAGCTTTTTTAAGACACAAAGAGATGCGGGTTGTTGCTTCTTTGAGTTATAATTGTAAGTTCAGCTCTCAGTAAAAGTCACTCCCGTAAACAGAACACACAACTGAGATTCATTCACACACTTTCCAAGAATCTCAAAAACCCAAGTAAAGCGAAGTGCTTTTCTTGATGCAAAGAAACTGAANGCTTTTTTAAGACACAAAGAGATGCGGGTTGTTGCTTCTTTGAGTTATAATTGTAAGTTCAGCTCTCAGTAAAAGTCACTGCTGTAAACAGAACACACAACTGAGATTCATTCACACTTTCCAAGAATCTCAAAAACCCAAGTAAAGCGAAGTGCTTTTCTTGATGCAAAGAAACTGAGTTCTGGATACACAAAGAAGGGGGGCAGTCGAGGGGATATATATATAGGTAGGTGCCAATGAGAAAAAAATCCAAAGGGCACGTGGTGTAAAAAGACACATCGTGTACGCGTATTATGTCAACAACCGGCTTGACTCAAAATCTCATCTTGAAAGAAGCTGCTTCTCTCACACTATCTCTCTCTCATCACTCGGCTCACCCCCACCATTTAGCTCTGCCCCACATGATCACTTTCTCACTTCTTTCCTTTTCACTATTATCAACAGAAACAAGTAGCTACAATTTGAATCTACAAACAACTTTTCACTGTCTTTGAGTCCCCCCCCCCTCCCCCCTTTTTTTTTTTCTTTTCTTCTCCCTTTTTTTTTCCTAAATAAAGTTACTTTACCCATTATATATCAATATATGTCTTGCCTTATTTTTAATAAGATACAATAACCATATAGCAGTAAAATTATTAACTTTGGCTGTACAAGACGGGCAACCAAATTTGAAACTTGAAATCACTTTTCCATCATGTATATGTACATGTAGATGTAGCTTTCAAAATCTTCCATGTTGGTCGGGTAGAGTTTGGTGATCAAAGGAGCAGAGCTGCTTTCCTAATTAGTTGGTTTTTTTTCTTCTTTTTTTTTGGTTTTAAAAATGTTAAAGCATACATACATACATACATACATATATATATATATATATATATATATATGCTTTTTCCCCTACAAAAAATTTTCAAAGTGTTTCCTTAGTATTAAAATGTAAACAAACCCCAAGTTACATATATATTTTCCACGCAAAATTAATAGAATGCCAAGCGTCAAGATAAAAAAAATGTTCATGATTTGTAAATTAAAATGAAATACTTGTAAAAAAGAGTGCAAAAATGCAAGCTCAAGACTCTCGTAATTACCTTCATGCCCACACCCTTTCTTTTTTCTCAATGCTTCTCTGCAACTTCAGGAAGCAGAAGCCCAAACAATCCAGAAACAAGGAAGGGGTTATTAACTTGTGAGTTTTGTGTCATCTTAGATCAAGTTCCATTGCTTATATAGTAGAACTGATAGCTGTATCAAGCTATTATTTTTATGCTTAATCTCTTGTATAAAACAAACTTCAGAATCAAAATTCTCACGTGTATGGCTCCTCCTCCATCGTTATTTGAAGAGAATATGTTCCTATTCATTATTCATTAAAATTGTAATACGACCAGTCAAAATGCTTTTAACTTATTTGTAAGCTCAAAAATATAACACATACATACGGCGCTGCAGCCACTAAGCATGTGATGATCATGTGCTGCCATTAATTGGCAGTAGATAAGTGGAAAAGCAGTATCAAATTCTTTTCTTTGGTCCCCAATAACTGAGGAAAGAAAGGTTATTAATCAAAGGCACTTAGCTCTTCTAATTAGACAGTATCTTTGAATTCCCTATTGTTTTTTTTTTATTGCTGTTTTCTTCTCCATCATGAATGCGATACTTTCTTTTTCTATTTCTTGAAAATTTTGACACCTCTCCTCTTGTGGAAATTGTGTAAAGCAAAAGTTTTCTTTACAGCTTGATGAAGTTCTTTGTGTATCAAAAAGTGTCACGTCACTCAAGTTTTGATGCTCTTGATATTATTAGAGGTCCTCTTTTTGTGCTAATTCAACAGTTATGATAAATTATATACATAGATTTAATATTTGATATCGATTTATTTTCTTTTATGATGATTGAAGGCTGCCTTAGAATGAGGGTCCTAATTCTTATAATTTAAGTTTACTTCTCAGTTAGTTTTTATATTTTAAAAAAATTACACGAGAGGTTTTTATTGTATATTCGTTAATTTTCGTTAGAATATACCTAATTATCTTCTATTTTTTACATGTTGCATTTCAGATTTGTTTGATTTTCAAGTTATATCAAATAGAAATACTAATTTGCATTTTTACTCTTGAAAAATTAGATTTAAGAGCAATGATAGAAACGAGATATTTGACTCAAATCATAAGAATTAAAAGATCATTTAGGGTGTGTTTGGGATTGAGGTGTTGTAGCTTTTAAGCTACAGTTGCTGTGAAAAAAAAGCTGTAATTATGAAATAAAAGTTAATAATATATAGTAAATATAAATTTTAAATAATAATTTTATCAAAATTATTAAAGATATAATAAATTTTATATTATACAAGTGAAAAATTATATCAACATAACTTAAAAGCTACAGCAGCTAGTGTTTACCAAACGCTTTAGTGCTGTAGCTTTTAAGCTACAGCTGCCCAACCTCAATTCCAAACGCACCCTTAGTCCATAAAGTATTGGCAAATGATTAATTAAAAACAAACTCCTAATAGAAATGGGTGTTTTAGAACCATGTTAACAATTGTAGATTTTATGTTAGAATACAAAACTACGTGAATTGTAATTTCCCTTATTATAGTTTTTTTTTCTTTTAATTACTGCAAATTTCTATTTTCGAACTTTTACATGACATAAATCTTCACCAAGATTTGCTATCTTACATTTAAAGTTTATCCCAATTTGTTAGGTAGTAATCATGGACTTCTGGTTGGTAAAAACAACAGCAACTTCATTAATTCACCAAATTGGGTTAAAAAAATCAATTAGATATCAATGTACAAGGGATATAAAAAGGTTGGAAATTTAACCAGTTGTAAAACACTAAAGAAAGATTAAAACTAATCAAAGTGGAGGTGGATTCAATTTGTCCTCCATACGTGGCAAAATAACCTACGCACACGTTGGCCATCGTTATTGCTTGCATCGGGGTTTGTCATTATTGAGAACCCCATTTTCGATCATTTTTCTTAAAAGCTATAATTTGTAACCTACTTCAACTTGGTAACTTAATGCAACTTTCTATTAGAAAAGTAAGTGGCACCTTGTAGCTATCTATATATATTGTTGTAGAGAGTCGACATTAGTGGAAGAATTAAATAAACACTAAAAAAATTCTTTTCTGTTTTTGTTCTAAATATCTATGACCATTTCACTAAGAGATGGGAGGGAATTTATTATTAGATTAAAGGTGATAAGGATTGAAGTACCAAATTGAAAGCCATCAAGAAAATGGGGTTCAATTCTACTCTTATCTACTACAACTAATTAAATTCAATTCTGTATTGTATCATCTTTTTATTTCGAATTAGTTCTATTGGATGTATATCTCAAGAACATATTTAAGATTTTTTTTTAATATTACCAAAAGTACTTTTNTGACCATTTCACTAAGAGATGGGAGGGAATTTATTATTAGATTAAAGGTGATAAGGATTGAAGTACCAAATTGAAAGCCATCAAGAAAATGGGGTTCAATTCTACTCTTATCTACTACAACTAATTAAATTCAATTCTGTATTGTATCATCTTTTTATTTCGAATTAGTTCTATTGGATGTATATCTCAAGAACATATTTAAGATTTTTTTTTTAATATTACCAAAAGTACTTTTCTTTCATAAAGCCGTTTAAAAACAAAAAAGCACGTGCCTTTTTTTTTTGCCCAATAATTATCTGATAATTCAAAAAGCTGTCAATAGAAACAAGTGTCCCAAATTGCCTAGAAACCCTTGCCTTACAAAAATTATTATAATTAGTTTTTTTCAAGAAACGTTTCTTCAGGATTGGTGATATATAATCCAATCGGATACCATTCTTTCCTTCATGTATACAAAAGGCAGTGGTCATCACAAAAGCCAATTAAATTTAGTAGTATCAATTGTACAACTTCAAAACATAATTTGTGTTAGCTGTTTGTTTGTTGTCCCATACGCTTCTGCTAACGATATCTTTTCATTAGCTTTGAAATTTCCATCTCGTTATCTTAAAAACAAATTGAAGAGATGCTGATATTTGGAAATCGCTTGCATACAATGCAGCCCTGCCAAGTTATTTTGCTCTACAACTACATTTTACTACTTCAAGTTTGTATTTTACAAAATGAAAGAATGAGTTGATGTATGTATGATTCAGTTTTATCTTGATCGGTCAAAGATAGACGTGACGTTTTATCTTAAATCAATAAATTATCAGGACATTTAAAAATAAGTAAAATCTTGAGACATTTTATGTACGTATTATGATTGGCGATTTTACGATTGATTGTATACAATAATACATGTAGGATATGATTCAATCGAAGTATAATCCATGTATTGGTCCGAAATTAAATTTTATGCCAAACCTTATTATTTTGCCGGGCGCCCATCCCCCATAAAAATAAATTAATAAAATAAAAGTCATATGGCAATAATTTATGGTCCATTAAGTGATTAATAATTAATTATTGTTGTACAAAGATTACTCCCATAGATTAAAAGTAATTAGTTAGTTTAATTAAATAATAATTGTAACAAGTAGGTGGCTGCCGGCTCATGAAATTCTGGTAAGATATTTCTTTTCGAGAGGAAATCAAGTTAAAAGCATTAACTAATCCAACCTGACAGAAGATATTTATTAACTTGTCAAAAGGCATTCCACGTACTCCCAGCTGAATCGTTTGAATGGGTATACAAAAGCACAATTTTTAGAAGTGATTGTCTCAATCTCCTTGCTTAAAAGCACTTGTCAAAAAAGCACCTACAAAAAAATTGTTCTAGATATTGATAGCTACCTCAAAGCAGTTCTGTATACAACATCATCTTTAATTATAATTATATATAGATAGAAGAACTTTTTGATGTCTCATATTTTTCAAGTTTGTAAAAAGTGTTATATATAGTCGAGCTCCTCTTTGTCCGTTCGCAAGCCTAAGAGAGGAGATTAAAAATACCTTTCATATATATATATAGACGTATAATTAAATTTAAGAAAAGATTCATTTAGGCAACTCAAAGTAGTTGTAAAAGTTTTGTGCTTTTTCCTTTCTCTTCTACTGAAATGTAAAGAAATTGTGCTTTCTGAATGGCAGTGCAAGAGAATGTGGCAAGATACAGACCCTGTTTCTGTTTTTAAAAAAGCAGCTAATGAGTCTTTGGCTGAATTGAAACTCTGGAGTAAATAAGCCTTTGGCGGGAGAGAGAAGAAGCTAAAGAAGTTGTTGGCTGAACTGAAAACCTATAAGGACAACAACAATCATTATAGTAGTGGCGATCAAGTAAAGCTATTGGAAAGACAAATAGATGATTTGCTCTTGGATGAAGAAATCTATTGGAGACAGAGGTCTAGAGCAGTTTGGCTAAAAGAAGGGGATAAAAACACCAAGTTTTTCCATTCCAAAGCTTCAGCTCGGAAAAGGAAAAATTGGATCAGTGGAATTGTTGATGAAAATAACAGATGGTCTGAGAAAGCAGAGGATATCGAGAGAATGTTCTGCGAATATTACCATAACCTCTTCACATCAACAAATCCCTCCCAACAGCACCTGGAGCTAGCCCTCAGAAACATGCCTTGCAAAGTTACAGCAGAAATGAATTCCCATCTGGACCAGCCGTTCACAGAAGCAGAAATTCTAGAAGCTCTGAGTCANCCCCCCCCCCCAAAAAAATCAGGATATTTATATACGTGTTTATAAATTCTTCTTTATCTAAAGAAAGATAATGCCCACATCCACTACTTGGGCTACTTGCCTTCACATCCACCAAATTCATTGGTTCTTGAATTTCAGTGCATCAACTCCACGAAATTATTTATGAGCCTAAAATTGCGTAGGTTTAGACATCACACATGATGAAATTTGCTAATATTTAAATCTTTATTCATAGAAGTTTGTCGGTCGTTATCCTTCTAGTGTACTGAAAAAGTTAACTAATTAATCATGTTTAGAGGAAATTTTAGGTGCAACTGTGGCACCGTGTCACAGTTGCATTTAGTATTTGGATGCCAGTAGATCCCACCAATCCAACTGCATTCAACGGTTGATGCAACTGTGGCACGGTGCCACAGTTGCACCGTAGCTTGATCCCCATATTTATATAATTTTGTGAAAGAATAAGATATATTTGTTGTTCTTTTGACTTTAATTTAGGAACCAGCAATAAAGGATGATCAAGGTTGAACTACTACATTTGATTTAATTTGCATGGTAAAGGATTTTTGTAGCATTGGAAGTGTGAAAGGAATAAGTGTTCAAAATTATATAATTGAGCAAATCGTAAGATATATTTTATATGTCTAATGGTTGGGCGACAAACCTGCTAGAAAAGTCGGAGGCTTTGAAGCTAACAATTAAGGAAAGTAATTGATATATATATATAAATAAAATTATTTATCGTCTGATGATGGAGTAATTATATTAATTGTTACGGTTTCTCTTTGTTTTGATTAAAAATAAACATAGTATGACATATTGTATACAATAATATATCATAAACTCTGGCCACGTGATGCTCTTACAATTAATAGCTAGATTTTGACGAACTTAAAACATTATTAACATATATATATATTCATGATTATTTATCGTATAATTGATCAGTACTAATTGGAATTAAGCGACTTTTTTCATGTGCAAAAAACTTACATGAGTTAGATAAATGATCGAAGTTTTTCGAAAGAAGAAAATGAACAATTTGGCGAATAATTGTCATGCATTATTGTCTACGTTGAATGATAGAGTGATAGAGGATATATAAGAAGATGACCACAAGAGAATGTACTCGTAGCTAGATAAGAGTCCATTGTAGACTATGGCTCTATTATTTGAGGGTTTTGTATTTTTTTTATATTTTTTATTATTGATTCGTTTTTTATGAGACTCTCTATTATTTGAGTTGAAACTTTACGAGCAGTAAGAGCTCGTGTCCACGACCATATTGACTTCTGCGCCCGCCCCCAAAAAGTGATCTATTTGCATCACGTGGACCCTAACAAATCGATTTTCATGGATGGAATTAAAGTTCCACAAGACAGTGATGCAAGTTGGTTCATTCTATAAAATATAAAAATATGAAGAAAATCCCAATTTTCCATGCGAACGGAATTCAAATTAATTTAATCTTACAACTTTAAAAAAAAAAGTAGATTGATTTAAGTATATGTAGCTCATACTTAATTATAGTTCATGTGGAATTTCATCTCATTAATTATGGTTCAAAATTTCGTTATCTCATCATGAAAACTTAAGACTTGATTGAAACATCATATTGATAACAACAACGATAGGGGGTTTTCAGAAAACAAAACTGTTATATAATTTTTAAGTTGTAACT
>MKYO02025400.1:27529-332906 GCA_002013955.2 Citrus medica | reverse complement strand
TCCTTTTTATCCACAATCTCCAATTAATTCCCTATTCAATAAAATAATACAATTAATTAAAAATAATAAATAAAAATAACTAGCAAATATATAATAAAGGGTAAAATATGTATATTAATTAATTCCCTATTCAATTAAAAATTAACTAAAATAACTAGAATATTTAACTAAAAATTAACTAAAATAACAAGAAAAAGATGGAGAAATTAATTACAAAATATATGAAAAATATGCACTTATCACACACCCACGACCTTAGATCGTGACAATAACCATTAATTAATCAAATTCGTGCCCTGATTTTTCGAAGGAGATTTGTGGTGGTTTATTTTAACTGAGTCTTGATTCCTGGTCATCACCTGGTCGAGGTGATCTACTCAGTCTCATACCACCTGGTCGAGATGATCTGTTCAAGCTCATACCACCTGGTTGAGGTGATATGCTTAAGCTCATAGCACACCTGGTCGAGATGATCTGCTCAAGGTGATCTGCTCAAGCTCATAGCACCTGGTCGAGGTGATCTCCTCAAGTTCATAGCACATGGTCGAGGTGGTCTGCTCAAACTCATACCACCTGATCGAGGTGATCTCCTCAAGCTCATAGCACATGGTTGAGGTGGTCTGCTCAACCATTTGCTCACTTTCACTTGGAGGAGATCATGGTCGCTCTATTTAATTCCTCAAACAATATTCAAAAATTTATTCTGAGAGTTTTAGGTCCGAAAATAAATCTATTTAAGAAAATGTTATTCTTTCACATTTTTCATCTCAATAACATGTTCATTTCATGACTGTAGCTATGGTATACACAATCAAAATACATTGTACCACTAATCATCGGGCATAAGTTTAAATGGGGGAGGGAAAAAAAGTGAGAGAGAGATTAACTGATAAAGGTATTTTAATCATTTGTTCTCTTAGATGTAAACTATTGTCAATTCCATATTTTTAATGTGACTGGAATCTTCCTACTGTGAGACAAGTAAATTATTCATGTTTTCAATAAATTATCTTCCATCTTCTTCCTTTTCGGTCTAAGTTACCTTATGTTTCTTTCTTTTATTTTCGTTGCCTAGAGAGAATTTTATTTGTATTTTGCCTCATTGCTTGTTGATTTTATTTTGTAATCTCTAGGATTTCCAAGATCATTGGTGGGAATGATAAAATTACCCGTCAATCCACAAACTCGCCCATAAAATTCCTCCCGCTACGAGTAATTTTGCAAGTTGCAAGCAGATTTAATATTTCAAAGACAAACCCGCTACGGCTTGTGGATGAATTTAGTATTTAGAAAAAATCCACCAGCTACCAATCTAGGTATCTGCCGATCCGTATTCTTTATTTTAATTATTTATATTTTTAATCACAAAATTACATGAAAAAATTTAACCATGAATATATCTAAGTTAAAGTTCTTAATTCTTAAACCTAATATATATACACATATATACACATACACACAAAATAAAACTTTTAACAAGCAAAAAATTTTACAATTTTTAAATTTGGTATTACTAAATTATTTTAATTTGATTGATTTTTTTGTTTTGTTTCAATAGCTTGAACCTAATGATTTCTTACTAAAGTTGGGTTTTTATTTGTTTAATTAATTGTTAATGTTAGTTATATAAAATTCACTTGTTAATATTGTTGATACTTGATAATACTTGTATACTGGTTTAAAGATGAAGTAAGGCAATGATATTAGTGATGATGATTTTGCCTACAATAGAAATATTTCATATTTTAATGTTGAAATTTTAATTTCTTATTTACATTGATAAAAGATAGAATTGAGTATTATTTGCAGATTTTTTAGGCTATTGTTATAAATTTATAGTTTGAATTATATAATTTAAATTTTTATGTATTATTAAAAATATTTTTTAATATTTGTGATTTTAAATGAGAAAACCGTAAAAAAAATCATATGTGGGTTTAGTAATTGTTAAAATTCACAGCAAACGGATTTAAAAAAATAAAAATCCAATTGCAGGCGAGTTTGAAATTTTAAGTGATGGTGCCCATTGCCATGCCTAATCATTGATTGGTTGCATCATGATAAATTTGTGTTCTTTGTATTGTGGGTAAATGTTAAATCAATACTCACCATAATTTATATTAATTGAAATTCTTAGAGGAGCTTGTTGATGACATTTAGGTCTTTTTTAGCATTGAGATTGGGCAGCTATAACAGCACTAAAATATTTGATAAATACTAACTATTGTGACTTGAAAGCTAAGTTGATTAAATCTACCATATGTGCGATGAAAAAATTACAATATATATTTATTATTTTTGTCAATATTATTATTTAAAAATCAGTTTTACTAAATACTATTAATTTTTATTTATAATTACAATTTTTTTAAACAATTTAAGGTTTTTAAATTATAACACCTCAATACTAAATAATACCTTAATTAACTTCTTACAAAATGCAAATTTTCCAAGACGTAAGATTTTGACTTCTACAAAGATATGAAGCAAGAAAGACAGAAAAAATCAGTGTACTTTTCAAGGAAAAGAATTTTCCTATCAAATGCAATAGAAAAGTTGGGGAAACATGAAAAAAAAAAAAAAAGCAAGAAAGACAGAGCAATCTAATAACAATTGTTTGCTCTCATTACTACTATTACTACCTGGCGGTTAAAGATTTTCCATCTGGGTAAAAGCATCTTCCTCTTCATCTGCTGCACATCCTAGCCTTAGCTGTTTGCACATAAGACATAAGGCAGCGCAGCAATTGCGCTCAATTTCTCCTCTCTTGCTCGAGGCTGAGGGGTTTGGGATCGAAAAACCAGTGCTGCCAGTGTCCATGTCTGTGTTGATAGTGCAAACATTGGTGTCCAATTCATGTCCATTCTCAAATTCGGTTTGCTGTTTATAGATCTTCCACAACAGCCACTTATTATTCTGAAAAAATAAATTGCAATAGAGTTACTATTAAGATTAATTCTTATTAGAAGATTAAATAACAAACAAAGTAATTAACGAATACAAATATGCATGGTACCTTCATTAAATTAGCTTCCCTCTGTGTATATGGAGCTGGAGGGACATGTTGGTCATTAATTCTATATTCCTGCATGATCCAACTAGTCCTCATTGCATCTTTTTCTGAATAATTTCCCTGATATTGATATTGATAGAAGACTGACTTCGTTGCATCTCCTTTTGAATAATTTCCTTGAAATTGATAATAGACAAATGTCTTCTTGTACCCAATTGGATTTCCCTTTGATCCAATTTGAATATCATTAACTCCGGTTTCCTTCCAATAGCCATTACCTGCGACTCGGTTCAGACGATTTCTAATATATGTATGCCATGTGAAGAAATACATGATTCTTTCTGCTTTTCTCTGGAATTTAGCTGTCCTTGCACAAGCATTCATAACGTATATGGAACACATGTTAGTAGCTTTACTGAAAAGCTTAAGCAAGAGTCTAATAACAGTACGTATTAGAAAAGCACGAACTAGCTCTCAGGGTAAATCTGGATTAGAATTTAATCCATAAACTCAATTTATGGGTCGAGCTTGGAAATGAGCTAAGAAATTGAGAATAATTAAATTGCATGAGGGGAGTCGAAGTATGATATACCATAATTAGTTGACGAAAAGCTAAAAACTAATGACTAACACTACGGAGCTGGATGTTGTGTATAATATTAAAATGTAATTACACTTTATCTATCCTGTTAAATTCTTAGTTTACCTAGTGTAAAACATTGTAAGAATCGGTTTTAGTCAATATACCAAAGTTTCTGTTAAGTAAGTAAAAGCACCAGGTCGGCCGTGCTACTATTTCCGCCCCGGTATGGATCACCTCAACCAAATGGTACGAGCAGAGCACGGGGACGAATATGGCCCGACCAGAGACGAGTACCAACCAGAGGTGTATGCCGAGCCGATACCCATCTCCCGAAAAAGCGGGAACACGATCCCACAGAATCACGGCAGTTGCGCTTTTCCCAGAACCGTTGCGAGAGATGCGAGATCCCACATTTACCCGTGAAATAGCAGTTAAAGTCCCGTGAGAGGCCACCACCCGAAAAAGGAGGGATGAAAGCTAAACAGGAACGTGGGATAACGGCTATAAAAGAAGGAGAAATCGAGGAAGAAAAGGGACAGAAAAAATTGAGGGAGGGAAAACGCTGCCAAATTATAACCAGGCTATTTTCTTACAAACTTCGGATAAATTAGAAACGATTCTTGAATTCAAATTGCACTGTTTTCCCGTAAACACCTTGAGCTAACTTAGGCATCGGAGGGTTTACGCCGGCAAAACCACCGGCGTCTTTGATCCATTTTTTGTGAACGCAGGTCTAGAAAGAGAAAGGAGGGCGATTCCAAGCCCCGTGGTTCGAGCAACAGTTGATAACATAAACGTTGATGAAAGATTCTGGTCGGTAGAAAGGCGAGCAGATTTAAGCATCAATATTTTGGCGCCGTCTGTGGGGAGCTGGATAAAAAGCTACCACTGAATCAGTAGTTGCCAGAGAAGCAGTGAACGATTAGACATGGATGTTCCCAGGAAGGACGCTCTGAGGGAGGATAACGAATCTGGGGAGACAATCACTCTTAGGGAAATTGCAAATGAAGCCCGGGAGAGGGTAATGCAAGATCGATTAGAGCGGATGGAGAAACAAATGGAGACTCTCGCGACCATACTGTATGAGCTGAGAGACGAGGGGAGAAGGGATTGTGAAACCCCCGTGGGGAGAGATGATGTCGGAGCAGAACCCAGCCTCCGGAGGCGTAGAGTCGAGGAAATCCCTCCGCCGGCAGACCAACCTAATGGGGTGCGTCCCCACAGAAGCACTGGTCAGATTCCAGGAGAATAAGTAGATGAAGGGAAGAACCAACCTCGCCCTGGGCGGGTACTGGAAGCTGATGGCCGAGGGGCTAGTGTTAATGAAGGAGAGCTCAGACAGCGGTTGTAGAATGCCGAGCAGGAGCGAGATCAGATAGCTGCGCGTGATCCTGACCGTGCTGTAGAATTGGAGGGAGAGGTGTGCAGATTAGCGCAAGTGATAGAGGATATACAGGGTAAGAGAAAGCCCCCGAGCTGGAGGATAATGCTAGATGAAGAATCTCCACTATCAACTGAGATCATGGGTACTGTAATCCCAAGTGATTTTCGCTTCCCCGACCTCAAATACTCTGGGCGAAGTGATCCACTGGTGCATATTGAACGTTTCAACGACGTGACGGGTGTTCAGGGGTTAACATCAGCTCAGAGGTGTAGGGTGTTCCCATTGACACTAGAGGGACGAGCCCGAGAATGGTACCGCAAGCTGTTACGAGGAAGTATCAGAGGGTACGAGCAGATGTGCCAAGAGTTGGCCGAATAATTCCGAGGAGCGGTGGCCCCAAAGGATGATATGATGGAACTAATGGGGATGAAGCAAGAGGAACAAAAATCCCTTCGAGATTTTGTAAAGCGATACCACCGAGCCGTGCTTGATTTGGGAGCTTTCAATCACCCGCAGGCGTTGAGGGGATTAAAGGAGGGTGTGAGGATAGGCCGGCTATGGTATAACCTGAGAAGTCCCTTGGTGCAAAATTATTCCGCGGGGTATGAGCAAGCAAAGAGAGACATTGAAATCGAAGAAGAAAAATCAGCAAGGATAAAGAGTGAACAACTGGAGGAGCTGAGACGAAAGGAAAGGAGAACCCCAAATTGGAGCGGGTCAGGAAAGCGAGCTGGGGAGTCTTCAATGATGGGTGCAGTATCCGCTCGATCTCGCCCTTATCCTATGGCTCAAAGACCGCAGCAGGTCCAACACAATCGGGCTCAGCCCCAACGCCCCCCATTCCTAGAGCGGCAACAAAAATTCTGACAGTTGGCTAACAATCTTTATCACAACGCTCCCAGAGCACTGCATATAGCCAACCCCAGAATAGGACGATCAGGTCAGCTACCTTCAGTGTCCACTCGGGACGATACTCATGATAGCCGAGCAGTCCAGCTGATTGACCAGAACCCAACGAACAGACAATATACCCCGCTAAAAGTCCCTATGGAGGAGTTGTATGAGAGAATCGAGGGACGAGGCCTGTTGTACCCTCCAGCCCCTATAACGAAACCTGCTCACCGACGGGATAAGAGCAGATTCTGCAAATTCCTCGACACTCACGGTCACACCATCAGCCAATGTCGTGACTTAAATATTCAGGTGGAGGATTTAGTGAGAAACGGTTATTTGGATGAATATGTAGATGGGGTTTCTCCCGTCATTGAATCACAGTACACGCAAGATGAAGGAGGTGAGAGGGGCCTGGAACGTGAACAACCAACTATCCGTGTGATAGTAGGAGGGCCAACCCTGGCTGGGGATTCGAACAGGGCACGGAAGAACTATGGGAAATACGCCATGACTAGCAAAGAAGTTCTTTTCAATTTGCTAGCAGCCAAGAAGGCAAAATTGCGGCAAGTTCCCATTATGTGGACAGATGACGATGAAGAGGGTATCTTATATCCTCATGAGGATGCACTGGTGATTAAGGCAATGGTGGCTAGTATAGAACTGCGACGAATACTGGTAGACACGGGCAGCTCGGTTGACATCTTGTTTAAGTCGGCTCTAGATGATATGGGAATTGCAGACTTAAAATTGGAACGGACAAATACATCTTTAAAGGGATTTGGAGGGGGAAGGCTAACTCCCATGGGAATCATCGAGCTCCCAATTACTATGGGGACAAAGCCGTTTGAAAGAACGATGATGCTGGATTTTGTCGTGGTAGAGGAGAGAAGCCCTTACCAGATGATACTGGGGAGACCATTCATGAGGATAAATCAATGCGTTGTATCTACGGATTATCTGGCACTAAAATACAGAGTAAACGGAGCAGTTGGTGTAGTAAAAGGCGACTAGATGGTGGCAATGAGTTGTTATGCTACAGCGGCCAAGGAGATGATGCAAGTTACTTCTTTAGATAATCGAGGAGAATCTAAAAAGAGCCGCCAAAAACCTATTGAGAAACTGGAAGAAGTTGCGGTAAGCAAAAGCAACCCGAGCAGAGTGGTGAAGATCGGATCAAGGTTGGTTGGGGCAGTAAAAGCGAGCTGGTAAATTGCCTACAGTCTCATGCAGATATATTTACCTGGTCTCACGAGGATATGCCAGGAATTGATCGCGGGGTAGCTCGCCACAAGTTGGCAATCAAGAAAGGGGCGAGGCCAGTGAGACAGAAGAGGAGATGCTTTAACCAAGAAAGGTATGAGGACATAAATGCCGAGGTGGAGAAGCTGTTGAAAGCAGGGTTTATAAAGGAGGCCAAGTACCCGGAGTGGATTTCCAATATAGTGCTGGTAAAAAAGGCCAACGGGAAATGGAGAATGTGTGTGGATTTCACAGATCTTAATAAGGCACGCCCAAAGGACAGTTTTTCCCTACCAAAGATAGATCAATTGGTGGACTCAACAGCGGGTCACAGTCTGTTCAGCTTCATGGATGCCTTTTCAGGATACAACCAGATTCCCATGGACGAGCAGGATGAGGAAAACACCACCTTTATAACTAACATGGGTTTATTCTGCTACAGGGTGATGCCTTTTGGCCTGAAAAATGCAGGGGCTACCTATCAAAGGTTGGTGAACAAGATCTTCAAGCCCTTGATCGGTCATACTATGGAAGTATATGTGGACGATATGATCACAAAGTCCAGAGAATCGAGTGATCATGTGAGACACTTGGAAGAAATCTTTGAATTGCTGAGGAAGTATGAAATAAAGCTAAACCCAGAGAAATGTGCATTTGGGGTCAGCTCGGGTAAATTTTTGGGATTCCTAGTAAGCCACCGAGGGATCGAGGCCAACCCGAAGAACATACGGGCAGTAACAGAAATGAGATCCCCCCGAACAGTTAAGGAGGTGCAAAGCCTTACAGGGAAAGTGGCAGCATTGAACCGATTCATCTCGCGAGCCACGGATAAATGCCACCCTTTCTTTCGAACCATAAAAAAAGGGAGGAAGATGGAGTGGACATGAGAATGTGAGGAGGCGTTTGGGCAGCTGAAAGAGTATCTAGCCCATGCCCCGTTAATCAACTCCGAGGGAAGGTGACCAGCTGTTTTTGTACTTGGCAATCTCAAAATGGGCTACCAACTCGGTGTTAGTCCGAGAAGAAGGAAGAAAGCAACACCCCGTGTATTACACTAGTAAAGCCCTGGTAGATGCAGAAACTAGGTACCCCTTGATGGAGAAATGGGCACTTGCCTTAATAACAGCAGCACGGAAACTGCGACTACATTTTCAAGCCCACCCGATAATTGTGATGACTGACCAGCCTCTTCGGTAAATGCTCCAGAAACCAGATGCATCAGGGCGGCTAGTAAAGTGGTCCGTGGAACTGAGCGAATTCGATCTATCCTATAGGCCCCAAGGAGCAATCAAGGCCCAAGCCCTGGCTGATTTTATGGTTGATTGTGTGGAACCAGGGGAAGAGGTCCAAGAGGGACAACCAGCAAAGCAGGAGGATAGAAAGAGGGTATGGCTGGTAATGGTTGATGGGTCACGGGGTGAACATGGATCCGGGGCAGGAGTTATAATACGAAGCCCAGGAGGTGTCGAGGTGTCCTATGCTGTAAAGTTCGAGTTCCAGCTTATGAACAACCAAGCTGAATATGAGGCCTTCATTACTGGGCTCGGGCTTGCACATGCACTACGGGCAGAAGGAGTAGAAATCCGAGCAGATTCCCAGCTAGTATGTAACCAGCTCAGCAATCAATTCCAAGTAAGGGAAGAGAAATTGGGGCTTTATCTGAAGAAGGTGAAGCAAATGGTTGAACTCTTTAATAAGGTAGAAGTGAAGCAGATATCCCGCAATAAAAATTACCGAGCCGATATGTTGGCTAGAATGGCTGCAACGGCATATCCGAAATTACTTAAGTCGGTCCCACTAGAGATAAAGACCTTGCCAAGTATAGGGGAGGAAGTAGAAGTGATGAGAGTAAACACTGAAGAATCCTGGATGGACCCGATTCGCGCATATGTCCACGATGGGGTTTTACCAGAGGATAAAAGGCAAGCAAGAGATTAAAATGCCGAGCAGCGAGATACACGCTACTAGATGGAGTGCTGTACCGCCGGGGGTTCACCCTGCCCCTTTTGAGATGTTTGGATAAGGAGGAGGCAGATTATGTACTGAGGGAGATTCATGAAGGAATATGTGGCAATCAATTGGGAGCAAGAACTTTAGCCTTCAAGGAACTCCGGCAAGGATACTTCTGGCCGACCATGCACCAGGATGCGAAAATGATGGCAAAGAACTGTAAAACCTGCCAAAGCTTCTCTGAGATTCCTGCACAACCCCCAGAAAAGTTGACCACTATGGCATCCCCGTGGCCTTTCGCTCAATGGAGAATCGACTTGATTAGTCCGTTACCTAAGGGCCGAGGAGCGGCGACACATGCAATTGTGGCAGTAGACTACTTCACCAAATGGGTAGAAGTGGGAGTCCTCAGCCGAATCACGGAGAGAAAGACAACGGATTTTATTTGGAAGAATGTCATCTGCAGATACGGGATCCCCTATACCATCATTACAGACAATGGGAGGCAATTTGACAACAGCAACTTCAGGGAATTTTGCCGAAATTTGGGGGTGGACCTGAAGTTCTGCACCCCCGCACACCCCCAGGCAAACGGACAAGTGGAAGCAGCCAACAAATTGATAAAGAAGCTCCTGAAAACTAGATTGGGAGAAAAGAAGGGAGCTTGGGTTGACGAACTACCAGGAGTATTATGGGCCTACTGAACAACTCACAAAACCGCCACAGGGGAAACCCCATTTGCTTTAGCTTTTGGACATGAGGCGGTAATCCCGGTAGAAATTGGAGTGGGGACACATCGAACGGAATATTTCACTGGGGAACAAAACGACGAGCAGATCTGCTTAAACTTAGACCTGCTGGAGGAGAAAAAGGAAGGAGCTTCGCGGAAAGTGGCCCAGTATCAGCAAAGGGTCACGCGTTATTATAACAAGAACATACGCGTGAGGCAGTTCCGAACAGGAGATTGAGTGCTCAGAAAGGTGAACCAAAACACCAAGGATCCCAATCATGGAGCTCTCGGTCCGAAATGGGAAGGCTCGTACAAGGTGATACGAGTAACTGGACCAGGAGCTTACAAGCTAGCGTACCCAGACGGACGAGATGTGAAGAGGTCGTGGAACGTCGAGCACTTAAAGAAGTATTTCCAGTAAGAAAAATGCTCTGCTAAATCCTCATTTTGATAAATTATCTTTGTTAACTGCATGATGGCTTATTACGCATGTATATATTCCGTATTTTTATAATACATTCAAATTCCAATAAAGATGAATTCAGCATGAAACCCTTCTGTTAGGAAGCTCATTAAACTTCTACCAAAGCAAGTAAGTGCCTGCTTCTACTCGGTCAACGAAAGACCAGCAGCTAAATTTACGAAAATTCTACTAAGGGAAGTAAGTGCCTGCTCTGTCTCTTATACACATCTTGCCCTAGCAGAATTCTCGCAGGATTAGCTGCTGGTCTTTCGTTGACCGAGTAGAAGCAGGCACTTACTTGAGATGTGTATAAGAGACAGGCAAATAAGTGCCTAGTTCTGCTCGGTCAACGAAAGACCAGCAGCTAAATTTACGAAAATTCTACTAAGGGAAGTAAGTGCCTGCTCTGTCTCTTATACACATCTTGCCCTAGCAGAATTCTCGCAGGATTAGCTGCTGGTCTTTCGTTGACCGAGTAGAAGCAGGCACTTACTTGAGATGTGTATAAGAGACAGGCAAATAAGTGCCTAGTTCTGCTCGGTCAACGAAAGACCAGCAGCTAAATTTACGAAAATTCTACTAAGGGAAGTAAGTGCCTGCTCTGTCTCTTATACACATCTTGCCCTAGCAGAATTCTCGCAGGATTAGCTGCTGGTCTTTCGTTGACCGAGTAGAAGCAGGCACTTACTTGAGATGTGTATAAGAGACAGAAATCAGATGAGTTGTCCAATTATTTTGCAGAAACAATCTATGAGCAAAAACCAGACAAGAAAGCCAATAGAAAACATCTAAAAATTTATAAATGTTCAGTTGTTTACAAAACAGATGCAAATCTAGAGTTTATATAAAAACAGACTTAAAGATTAGCAGAGTCAACGGCTCCAGCAGTTGAAAGATCAGCAACCTCAGGAGGCGGGAGATCGGCAGTACCGGGAGGAGGAGGCACGGACCCTTGACCCACTTCGAAAGCACGTCCCCCGGCTTCCCACTCCTGCACCCCATCCAAAGGAGCCTCCACCTGATCCTGATCGCCCTGCTCCCTATCTGTCTGGTCGGTTTCCGCCATATACCCCTGCACTCCAGCCTCCAGCTTACTCATGCCCAGCTCGGGATATTCTTCCTTAAGCATAGACATGATACACTTATAGGAGAAAGCAACCCCAGAGTCATACTCGGCATCCATCCGATCGTCCACATCAGTGGATTTGCATTTCTCCTCAGCCAACTGCTCATTCAGAGATTTGATTTCTCCTTCAAGGGCGGTCCTCAGAGTATCTCTTTCACTTTGAGTTACCTGAAGGTCAGACTTCAAGTTACCCAACTCACCCTCAAGTTTGGAGACAGTGGACTCAGCAATTGCAACTTTCTCCTCCAGCTCCATAATCTGCTTGTTCAGCTCGGCCAGCTTCTCCTTGGAGCGGTCAGCAGATTCAGCCCTCTTCTTCAACTCCTGATTGTCAGCTTGAAGCTTCCTCTCATGGCGTGTGGACCCGTTCTTGTAACACGAAACCATAGTGGCCAGCCTGAATGAAACCCTTTGAACAGAAGCAGCTAACTCGGAGAGGTTCATACTCTCAATGTCCTTCACCATCTTGGGCCCCACCAATTTCTTGTAATCCTTCTTATACGGGCTCAGGTAGTCACCTTGATCCCGAGATGGAAAAGGAGAAGATCGGTCCCCAGACTGCAAGCTGACCTCAGGACTCTTGTCGGAAGTTTTCTCCCCACCACTCTTACGAGGTGGAGGAGGGGGCAGAGCAGGAACAGGAGCCTTGGAAGGACCGACGCTGATTTTCTTCGGAGGAGGAGGAGGGTTGCTGGAGCTACTCGGAGCTCGACCACGCTTTCGGCTCATCGTGCTGAGGATCTTGTTATCCATCCCAGCGGCAATATCTACTAAGCCCGAACCGACCAAGTTTGTTGGTGACATGAGGTCTTGGCAAGTAGACGCGTTCACCAGAGCAATCTCCACCTGAAGCAAAGGTCGGTCTTCGAGATTCTTAACCAAACCCCACGATTCTGAAAAAACAGACAAGGTTAAAGAACCCAATAAGTGGCAATTCAAGAAAGAATATAGGCAAAAAATGAACGACCTGGGGTGACAAATTGCGTTGGAAGGTAAATATCACCACCCAACGAACGGACTGCTGAACACCATTTTCCCCCAGCAAAGAAGAATTTGTTCTTCTAGTTTTTGCACGAGGAGGGGAAACCGGTGATTGGTTTTCTCTTCGCAGAACTAGACATGAAGTAGTACCAGCCTGCCTCCCTTGGGCTGCTCCGCAGCTGATACAAATGCTTCACTTCAACGAGGGAAGGCTCCTCCGACCCATACCTCTCCCACAACACAAACAAAGCCGAGAGAACCCTCCACCCTTTTGGGTGTAGCTGACCTGGGGCCAGGTGCATACCCCCCCCCCCCAAATCTTGGCAAAATAACGCTGAAGAGGTAGCCGAGCTTCTAGTTTGAAGCTCTCCAGATGCACCGTCATGTACCCCCGCGGAGGCCAACTAGGAACGTCACTTTTCCCAGGAACCACAAGAAGAACCTCCTCAGGAATGTCGTAGAGGTTCCTAAGCCTAAATAGATCAGTTTGGGTGGTGGCACAGGCTATGTGATCGATAGGGTAAGAATCCGCCTCCATTCTATACCCAAGGTTTCGTTTCTTAAGAGGTCGGCTCGGCTCGAAGCTGCTTCCCTCACTCCACTTCTTCAGGGACCCCAACCCCACCAGAACTGTGGTTCTCACCAGAGCCCGACGCAGGTCCCCCTCTATTTCCTACAAGCTCTAATTCAGGGGAAGGTGAAATGGTCAAGGGACGTGGGTACTCAAGGGTATCCCTACTATGGGAGAAGCCTACACTACAAGAGGGATGCAAAAAATCTATGGGTATTGACAAGTTAAGGCGTAAATCCCCAGATTCTTCGTCACCCTCATCTGCAATCAACTTCCTTCTCCGGTTTGACATATCGGAGTCCCAAAAGGAAACCAAAACAAACCCAAGTACACGAATACAAAAAGGGACAATACAGAACCCAATCAACAACAGCCAAAGAAGAGGTTAAAGGCTATACCTGGAATGGACTGACATTGATAGCGCTGCCGTGACAGAGAAAACACCTAGCAAATGGATACTCCGGACGCTGGAAATGTGAGTAAAGTCCAGAGAAGGATTTGGTTAACGGCGGAGAAACGAATCACAAAATGATGATGACTTTAGTCTAGGGATTTAAAACGAAAAGGGGGAAACGGAAGCGTTTAAGTAATGGGATATGCCAACTCACTCATCATATATCGAGGATGAATAGCCCGTCATTTCAAAATTCAAATAAGAAGAGTCGGGAAGCGCCACATCACTAACCGCCGCAAGAGGCCAGGCTAGAGCAAGCCCAGATATGCAATGGACATGCTCATTAAGGCTCATACTCAGATCGGAATCTCCCAAAAAAAAATGGTGGTACTTAGGGCCCGTCCCGGTATAACAGAAGACCAGATCAGAAGCCCCGGGCTAGTCAGATTCGACTATCAGTTTCTACTCTTAACTCATTTCACTCGCAAGACCAGAAACTGAATGACTGGTGTTAAGTAAGTAAAAGTACCAGGTCGGCCATGCTACTATTTCTGCCCCGGTATGGATCACCTCAACCAAATGATACGAGCAAAGCACGGGGACGAATATGGCCCGACCAGAGACGAGTACCGACCAGAGGTGTATGCCGAGCCGATACCCATCTCCCGAAAAAGCGGGAACACGATCCCACAGAATCACGGCAGTTGCGCTTTTCCCAGAACCGTTGCGAGAGATGCGAGATCCCACGTTTACTCGTGAAATAGCAGTTAAAGTCCCGTGAGAGGCCACCACCCGAAAAAGGAAGGATGAAAGCTAAGCATGAACGTGGGATAACGGCTATAAAAGAAGGAGAAATCGAGGAAGAAAAGGGATAGAAAAAATTGAGGGAGGGAAAACGCTGCCAAATTATAACCAGACTATTTTCTTACAAACTTCGGATAAATTAGAAACGATTCTTGAATTCAAATTGCATTGTTTTCCCGTAAACACCTTGAGCTAACTTAGGCATCGGAGGGTTTACGCCGGCAAAACCACCGGCGTCTTTGATCCGTTTTTTGTGAACGCAGGTCTAGAAAGAGAAAGGAGGGCGATTCCAAGCCCCGTGGTTCGAGCAACAGTTGATAACATAAACGTTGATGAAAGATTCTGATATGTAGAAAGGCGAGCAGATTTAAGCATCAACAGTTTCTTCTCATCTTATACCTCATTGTTAGTTATTAATGTGACGCGAGAAAGCTTTACAGGGTATATAATAATTTTTTTCATAAGTCGACTGGGGAAAATAATTTCTTCTATTAAAGCTGCAGTTATCTTAAGAACAAACTGATTAATTAATTTTTCTAAAAGACTTATTAAGCAATTTAAACAAGGAATAAACAATAGTTTTAAAAGCAATGAAATTATAAA
Source organism: Citrus medica (assembly GCA_002013955.2). Taxonomy (NCBI): domain Eukaryota; kingdom Viridiplantae; phylum Streptophyta; class Magnoliopsida; order Sapindales; family Rutaceae; genus Citrus; species Citrus medica. The sequence continues at coordinate 318,171 of MKYO02025400.1, read as the reverse complement.
TCATGTTTAACAATACATGAAAATATAATCAAGTTATTCAAGTTCTCTATATACGGCTCTACCGCTATACACTAGTCTGAATGATTCTATCCTCCAGCCTGATTTTGCCGTCAAGTTGTTCAAAAGTTGGTTTCCGAAGGGCCATTTGACTTGTATATGTGATTATACCTATCATCGTTCCAAACTAGTTCACAGAATAGCCAGCTGGACATACGCAAAGAGAGAAATTTAATATTCTCACATACAAAATGCGAGATATTGTAGAGAAAAACACTTAAATCTGCTCCCAAAGACGAGTTGGAAAGAGGACAACTTGGTCTTAATCCCACTATACCACTATATTCAAGGAGGAGAGTACCTATTTCTAAACCCGCACAAGTTCAGGAATCCGAACCAGGTACTGGTTCTTCTCTTTTTCCTTTTTTTGTGGATTATGAACAAAATTCTCCTGATTCTTCTAATTTTGATTCACCTATTGTTGTAAGGAAAGGAACTGGACAATGCACACAACAACCAATTTCCCCCTTTGGATCCTTTAATAGATTATCCTCACAACATAAGCCTTATCAACCTCCCTAAATTCCATTTGACATTCCTCAAGCACCACGAGGTTTAGAGATAAGAATTAGGTACAAGCTCTGAGAGAAGAAATGAATGCACTAGAGAGAATAAAACATGGGAAATTGTCAATTTGCCTAAAAGCAAGAAAGCAGTGGGATTTAAATGGGTTTTTACCATAAAATACGAGGCTGGCAGATCCTTAGAAGATAGAGAGCCAGCCTGGTTGGAACAAGGTATACTCCAACCTTTGGAGTAGATTATCAAGAGACATTTGTTCCGGCAGCAACAATGAACACAGTGCATGTGTTATAGTCCTTGGCTGATAATTTTGATTGATATTTACAGCAATTTGATGTCAATAATGCTTTCTTACATGGTGATTTAGATGATGAGGTGAAAATGGAACCTCCCCCTCGTTTTGATGATAACTTTGGTGGCAATAACGCATGCAAAGAGAGCACTATATGGCTTGAAACAGCCCCCCTAGAGCATGGTCTGGGAGATTCACAAAGGCTATGTGAGGAACAGAATACAAGCAGAGCCAATGATTCAATATCCTTTTTATAAAACATTCAGCTACAGGGGAAGTTACAGCCTTTCTTGTATATGTGGATGATATTATTAAAACAGGGAATGACTCAACCGATCGAGAGAGAGAGACTCAGGAAAAGCCAAGCACACGAGTTTGAGATTAAAGAACTCGGAAAGTTGAAGTATTTCTCAAGGACTAAAGTAGCTCACTCTAAAGAAGGCATCTTTATTTCTCAACATAAATATGTTTAGATCGCCTCAAAGAAACTGGAAAACTTGGTTGCAAAGTCAGCAAGTATACTGATTGAACCAAACCCTAAATTAGGTGAAGAAGAAGACAATGTTGCAGTTGATAGAGGAAGATATTAGAGATTGTTGGAATATTGATTTACTTATTGCATAGCTTATGCTGGCTGTGATTTACTAGGCTGGCTATAGCTTATGCTATGAGCATAGTCAGTAAGTTCACGCATGATCCTAGGGAAAAACACTTACAGGCTGTTCATAGAATCCTACATTATCTTAAAGCCACACCAGGAAGAGGGATCTTATTCAAGAAGAATGAAGGACTTAATCTTGAAGCCTATACTGATGCTGACATAGCTGGCTCAAGCTCCACATCAGTATATTGCACTTTTCTTCGGGGTAAACTGGTGACAAAGAGAAGTAAGAAGCAAGATGTAGTTGAAAGATCAAGTGTCGAGGCTGAACTCAGAGCTATAGCTCATGGAGTTTGTGAACTATTACGATTACAAATAATTCTAGATGATCTTAAAATCGAGTGGCAAGGATCTATGAAACTCTATCGTGACTACAAATCTGCCATCAACATTGGACACAATCCCATTGCGCCAAACACATTGTGGTAGATAGATACTAAGTTAAAGAAAAAATGGACAGTGGACTGATCTGCACTCTCACATCCTTAAGCGAGCAGCTAGCTGATGGTCTCCCCAAAGTACTACTGGCCAATTCAAGTTTTCAAGACATCACAAGCAATCTGGGAATAGAAAACATCGACTCACCAGCTTGAGGGGGGGAGTGTTGGATATTGTAGAGAAAAAGGTTGTTAATTAGATTTAAGTAGTAATTCACTGTTAGTAGTTATCTCTCCCTCTCCCTCTCTGTGTGTATATTTATATATATACACACACACATAAATATTGTAAGAGTGATAAGACAGAAAGAAAAGCTTTTTCTCCTCATAAGATAATGCAAATGAGTAGTGAAAAGATTTCATTTTGTGTTAACCAATACTAGTTTTTGAGTGCTGGTGTATTACAAGTACTAATTAATTCATCTTATGGCTTTTGTATTTCTATTTTTCTTTTCAAATTCAAATAATAACAGTGATTGCTTATGAATAACTATTAGAAATTATATGAAAAGGTAATCCTTCTTAACTAATCAAAAAGGATATAAGAAATTTTATCCCCCCCCCCCCCACAACACACCACCATTCACTTAAGACTTGCTCAAGATATGGATGTAAGTGCTCACTGTGATAGTCCAAAACAAAGTGCTTCTTACATCATATAGCATTCTAGGAAGAATCATCAATTACTGAATGACTCTATCCTCCAACCTGATTCTGCAGGCAAGCTGTTCAGAACTTGGTTCCTGAAGGGCCCTTTTGACGTATATATGTGATTATACATATTATTGTTCCAAAATAGTTGACAAAATAACTTTAAAATGTGAAGGAGACAGAAACAGTCACAAAAGAGAGATCCAAAGCAAAGTACCTAAAGCAAAAGAGGAAATGCTTTACAATTTCTGAAATCCTATTTCAGTCACTCATATCAATTAAGTAGCCACTCTTCAATCAGCCATCAGTCAGCAACTGTCCATCCCATTGTAGAACCATGTTCCTACAAAACAAATGTCAGGAAAATTTGCATGAAAATTGTTGATTTTCGAGCAAGAATCAATATAAAAAACTTTTAAATCCGAATTTAAACACATACCTGGATTATATGTGGAAAACCAATAAACCAAGGTTGTGCTACTGATTTATAGTCGGAGGATGATCACAAAGTCGGAAAATCCTCTCAATTCATGTTGCAAGAACCCTCTAAGCTTTTCTTGACTTGAAATTTCTCAAAATTGCACTTTGCTTAACCTCTCTTGCTTTTTTTATCTATGGATTTGCACTCTATTTATAGCATTCCAAGAGTAGTGATCATCTTCTCAATGATATAAGCTTAAACAATTGTTGAAGTGATCATCTTCTTAATGATCACTTAATAACTTTCAATATAATATTTAAGATATTATAAAGTTCTAACTCAAAATTATCACTTGCTCTTGGTGATGCTTCCCTCATGGGTGACCTCAAAGTGATAGAACCCTATATATAAATATATATTTACATATATATTTCCGACATCTCCCACTCACACATGATGGGATGTTTATGGTGCAACGAGAACTATCTATTCAAGCCACAAAACTTAATTATCATACTAGCAAATGCAACGTGTGACCCATGAATAATAAGAGTTGTTCATCACATATCCCAGATTCCATATTATTACATCAAATTCAAGCATACTAAGTCTCGTATCAAAAGTTATGCTTAATAAATATACACTCTATGTAATCACAATTGTATCAATCCTATATTATACAATCGGTACTAGTGTAAAACATAAGGTAGATGTAAGTAATGAATCTTCTCATCACTCTCTATATTTCTTAGTTTCAGATTAATTGCTTTCCTAGACTTGTTTCATAAACCGAATAACATCATAGCTTTAGAAAACAAATTTAAAGTAGCAAACTCTAATCTGTCACCTCAAAATATAGCTAATAGTACGTAAGGATACCTATTGAGGTTTATAATACCTCAAAGAAACTTTACACAATGAGAAATAAGGGAAATTTTCTCCTTTTTTTTTCTTTATTTGGTCATTAAAGCACACATTGTATGGAATACGTGCTACAGTGAATTCTCTTTTCTGAGAGCGTAAGTCTAAATTATTTCATTGTATAGATCTTAGTTCATTCGCTACTCAAGCACCTAAATTGAGTTTTCAATAAGCTCACTTATCTAAAACGCCAAATTAAAAGACTCACATTTGGCTTTAATTAGGTTTTTATGATTATTGGGCATATCATTGTCGGTTTTATATTTATTATATAAAAGCCTCATCTTGAACCAGTCACGACAACACATTTGTAAATGCTCCATGAGAATGTACATAGTATCTAATTTTCTCTCTATTGTCTCATCTCAGCTTGCTTTTCTAGCAACTGAGGCGATTGCTTTTGTAAGAAAGTCGATCAAAACTTGATGACATAACTTTACTCTAAATATGTGTAATCACAAAATTTTTATAGGGACAAATGATAATAAAACTTTCATCATATGAAAAATTTATCACATGTCCATTACTCAAAAAAATAATATATCATCAAGTACAATTTTATAATCTACGTAAGCCCAATGATCGAGTATGTTTCGAGTAAACATCTCGTGTTATGACTTTGGTAAATGGGTCTGCTACCATAAAATGTGTAGATGTGTATTGTATTAACACTTCTCTTGTGCTACAATTTCTCTCGCAAAATTGTATTGGGTCTCTATGTGTTTTGACTTACTATGGTATTTGGCATCTTTTGTAAAAGATATGGTTGCTTGACTATAGCAATGTATAATTACTGGTCTAAAAGAATCAGTAACTATTTTGAGATCTTCAGTAAATCTCTTAAGCCATACAGCTTCTTACACTGCTGCTGAACATGCCATATACTCAGCTTTTATCGTAGATAAATCAACACATGTTTGTTTTTTGCTACTCCAAGAAATCACGCTACGACTAAGTAAAAATGCATATCCGGAGGTCGATTTTCGCTTATTTAGATCGCCATCTCCATCGGCATCTATATAACCAATTAGGCGTAATTCACCTCCCTGACAACATAAAGAGTAGTCGGCAGTGCCTTTTAGATACGCAACAATCCTCTTAACTGCATTCCAATGCTTTCGTCCCGAATTTGATTGGTATCTACTCACTAACCCCATAGCATAACAAATATCTGGTCTAGTACACATAATAGCGTACATAAGACTACCAATAGCACTCGAGTATGGAACTCGTGCCATTGCTTTTAGTTCTTCAGGAGTCTTAGGGCACATTTCAAGGCTTAGAGTTTGTCCTTTTGAAATAAGAGTATCCATAGGTTTACAATCTGACATATTGAATCATTCGAGAATTCTCCTAATATATGTCTCTTGTGAAAGAGATAAAAGTCTTCTTGAATGATCCCTATTAATTTTAACTCCTAAAATATAAGCTGCTTCGCTCATATTTTTCATTTCAAAATTTGAGGATAACCATTCATTAATGATTTTGACAAACTCTAGATTGTTTCCAGCCAATTAAATATCATCCATTTATAGAGATAAGATAACAAAGTTATCTTCTGATCTTTTAACATAGACACAATGGTCTTCTTTGGCATAGACACAATGGTCTTCTTCGGTCATCAAGAATCCATAAGAAATTATGGCTTCATGAAACCTAAGATAGCATTGTTTAGAGGATTCTTTCAACCCATATATTGATTTTTTAAACTTGCAAACTTTGCGTTTTTGGTTTTACAATATATGACCCTCAGGTTGATCCGTGTATATTTTTTCCTCCAGTTCTCCATTGAGAAATACTATTTTAACATTCATTTGATGTAATTCAAGATCCATATGTGCAACGATTGCTAAAATCAATCGTATTGAGGTAAACCTTACCATAGGGGAAAAAGTTTCCTCATAGTTTATACCTTCTTGTTGGGTGTATCATTTCGCAACCAAGTGTGCTTTATCTCTCTCAATTGTGTCATATGCCTTAGGTTTTATATGTAGAACCCATTTATTTCCAGTGGTTCTTCATTTAGGCGGTAAATCAACAAAGTCCCAGACCTGATTTGATTTCATGGACTGCATATCTTCATTCATTGCTTTTATCCATAATTCCTTAACGGGTGATGCAATAGCCTCATTAAAAGTTTTTGGCTTATTATTATCCTATAAAGCAACCATAAATGCCTACCCCTCAATCTCAAAACGACCACATGGGATGGAAATTCGATTACTCATTCGAATTGAGGCATCCTGTGAAGTCATTCAATAAAATGGTTGACTTCCACTAGGATCAGAAATCCCAGGTAAATCTGGGTTTTCCTTGATTCGATTGACAATACTCAGTGAATCATTCATTTCATATAAACGAATATCTTTGTCAACATCTGTAATGCTAGGAAATTCTTTCTCTAAGAATATGACATCTCGTGATTTTAGTTTAGTTATAATTCTATCATCACGTTCACCAATCAATACATACCCTTTTGAGTGCTCAGGATATCTTATAAAAATACATTTTTTTTCCTCTTGCACCTAATTTTCCATGTGTATGAGAATGATTTTGAATATAAGCTGCAGATTCCCATGGTTGTAAATGAGTTAGAACATGTTTTTTGCCTGTCCATAGCTCATATAGAGTGGTGCTAATTGACTTACTTGGGACTCGATTAAGTATGTAGGAAGCAGTCAGTAATGCATCTCCTCAGTAGGATATTAGAAGATTCACTTGCGCCATCATAGACCTAACCATCTCAAGTAATGTCCTATTTCTCCTTTCCGCAACATCACTTTGTTGTGGAGTCCCAGAAATAGTTTATTATCTCTCAATACCTTTCTCTTGACACAATTCCTTGAATTATTCATAAAGATATTCACGTCCACGGTCCGTTCTTAAGACTTTGATCATTTTGTCTAATTGATTTTCAACTAATTTTAGAAAAATTTAAAGCAATCTAATGCTTCGAATTTGTAAGAAATCAAATAGATATGACAAAAACATGAGTAATTATCAATAAAAGTAATAAAGTATGAGGCGTTATGTCTGGCTCTTACACTTATTGGACCACAGATGTTACAATGGATAATTTGCAAATAATTTTAAGCTCTAGTTCCTTTACCAAATGATTTTCTAGTTGTTTTTTTCTAGCTAGACAACTCTCACATATAGACAATTATATTTTATCGAGTGAGCCCAAATAACCCTCTCCAGATAATGGATACATTATGTCTTGCCCTATGTGCCCTAGTCTGGCATGATATATATTAGCATCCACAGAATTAGAAGATGTGATCAATGAAAAAAAATCTTGATTATAATGATGATTAATTACATTCAAAATTATAAAATCATTAAGTAAATAACCAGTTCCGACTAGAGTTTCATTAAGAACTAATTGCATGTAAACATCACGGAATATCACATGATATCCCATGTTCAGAAGTACAGTGACAGACGTTAAGTTTCATTGGATCTCTGGTGCATATAACACATCATGGAGATAAAGCATTTGCCCACCGTGCAGTTGTAATTTGCAAGTTCCAATCCCTTTAGCTTCAACCCTTGAGTTATTCCCCACATATATCCACTTAGTCCCTTGACGAATCCAACAATATTCCACATAGGCTCCACGTTTATTGGCTACGTGTTCTATTGCTCTTGAATCTACAATCCACAAAGAATGAGTTTCAATCATATAAACAGAGCCTGTTACATACATATTATGTAAATTTGTGGATTTAGTACGTACTTTTTTCAGTTCAATGCAATCACGAGTGAAATGGTCAAATGTGCTACAATTGTAACATGTCACTTTGCTCATATCCTTATTCTGACCAGCGCGTTTTCCTCTTTTGCTTTTACCCAAACTGGATTGCCCTTGATTAGATTTCTTCTTATTTTGAGAGAAGATTTTACCTCTACTTTTGCGTTTAAAGCCTGAAGCTTTTTGTGAGTTGGTATCAGCCACATAAAGTTGAGCAGAAGATTTAACTGCCACTAGGCGCTCATCTTCTAACTCCAAGTGACGTTTAATATCTTTAAACGTCTTGACACTCTCATTGTGTGTCTTGTTAACTTTCATATGCTCCCAATTATCTAGAAGAGATTGAATAACTGTCTGAACTTATTGTTCATCAGTTATAATGCTATTAGTATTTTTTAACTCTCTTATTAAAAGTAACATTTCTCTCAAATGTTGCTCCATCGAAGTATTGAGGCGCAATTTGTATGTGTCAAATTTAATGGTGAGTCTTCCAAGTTTGGTGGTAGAAGTATCACCATACTTATCTTTCAAGGCATTCCATATTTGAAGAGCCATTTGGTATTCCTTATATTCACATATAAAATCATCTTCCATAGTGCTTAGCAACAAAATACGCACACTACGATTTTTTATTTTACAAGCTTCATATGTTTTAAGATCACTTTTATGTTGAGTAGAGTTACCTTTTGGTGGTCAGTCATAACGTTTGTAATTACCTCTAGTGAGTCTTGTAATTCAAGGAGGTTTTGAACTTTACAGTACCAAATATCATAATTGTTATAGTTCAATTTAATTCCTTTGTTTAATTTAGCTACGACACTGTTTGTTGCCATTTCTTCTAAAAAAACACAAAACACGGAGATAAGAAAAAACTTTCTTGATTTTATTTACACATATTTAATTATTTTGTTGCAAACAAATAGCTCAAAATATGATAAGTTTAATGTAAGGATTGGATTCGAAAAGTCATCGGGGCTTCTAATTATCATCATTTCCAAACATTAAGTTAACATAATTTTAGTATATTATGCAAAATATTAATTCATTTATTGTTTATTCCCTCAAAATTTTCACAATAATAGAACTTCCGTTCATAAAACATGCCATAAGAATACATCTATCATGCATTTGTTCACGTGGATAATGCACTAGGAAAATTCTCAAGAAAATGGTGGAAACTTAAAAATCTCTTTCAGTACCAAAGTTCCTTAGGCTCATGTTTTTTTGTCAAAATTTTCCTAGACATGCAATTTATCCATATTACTATGCCAGGATTGTTCTCATTTTATTTTTCAAGTAATTTTGTTATCCTTCCACTGAAGCACAACCCTCATAAGGATGTATTGTCGTATGCAAAAAATATTTTTCATATTTTTAATACTTACATAAAGTACTATTCTCTAATTTTAAAGTATTTATTTGACTAAAATTGAAATTAAAGGTACAAACATGTTATAAATTAATTTTTACATCACAGAAGATAGAGAATAAAAATTTGAAATGGTTGCGGCAAATGGGGCCCCAAAATTCGGTCGGGAAGGCGGCGCGTGAATTACACTCTCCACCGCCACGAGTGGGCTTTACTTAAAAGCCAAAAATTGGTTCAACTCCAAACCGGTTTAGTTTAGTGGTTCAGTTCGACCTAGTGGTTTGGTTTGGCCCACTACAGTAACAAATCTCCGATATTCGCCAACTTTTTGGCACGAATTTATATGTATCTCGACTATTTTCGACGTGCTGATTCGAAATTCGGTATCGGATTTTGAATCGGATGAACAATGCTAAATACACATTTTAGCATACGTATATATATTTATATATAGGGTTCTATCACTTTAAGGTCACCCATGAGGGAAGCATGACCAAAAGTAAGTAATCATTTTGAGTTAGAACTCTATAATATCTTGAATATTATATTGAAAGATATTAAGTGATCCTTAAGAAGATGATCACTCCAACAATTGTTTAAGATTATTTAGTGATCATTGAGAAGATGATCACTACTCTTGGAATGCTATAAATAGAGTGCAAATCCATAGATAAAAAAAGTAAGAGAGGTTAAGCAAAGAATAAGCAAAGTGCAATTTTGAGAAAATTCAAGTCAAAAGAAGCTTAGAGGGTTCTTTCAACAACGACCATTTCAAAATTCAGTTGGGAATGCGGCGCGTGAATTATACTCTCCACCGCCACAAGTGGGCTTTACTTAAAATTAGGGGTGTTCGCGGATCGGATTTTACGGATTGAACCTCAATCCATATCCAATCCACGATTTTGCGGATTATAAATTTTCAATCCAATCTAATCCATGGATTAATGAAATTCAATCCAAATCCAATTCATACATCTGCGGATCGGACGTGGATTTGACCCAATCCACCATTTTACAGATGTGTTTGCAGACTGAAAATTTTTAATTATGTCTAATTCACGAACTAACTAAATAAAAAAAATTAATATAAAAATAATTTTATTACCAATCAAATTTAAAATTAAATAAGATTTAAATAAATTAATTGTTTAAATAAAACTAGAAAATACATTTAAAGTTCCAAAACATAACACACAAATGAAAATCATTCGTTTAGATCAGTATATGGAAATTAACTATTTAGAAAGCTATATTTGTTTATTTAATTATTTTTATTTTATATTATTATCGGATAAGATGTAATATAGTGTTAACGTAATTATATTTTAACTTATTTATTTACTAGTAAGTACTAATGCCATATTTACAAGTTTTAATTTTTAATTAAATAAATACTTTTATTTTTTTGCGGATTTGTGGATTTTTTACGGATTTACAGGAGTAGATCCATATCCAATCCACCGATTACGGATGATCAAATTTTCAATCCAATCCACTAATCCACGGATCGGATCAGCTCAGATTGAATTCTGAACACGTTAAAAGCCAAAAACTGGTTCAACTCCAAACATGTTTAGTTTAGTGATTTTGTTCGACCTAGTGGTTCGATTCGACCCGCTACAGCATTCGCTACAGTAACCACTCTCCTTAGTAGAGAGTGTGATACACTCTCCAATTTTCGCCAACTTTCTGGCACAAATTTATATGTATCTCGATTATTTTCGATGTGCTGATTCAGAATCCAGTATCGGATTTTTAATCGGATTTGCAATGTTAATACACACACCTTCCCGAGAGTGGGTTTGTATATGGAATCACTATTTATTTTCTTCAACCTCAACAATTTTTCAAATTTCGAACCAAAAATTTAAATGGTTTGTTCTCTCCCAATACACGTCGGAATTTTCCATATCATACACCGTTGGAAAGATCTTTGCTTAATCTCTCTTGCATTTTTTATCTATGGATTTGCACTCTATTTATAGCATTCCAAGAGTAGTGATCATCTTATATGATCACTAAATAAGCTTAAACAATTGTTGGAGTGATCATCTTCTTAATGATCACTTAATATCTTTTAATATACTATTGAAGATATTATAGAGTTCTAACTCAAAATGATCACTTACTCTTGGTCATGCTTCCCTCATGAATGATCTCAAAGTGATCTCCAACAGAAATAAAACATACTGGAGCAGAATCTCGTGGGTTGGTTGTAGATTCCCCAATGGATACTGTTACTGAGCATTGACCTAAGTTTTAAAAAAATTATCAATAAATAAAGAAATAATTATCATTAAACTATAAAGAATCTACTCAAAATAAATTCGCCTTTAAAAATAAATCAAAACGTACAATGATCCATCCGAGGAAACGGTAGCAATTTGTGCAAAAGGCTCTAGTGGTTGCTAGTGGACCAAACCTTATTAAGTAGTAGAAAGGATGGTCTTGAGGTAATATGCCAATATTAATTCTTCAAAAAAAAGTTCTTGTTAATTGATGAAAAAATATTGAACATACTGATCAAAAGAACTATTTGTTAATTAAATCTTACCCATCATCAATAAGGATGTTGTTTGTTATCAAATGCTGTAAATATATACAACAAAATAAAAGTCAGCAAAAAAAATAAAACAAAATAAATACAACTGCATGAACTATAATAAAAAAAAATAGAAACGCACATGCATAAAATGCTTATAAAGAGAAATAGGGGGGGTCTGAAAGGGCATGATCACACTATAGGTGCTCGGGTCTTGAGGAAAACCTTGATTTTAATTGGAACTGTTAAATCAATACCAAAATTATTCAAGGCAATGTTCTCTTCAAATTCTACTGATTCACGTGACGTCACTTCATGATTAAAACCATAAATACAGGCAATGCCGACACCCATATTTACCATCTCTACTACTCTAATAATATTACTAATTTCGTTTGCTTTAATCATTGTTATGAGTTTTTATAAGTCATTCTCACCTTACCATACATTCAAATATCGGCACTATTGGTGTGTGAATGTAACTCTTGTTCAATTAAACAACAGGTAAATGGTCTTTTAGAAAAGATTTTAGTTGTACATATGTTTATGTTAAAATTTATTTAATTGCATTCTATTCATGTTGCATGTAATATTTATTTAAATTTTAAGTTATTTTAAATTAAAAAAATATTTTACTCTTAAAATATCAGATCGAATGGTCAAAAAAGTAACAAGAACAACTAGGCGGCTGGCTGAAGCTACAAATATCTAATGGAGCATTTATCTTTCAAACAATTATTACAGTTTCGAGTGCTCTTGTAAAACTTATTAGATATAGCAATGTTTGTTTCGCGCCCCTTTAATTCGGGGACAAACAAAATTGAATAACTTAACACCTAGAGCATCTGTTCCTTCCACAACAACTTTAGAGCCATAATACTACAATGCCAATTTGTCCGAAATAAATATTACAAGAGAACCTTGATAAATTGATAACCCTGATGAAATAATCGTTTTTACTGGCCTTGACTTAGAGTGAACATAGTAAATTAATAATTAGATAGATAATAATTTTTTTTTAAAAAAAATCTATTTTCCACACTCCCGATACTATTTGCAGGCACTCTACTCTACAACACATCATGAAGATCGACTCTGTGTATATGCTATTAGCTTTAAGCCTTCTTTTTTATGATGTTTTGCCCAAAAGGACGCGAGAGAGGGAGGCTGTTAGGAATTTCATTGTACGATGGATGTTGATATTTCTATAACAACATCAATGAGTCTTCATTAATATTGTCAGGAATTTCATTATACACCTGTACGATTGGCATCCTCATTGGACACATCAATGAGTCTTCATTAATACTGTGCTTTGCTTTTGTGCACTTTATTTTTATGCAATTGTTTTGTTTAATTAAATAAAATTGGTAAAGCCTACTAAAATTGGATCTAATATCGTGCATGGGTTTTTTCTTTAGCAATTTTTATCAAATCAATTTTTGACTTAAAAGGTCATTTCAAATTAGATGATGAGAACTATTATTCTGATAGTTATAGTGGTAATAAACAATATTTTCATGACATATGTGCTTACATTTTTCTATTTTTGAATAATTTTGTTGGAAAATGTGTTTTCAAAAGTGAAGATGCCGATGAAGGCTGGTGCGGTGCGACATATACTTGCCTCTTTCAATGAGTTGATGAAGATTAATCTGCGGGCTGGATTTTGGGAGTGTTACACATGCTGCAGCTTGTGGGAATTTGAGCTTTTGGTGATGGGTATGTCCCCCGTGGACGATATGGCAGGAGCGTAATAGTAAATTGTTTCAAAATGCTAATGAGGTTTTAGTGCTCAGATTTGTGGACGTGCAGCTTCGTGGGAAAAGCCGCCTTCCAGATTCTAGAATTTATCCCATAAATTGAATGCCGATGCAAGCATTGAACAATGGGGCTGTGATGGCGGGGCGCTTATTAGAGGGCAATGTTTTCTTGGTGTTGAAACATGAGCCTATAGCATCTTTGAAATTCCAAATCAATCCGAACCATGACGGCAATCAGCCACCATTGCAGGATAAACAAGGGCTTGAGCAACAACCAAATTAAAATTTAAATCCCAACAGTTGGCTGCAATTATTGTATGTGAGAAGCCCTGCTTCATAATTCACATAATAAACCTTGTTTTCTTGTAGTGGAAAAATCCTCCCATCCAAACTACCAATTGCGAAACCAAGAACCAGAAACGACCTATTTGTACAATACAAATGTGTACCATCGACAGCAAATACTCAGCTAAAAGAAAGCAGATGCTGTAAAGAGATGATGAAAAGCAAAATTTAGAAGAGAAACAAGAAAAGAAACTAGATATTCAATCAATTTTTTTTTTGTAGTCCCAAGTTTTATGTTTTGGGCGAGAAAATAAACAATTAAGTTATAAAAGAAATGTTTTATTAGGTAAGAGAAAATTAACAAAAAGAAGAAAAAACATCCTATAAAAGCGGACTAGTGTAACAAGACCCTTAGGGAGAAAGAAATCAACCCAGCACCCTTCTTATTGATACTACAGAAGATGATCATTCTTAGAACCTCCGGTGAGAGTTATTTTGTTTTTAGCTCACAAAATAAACTCTCACTTTTCATTTATTCGCAAAATAAAATTTCCCCAAATAACCACCATCAAATTTTACAATATACAGAGGCTTAGTCCTTAGAATAATTCATTCAAAGTTATAATCACAAAAAAACAAAGCTGGTGAGATAAATCTATCAACATGATGAAAAAAATTTACTTTGGAGTTTAAAACAGAGTGAAGAAGCCAATGATAAATAAACATCCATTCAAGAAAACTCTGATTGCAAAACTTTAAAGCAAACAATTGTGTCCCCAAATAGCAACATACTAGTCCTGCAGCAATGAAAAACAGAAAAGTCTGTAACAAACAAAGCTATACTATAAAGTCGACCAAAATGCCTTTCATTCTAATGCTCTCCTCTCCATGCAGCCTTAAGTACCTTAAGGCTCAACTTGATCAACTTCTGTGATGACTGCCTTGCTGATGGGCTTTGCCGTCAAAAGATCTGTGTACTCTTGGTATGGAGATTTCACAAAGCGAGTCTCCCTCCAGAAGTCAGGTGTAAGGAAGCCATATGTCTTCAACAAACACTCAAAGGTTGCCTGTGGATTCAAAGAAAAAAGAACATCATATGCTAAGCAAACTAATATTCAGTTCATTAAAGTAGTTAACTGATAGTTAAGTTGCAACCACTCATTATGAAACTTTAGAAGAAATTGAAAGTAAGACAATCACTTCAAACTGATTCACAACAAAAAAGCAATCTAAAGGAAGCTTAACAACATCAAGCCAAAACAAGATAACTCCACAAACCACTTTAATAGTTTCCAAGAACATCTGTGAACAACAAAAAGTACAAATGCATAAAGATAAATTCAAAATTTAGACAATTTTTAGAACATTCAAGTCAATCAAGACACATAGTTTTCACATGGAAAATTTTGTGCACACACTCACAAATTTACACTGAGAAATTCAAGTAAGAGAATAAATCATTAGACAAAATCCAAACAACAATAGAGAAGGATAATCACTCATATTATACCACACTTCCAATCCTCATGAGAAACCAATTGGGCAACCCCAAAGAAAAGCATCTCACGAACAGTACCAAAATAATCAATATCTTTTAATTCTTAATGCCCACAACAAGAAATAACACAACAGTTAAACTTCAATAAAGAAGAATATAATACAATTCAACAGTCACCTATATAGAATGTTGGATACAATAGAGCATCTAACCAATATAAAACAAAGTTTAAAAAAAAGAACAAATATTGCAAAGAAAATTAGATAAATTAAACCCAATTAAATAACCAATTAAAGAGTTTACAGAGATCGAAACCTTGACAAAATTTCCAAGAGTCTTGGTCGACCCACGAGAAGATGTGAAAACATCGTCAATACCAGCAAACTGCAGCACCTTCTTTGGAACCCTAGCCGCCACAATTCCGGCACCACGTGGGGCCGGAACCATCCTCACGGTGACACTGCCACACTTACCGGTCACCTTACACGGCACCGTGTGCGGCCTCCCGATCTTGTTACCCCAGTAACCCCTTCTCACCGGAATCACCGACAGCTTCGCCAATATGATAGCGCCACGGATGGCAGTGGCAACCTCTTTGGAGCACTTAACGCCAAGACCCACGTGGCCGTCCGTGTCACCGACGACGACGAAGGCCTTGAACCTCGTCCTCTGACCGGCACGTGTCTGTTTCTGCACCGGCATGATCTTCATGACCTCGTCCTTCAATTTGTGGCCGATAAGCGTGTCGATGATTTGATACTCCTTGATTGGGAGCGAGTGGAGGTAGATTTGCTCGAGGCTCCTGATCTTGCCTTCTCTCACCAGACGGCCGAGTTTCGTGACTGGGACCCACTTCTCTTCTTCCTCCCTGCGTCCAGCGCGGCGACGGCCACGTGGGCCTCCACGGTCGCCGCGTCCACCACGGCCGAAGCCGCGTCCGAATGTACCGCGCTCGCCACCTCGCTCAGCCATGGTTTTGTTCTTGTGTGTTTAGGGTTTGCAGCTAGGGTTTGGGCTTTGGGAGAGTGAAAAATGCGAGGCGACAGAGGCTTGAGTGAGAGCAAAATGCCAGTTTTGAGAGGGTTATATATATGTGCCACGATGAATCAAAGTAGGGTTACGTTTTGGGATAATTCCCATTTTGCCTCTCTATGTTTACATAATCATAACTATGTCTAGATATTATTACAAATTGACATATAGTCCCCCAAAAATTTCATTACTGTACATTTAATACTCCTAAGTAATGGTGGGCATAAACTCATAACCCATAAATTTATCCAGACCCAAATCAAATTTAGTTAAATCATGTAAATGAATTAAATTTAAGTTTTTATGTATAAAATCATTTTATAATAGTTTGGGTGTGGTTAATTCATGCGCCAAGAATTACTACAATTCACCTCAATGTTCGTCTAATTGTTAAGCTAACTAATTGTTTTTTTTTTCTCTACACTACCAATGTTCGTCTATGTTGAAATCATTTATTTAATTTAAACTAATGTATTACTACAATCCCTGAATCTCTATTAATCCTGAAGTAAAAAGAACATCCTTTGCTTTTTTTTTTAATCCCCTTTGTATAATGTCCTTTTTCACCTGCACCATTAACTGTCCATTTTCTATTACATTTATAACAAATGAAGGTGGTCCTATCCAATAGATGCCAGCAAAAAAATGGAGGAATCGAATGAACTGAACCGACAATTTTGATTCGGTTTATAAATTAAAAATAATAATAATTTATGAACCACTCCAATCTAGAACCAGACCGATTTCAATTCGGTCAAGTTCGATTTATAATCTTATTAAATTTAATCTGTTCAGCTCTTTAATCAGTTCAGCTCAAGTCGGAACAAACTGAACTGCACCAAAATGGGCAATTTAAATTTAATCATATGACCATGCTCTGTTGGATCAAATATATCAACGGAGGAGATAGGCTTTGAATTAATATTATTCTTATGATTATCAAATATAAAAACAGAGTTTAGATCAAACATTATAATTTTTCTTTTTTGGTTATTTATTTATTGGTGAAGGAGTGGACTGAATTGATCATCGAATTTTGTTTTCTATCTTTTAATTTATTTGTTTATGTCATGTTCATGGAAGTTTGTTATTGGAGTTTAATTTAATTCTTTCTTTTAATTTTTTATCCACAATATATTTTTCATATTTTAATATTAATTTAATAATTGATAATAATTAATTATTATTATTTGATATAATTAAATTTATCAAAATAAAAAAAATATTTTGATTATAAAATTCAATCCAAACCCAAACCAAACCCAAATAAGTTGGTTTGGTTTGGGTTAAAAATATTTGGGTTGGGTCCAAAATTTTATAGTTTTATTTAAAGAGTGGTGATATCTAACCCCCTAGTTATATCTCACAAACCCCCACTTTTCAATTAACCCCATTAATAATTTTAAATTAACTTTTATCTCTTAATATACCCCCACTTAATTCCTAATTTACCCTTATTATAATTTTATCTTACTTCATGCACCCGTTTATAAAAACTTATAAAAATTATTTTAAAACAAAAAAAAATTCTCATAATCGCCACCGTAACCATAGAAAAGAATTTAATAATTCCAGTAAGGATTGGACCACAAATCATGTCAAGTCAATCCTAAAAAATCAAAGTATCATGCTAAGTCTATCAAGCTCAGAGTGAATATAGAAATACAAGAATTAGCCAAGGGGTAGACATGATAGTTCTGGAATTTCTTGCAAGTGCAGCTACCTTTTTCAGCTTGCGGAGGTGTGTTGTTTACAAATTCAAGAAATTATATATTTAAGTATTGTAGTTAGTTTCAATTTGTATTGCCTTTTCCAGTTCTTTGAGTATCTTGATTGGTTGTTTTTTTGTTTACAAATTGGAGAATTTATGTATTTCATTATAGTTGTGAATAGTCTTCCAAGTGTTTGTCATTTTTACTGAATGAATAAAATTATTACTTTTTTGTCTGTAAAAATGATCATTACTATTTTTTTTGTTCTATATACAATATATGAAGTTTTGCAACTGCCGAGTAGATTTTGACCACCAAAGTGACCAAATTTCTTAAATAAGCATGCATTATGAATCTATCAAAGTAGAATTAAGTTCAAAAGTAGCTATTGTAACTCTCAAGTAATCCTTCTGATGGTAATTCCCTTGATCATATCACATATTTAACAATTTTTTAACCTATTTACACTTGCAAAAAATAACAAAAGTAAAAACCAATTAAATCTTATTTATTCTTATATCAACATCTGGATATAGCTCTTCTAAAAAAAAAATCTGAATATAGCTTCCTCTTAATGAAATACTCAACAGATAGTACAAACTTCTCCAAAGCAACAGCAGCCTGGCTTCAGTTAACACAACAGAAGAACTTTTCATGACTTTCCTTTCCCCCATTAATTCCTTTCTAATAACAATCAGTTTTAACGATTTGAGAAAACCAGGCAATTAAAACATCGACATGATATCTAATAGCACAAATAAACTGATTTTCGTAGCTCTTACTCCAAATATTGTAACAATGGGTAGTTGGGTACTACATTCAACCAGTGGCTCTGTATCTCCTCTTAGTGTTAATAAGCTGTTGCAGTTTCTCTGGATAAAATTGTAATTTCTAAATAATATATGAACTGAAATACTTATTACAAAACAACTTGCCCAAATCATTTAAAAAAACAATAAATAATGGAAACACTTATTGATCATCCAAATCAATTGTGTCTTTACTTGCTACATTAGGTACTAAATCTTTAAAAGCAATAATGTTCCTATCATATGGAGTTGCCCATCCTTCTGCCACAGAAGAATGATATTTTAACCAACTACTTGCTATTGGTGGCATCGGTGAACCTGGATTCATGAATACCTGTAATAAAAAAGTAAAATATTGAAAAAATCATAGTTAACAAGTGTTAAAAAAATCTTTTTTTTTCTTTCCTTAGAGGGTTGTGTTATGAAATAATAATTATTAACAAAAAGTCTAAAAAACTACCTGTATGAAATGACAATTGTGAATGAATCCAATTGCAATAATCTTTTGAGAGGGCCGTGGTAATGGAGTTGATCTGAGTGGAAGAAAAGTGAGACACTGAAGTTGAGATAAGAATATCAGCACAACATTATATTTAGAAGCGATAAGATATCCTGCTTCAGGGAAGGTCATCCAATAATCATTTGATGGATTGCTTTCAAAATATGAAAGTGACTGTAGAATCTCATCAGATCTACCTGCATACTTAAATATTTGGGTATAGTCATCAAAGTGGCTTTTTAATTCATCAATTAAGTCCCTCCTCACTTGAATCCAATTATCCTCACCCAAACCAATTAAATCAGCCACAACACGAAAGCCACAATTACCATCTGCAGCAACATCTTTAACATGATGTATATATGGCCGCAATCCTTGTGGAAATGAATTAATGAAAGAAGAATGCTTAGGAAGTTGAGACTGATGCACCTTTTTTCTTTGTCGTAGTTTAGATTGTATAGAAATCTTACTTGAAGATAAATGTGGAGAATGACTATTCAGTGCAGATAATACATGTTCAAATTTGGATAGATCTCGACGAGTAGAATTATCTGCCTTTGAAGAAGGTCGGCCTCGTGCTCTTGCTTTGGCTTCTGGCTCAATAAGATAAGTTGATGCTGGATTTGCTAGTTCTTTTAACTTCTTCAAAATCTTTAACTTTCCAGTGTAATCATTATTATTAAAACGCTGCAAAATCATCTCCATCTCAGTTGAACAACTTAAATATGTAGTTTCAGCTTTGGTAGTAGGTAATAAGTCTAGTTTCTTCCAATGTAGATTTATAGAAGACAAAGGAATAGGTCTTCCTTCACGCTTATACCTTGCAATCTCATGTGCACATGGAATTCCATGAGTGTGTCGAACTACGCATCCACAAGCCAATGGATCTAGACCAATATAATCAGCTCGTTTAGACTCACAAAATATCATGTTGAGTGCATTTCGTGAAACAAATCCTCGCAATTCCTTGAAAACTGAAGGTTTGAAATCATGTTGCACCGTTGTTGAACTTCTCTCTAACGAAGCTTTAATCTCTGTGTGCTGCAGTTCTACTAAAGCATGGATTTTAGTCCATAACGTCTCAAAAGTTCCTCGTGATGATTGTAGTTGCCTTTTTAATGCTGAATNGTGCCCCTCAAGATGTTTTGCTGCAGGATGGTTATGTTCTGCACATATCACTTTCAAAACCCAACAATTGTCATTTGCCAAATATTGCCCTTTTAATCTGAATGGACAATTGCATTTTTTTGTTCCGGTTGCCTTAGGACATTTTGGCCTTTGACCTTCACTAGAAACACACTTGTAAGCACCACTTCTTTCACAAGCGAAAATTATTCTTGGATTTCTACCATGTGCACTTACATCTGACTTTTTTATTATAATGACATATCCATTTCTCTTGCCAGCATTTCGCGTCCACTCAATTAATTCTTCCCTGCTATTAAAAACCTAATCAAAACAAAATTATAATATATCCAATTAGAAAGCTCTGAATAATATTAATTAATAATAAAAAATTAAAAAGTGAAAGTTAGCTATCTACCTTGTCAGTGCTGAAAACACAAGCACAATCATCTACAATGTTCGATTCTCTTGTGACATTGTTTCCGTGATTAATACGCTTTTCATCCTAAAATTTGTTAAAAATATAAAATTATTAGGGTGTTGCAAATAAATGGAGTGCAAAAATTAAAAGGAAAAAAACTTTAAACTTACTTCTTCTTCATCCGCTAGTGAGTACTGCAAACTAATTTCTTCCATAGTTACAAAAGCAGGGAGTATATAATATATGAAAAGAGATAATTTAAAAAGTTAGATTCTAGGGTTTTATACAAATTTTAAACGAACTCGCTTTTCCCTTTACTAGAAGAAGAAGACAATCAACCATGGGTCACTCGGTAGAACTCTCACTCCAAGACTTACAGGTTCAGTTGTCGTGCTTGTTGGGTTTATGGGATCATGCAATAATCAGGAAATAAAGGCTCATTTGCTACAAACAATACTTCCGTAGCAATGACAAGGAGATTGTTTCATTAAATGCCACTAAACCAATAATCAGGCAATATAAAGACCATTCTTATGACTTTTTGTTTCATCTATGATGCTTGTAGGGAATTTCTATTTCTCAAGGATTGTTCTAAGAAGATTTGACTGAACGTTTAACAAAGCAATTGTTGGCTAAGAATATTATTGATCATTATAATTAGGGTTTAATCAATTCTCACCAAAAAAATTAAAAAGTTAAAGGAAATTAGGGTTTAAAAAATTAGACTAGTTTTATTAATTATTAATAAAAATTATTATGTGGGTGTACTTAAAATATATTTATCCTTTTAAGTCATTTCATATAAGGATAAAATAAGTATTAATATAAAAATAATTAGTGGGGGTTGGTGAGATATAATGAGGGGGTCAAATATCACCACTCTTATTTGAATTAACTTAAAACACAAACCAAACCAACCAATATCCACCCCTATCCCTAACTATAACCGTTGTTAGTGAAAATTTTATTAACACGGCCTTAGTTAGAACGTTATATAAAATTAGGGGGGCATACAATGTGGTGTAGCTTTTATATTTTTTAATCTTTAAAATCTTTTTTTTATTTTTGGTTTTTCGATTGTTTGGGTTAGTTTTTTTATTAATTAAATTAAATTAATTACTTTTCATTTATTTACTATCCAAATCAAACTCAATCAAAATGGTTTGTTCGGGGTCCTATTTATTTATCCATCTTTATATAAAATAAAAATAAAAATTGATTTGATTTGATTTAATAACTTTTTATGAATTAAAACTATAACTTAATAAATATTCTTTTTCTTTTGCTTTTACTTTTTAATTTTGATTATTTTACAAGTTATGAAATTAAATTTTTTTCTTGAAACTTGCTCTTAAATCTTAACACAAGCTCTCAAGATCTAATTTTAGCTTCTTCACCACACCCAGTAGTAGTATGCCTGGAAATTTTTTTTTTAAATTCTTTGAAAATAATGATACGTTTTCTTTTATGAAGAAATCAAATTATGATGATAAATGTAGATGATAAAAGCATGAATTAGTTTCTCTTTTCTCACATGTTCTTACAAACAAAAAAGTAGTGATCACAATTGGAGATATTTTTTTTGTGTTATTTAACGTTGAGGGGATATTTCATAATTTTCTGCTAGTGTATCGATTAAAGTCTTATTTTGCCAAACTCAAGAGGGGGCCAATAGGATTTTATCTTTGTTTTTCGAGGCCTTGGATTTTGGGTTAAGTTGTTCTCCAACTGTTGCCTTGTTGAGTTGTATTGAGCCCGGTCTTTCGGCCGATTAATGCTAACGCCCAAAAAGGAACGTAAATATGGCACATGCTAAGTACTGCCCGATGAGTGGTGGTATCGGCACAACTCTAATACCTCAAGAAACCACATTTCTTGCGGCACCCCAAAATTAATTCACGATTAGCAATATGACCTCTTAATTTGTCTCATCAATCCACTTTTCAATTAATTTTATTTATTTTCAAAATTACCATGTTTATATTTCTTTGCTTGTTATTATTGCCACACAAAAAAAAGTTTTACAAGAGATTATTTTCTTCACAATCTTGAGTCGAAATCTGAATGCAACGACAAATATTAAAGGACGAATTGTATATATTTGGAAATCAATACTGAATAAGGGATGAACAAAAAATAAAGTAAATAAATACATAAATAAGTTATTAATAATGAGAAGTTCAGAATAAATCAAGTTATGACTAGTTTCAGACTGCAAGTGACTTATTAAAGAACGCCACTGAAAAAAATATGACATTAAAAAATCAATCTAAGTGCGTAATCAAATATATGATTTACACTTGATAACCATAATATTTTTAAAATAAAACCTGACCTAAAAAAATAATATTTCTTAAGACGACTTCAGTAATTATGGAATATTTTTAACTCAAAATAAAAGTCGTTTTCCTCTCTTAAATCTCTTGTACCCTAAAAAGTATTTTCATGCACAATTATTCTCATTTTCTTTTGTTGTTGAAGATTGTCTTTAATATTATTGCGGGGGCTCTACATATTAGATTTAACATTTTTTTTTATTGGTTGCAGTCTATAAATTTCTATGATTCTAAATACAATGTAGTAATCTATTGAGGCACACAAAAATCTATTCTCACTATTATTTGAAAAAAGACTTACTTATATCCCCACATTTAAGAAAATACTTCAGTCCCTTCGTGGACTTGTGCTTTTTAACTTCTGTTGGGGACAAGTCCATCAATAAGCCCAGACCTTAGTGACTTATAAAAATTCATTTCCCTTTCATGCAAACTCTATTTTAACTTCTTTTTTACTTTCCGGCCTCACTTTCGAGTTGGGATAAGTCTCAGGATTTTTTCGGGCGTTTGGCACGAGGGGTTAGTTTAAATTTTCTTAATCAGCAGTTTCACTAACAAGTCTAACGTATGCATTGATGACCAATCGTGTTTGTGCAATAACAGTTGTATTACAGAGACCAGAAGAAAAATCATGTATTTCTTCACACGGCCTCCATCTACTGTAAATCTTCCGAACCGAGTCGCTGGTAATGTATATTGGAAGGATGCAGAAAAAGTGATGACATTCAAATTGGAAAAAAAGGAAAATCCAATTGGGTACAAGAAGACACTAATCTACTATCAGTTTCATGGAAATTATTCTAAAACAAAGTTCAAGAATTCCTCTCTTCTATCAATTTCAAGGAAATTATAATCATTCAAATCAACATGCAATAAAGACTAGTTGCAAATTTTATCCTCTCAAATTCAATATTTATAAACAAATTAGTGTCTCTCACAAGTCAATTTTGTCCATTACTAGATAATAATTTTAATTTCTGCAAATTTCTTTGCAATCCCTTAACCGTTTCTGAACAATGACCGGCAAGAAATAACTAAATTTTAGAGAATCATTAATTTCCATTTTGCCTGGTCAATTACTTTTAACAATCTTTTACATGCAACTAAATTTTGTATTATATCTTGCTGTTGTCTTGTTTCTTTTACAGTTGATTTCTCCATGAATGTAAATCTAATGGGAAGATGCTTATTTCTATAAGAGATTAAGATAAATAAAGAATGCGAACATATTGGCATGGAGGTTCAGAAGTAGGATGAACAAATTCGGATTTGTGCAATAAGAGAAATCAGAGATAATTTAGAAAGACTTTTGTATTGGATTTTAATGGTTCAATGAGGGGGAAAATCATCAAGCTATATTTGTGGAGAATGGATTTTAAGAGGTTTTCGAGAGGCATTAATAGCAACATAGAAATTGAAAGAATAGGGTGTATGAAGAATAAGCTTCATCAATATTATTTTTTTTTTATCACTGGAGGTCTTAAAAAAATTTTATATTCTTCTTAAATTTTTTAATAGGATGTAAAACGCTTTAAGAGGTTTTTTGAGGGGGGTGATATTGCCCCATAAATCACCTAAGTAACCACACCCATTTTTGTGCAATCACAATAATAAATTAGTATTACTTAACATCTCACCCAATAATAGGATTAATTTAAAGTTAGTGTATCAATAACAAAGGATAAAGTTAAACTCAGTAAAATCTCTCAATAGTCATTATGTTGAGACTACCCTAATTTTACTATTACAAGGAAATTATAACCTTATATAGATATAATTATAAAAATTATTATTTTTGGCTTATTTATCCTTAGTGCAAGTGATATAAAGATAAAATACGAGTTATATCAAAAAATAATGAATGGATATGTCAAATTTAATATATAGACATTAATAAAAGAGCTAGACAAAGTTTCATAAAACTAATACATGAATTTATGTAGTGTTGTAGATATGTAAAATAATCTTAAAAGTTTAAAGAATAAATCATTGTCCCAAAATATTTTATAAAAATATTATACTCTATTTTAAATCTTTAATGAAATATTATATAGATAATTATTTCTATGTGGAAGCGTGTTTCTTCATATGGAATTTAAAAAAAATTATAAGTTATTACAATATAGAGTTATTCTTACTTACAACTTGTCTAGATTATTACAACAGAGAGATTATTCTTAAATAAAGTATCACTACAAAGAGGTTTTACTATAATACTCCACGTATAATGTTTGGGGAATAAAAGAGGGAGCATGATTGAACACAATTCCATGTAAAATCATGCCCTCCTCGACATTAGAGTTAGTGTCTGGGTTCCTCAAGATGGAATCCAAATGAGCTTCCAAATGGTATGCTTTAACCATTACATAGTAGGCAGGTCGTTCTGCAGGCTTGTTCATGCGTAGGTAAAGCTTGCATTAGGATTTCGCGAGGAGAAAACTCAACCAAGTCAACCTGAAGACTCGGTCAAGAGCCAACTTGAGGATTCTCTCCGAAAGATCAGGCCACAATTCTAATTAACTAATGGGTACTCCCACTTATATAGGAACAAGAGTTTTGGTTCTTCATAAGAACTCCAAAAAATTCAAAATCATATAAGTATCTTCTCTCTTTCTAAGGGTTTTCTACTTTTCTTTTCTTTTCCATTTCTCAAGACTTTTTCAATTTTTTTGTGAGATTTCCTTTTAAATATTTTTTTCCAAAGCAATTAGAATCTGTGAACAAAGGAAAAGTAGACCAGAGCCGTTCTCATCTATACAAATTCAAGTGTTTGTGTGGAGACTTGGTCGCAACTCTTTTACCGATCAGATTTCTATATCAACGTATGATAATCAAAAATATGTGACGCATCACTCAAGACAAACTATATATTGGTCTTACTGTGATCATAATATTATTTGTGTAATTTTAAAAAGAGTTGGGGAAAAAAATATCTTATTTAGGTCCACTAATAGGCCCGTCAAGCTACTGGACCAATGATAATAGGGTGATTGGATTTTGAGTTTAAGATGAATTGGTTCGGATTGGGTTTATAATTAATTAACGAGTGGTGATATTTAACCCCCTAATTATATCTCACAAACCCCCACTTTTCAATTAACCTCATTAAAAATTTTAAATTAATTTTTATCTCTTAATATACTCCACTTAATTCCTAATTTACCCTTATTATAATTTTTATCTTATTTCATGCACCCATTTATAAAACTTATAAAAATTATTTTAAAACAGAAAAACTTCTCATAATCGCCACCATAACCATGGAAAAGAACTTAATAATTCCAGTAAGGATTGGACACGAACCATGCCGAGTCAATCATGAAAAATCAAAGTATCATGCTAAGTCTATCAAGCCCAAAGTGAGTGAAGAAATACAAGAATTAGCCAAGGGGGTAGACATGATAGTTCTGGAATTTCCTGCAAGTGCAACTACCTTCTTCAGCATGCGGAGGTGTGGCATTTACAAATTCAAGAAATTATATATTTAAAAATTGTAGTTAGTTTCAATTTGTATTGGCTTTTCCAATTTTTTGAGTATCTTGACTGATTGTTTTTTTGTTTACAAATTGGAGAATATATGTATTTCATTATAGCTGTGAATAATCTTCCAAGTGTTTGTCATTGTTACTGAATGAATAAAATTATTAGTTTCATTCTCTGTAAAAATGATCATTACTGTTTTTTTTTTGTTCTATATACAATATATGAAGTTTTGCAACTGCCGAGTAGATTTTGACCACCAAAGTGACCAAATTTCTTAAATAAGCATGTATTATGAATCTATCAAAGTAGAATTAAGTTCAAAAGCAGCTATTGTAACTCTCAAGTAACCCTTTTGATGGTAATTTCCTTGCTCATATCACATATTTAACAATTTTTTAACCCATTTACAATTGCAAGAAATAACAAAAGTTAAAACCAATTAAATCTTATTTATTCCTATATCAACATCCGGATATAGCTCTTCTCAAAAAAAAAAATCCGAATCTAGCTTCCTCTTAATGAAATACTCAACAGATAGTACAAACTTCTCCAAAGCAACAGCTGCCTGACTTCAGTTAACACAACAGAAGAATTTTTCATGACTTTCCTTTCCCCATTAATTCCTTTCTAATAACAATCAGTTTTAAGGATTTGAGAAAACCAGGCAATTAAAACATCAACATGATATCTAATAGCGCAAAAAAACCGATTTTCGTAGCTCTTACTCCAAATATTATAACAATGGGTAGTTGGGTACTACATTCAACCAGTGGCTCTGTATCCCCTCTTAGTGTTAATAAGTTGTTACAGTTTCTCTGGATAAAATTGTAGTTTCTAAATAATAAATGAACTTAAATACTTATTACAAAACAACTTGCCCAAATCATTTAAAAAACAATAAATAATGGAAACACTTATTGATCATCCAAATCAAATGTGTCTTTACTTGCTACATTAGGTACTAAATCTTTAAAAGCGATAATGTTCCTATCATATGGAGTTGCCCATCCTTCTGCTACAGAAGAATGATATTTAAACCAACTACTTGCTATTAGTGGCATCGGTGAACCTGGATTCATGAATACCTGTAATAAAAAAACAAAATATTGAAAAAATCATGGTTAACAAGCGTTAAAAAAATCTTTTTTTTTTCTTTTCTTAGAGGGTTGTGGTATGAAATAATAATTATTAACAAAAAGTCTAAAAAAACTATATGTATGAAATGACAATTGTGAATGAATCCAATTGCAATAATCTTTTGAGAGGGCCGTGGTAATGGAGTTGATCTAAGTGGAAGAAAATTGAGACACTGAAGTTGAGATAAGAATATCAGCACAACATTATATTTAGAAGTGATAAGATATCCTGCTTCAGGGAAGGTCATCTAATAATCATTTGATGGATTGCTTTCAAAATATGAAAGTGACTGTAAAATCTCATCAAATCTACCTGCATACTTAAATATTTGGGTATAGTCATCAAAGTGGCTTTTTAATTCATCAATTAAGTCCCTCCTCACTTGAATCCAATTATCCTCACCCAAACCAATTAAATCAGCCACAACACGAAAGCCACAATTACCATATGCAGCAACATCTTTAACATGATGTATATATGGCCGCAATCCTTGTGGAAATGAATAAATGAAAGAAGAATGCTTAGGAAGTTGAGACTAATGCACCTATTTCTTTGTCGTAGTTTAGATTTAACAGAAATCTTACTTGAAGATAAATGTGGAGAATGACTGTTCAATGTAGATAATACATGTTCAATTTAGATGGATCTCAAAGAGTAGAATTATCTGCCTTTGAAGAAGGTCGGCCTCGTGTTCTTGCTTGAGCTTCTGGCTCAATAAGATAAGTTGATGCTAGATTTGCTAGTTCTTTTAACTTCTTCAAAATTTGTAACTTTCCAGTGTAATCATTATTATTAAAACGCTTCAAAATCATCTCCATCTCAGTTGAACAACTTAAATCTATAGTTTCAGCTTTGGTAATAGGTAATAAGTCTAGTTTCTTCTAATGTGGATGTATAGAAGACAAAGGAATAAGTCTTCATTCACGCTTATACCTTGCAATCTCATGTGCACATGGAATTATATGAGTGCGTCGAACTACACATCCACAAGCCAATGGATCTAGACCAATATAATCAGCTCATTTAGACTCACAAACTATCATGATGAGTGCATTTCGTGAAACAAATCCTCGCAATTCCTTGAAAACTGAAGGTTTTAAATCATGTTGCACTGTTGTTGAACTTCTATCCAACGAAACTTTAATCTCTGTATGCTGCAGTTATACTAAAGCATGGATTTTAGTCCATAACGTCTCAAAAGTTCCTCGCGATGATTGTAGTTGCATTTTTAATGCTGAATGAGATGTCTCAACCCTATTAAGAAAATACCCAAAAAAGTTATTTTTTCAATAATAAAATTAAATATAAGAATATATTTTAATGAATATTTACCTGTTTGAGGTCGTCTTTCCTAAATGCATTATTGAATCAGTCCAAGCTGCAACAAATTTTTCCTTGTACTTATTCAGCCATGTGTTCTTCACATAATCAATAGCTTTTTGATATCTAACAAATTCACTCTCCAAAAGTCTTAGGTGTTGCATATAATGGTCTTTTGTGGCAAATAGTACTAATATATTCCAACTAGTAATGAAAGATTCCCATACATCATTAGTCTCAAATAACTTCTTACAATTAGCTAAAATATTTTTTGAGATATGCCATCTACACAGAAGATGAGTTGCAATTGGGAAAACATTTTGAATAGCATTCATTAATGCTACCTCTCGATCTGTCACAATTACACTCGGTAACATATTATTAACCATAAAACCTTTCAATTTATCTAGTGCCCAACTGTAGTTATCCTCCCGTTCGCGTTCAATATATGCAAAACATACTGAAAATGTCATCTCAGTCGAGGTGACACCAACCACCTCTAGTAATGGAAAATCATACATGTTGGTCTTGTATCTGCAATCCATAATTAACACATGTGGAAATGCCTATAATAGGTCAATTGCAAAAGGATGAGCCCAAAATAAGTCCTTAACATTGTATGTATCAGCATCACTTTGATACCACTCAATGTAGTTATGCTCAGTCAATTTGCTCATGAATAGTTGCATCTTTGACCTATCGGCTAGTTCTTTAACCTTGTATCTATGTCTTGCATTGTAAATAGACCTCATAGTAGTAGCATTATATATATCTCTTTGCTTTATCGTATATAGTACATCCTTTGGCCTTGCATTACTTTTTGAAATATCAATCAATTAGTTGTTTTCTTTTTTAGTAAGTCTACCTGCATATGAGTGCCCCTCAAGATGTTTTGCTACAGGATGATTATGTTCTGCACATATCACTTTCAAAACCCAACAATTGTCATTTGCCAAATATTGCCCTTTTAATATGAATGGACAATTGTATTTTTTTGTTCCGGTTGCCTTAGGACTTTTTGGCTTTTGACCTTGACTAGAAACACACTTGTAAGCACCACTTCTTTCACAAGCGAAAATTATTCTTGGATTTCTACCATGCACTTACATCTGACCTTTTTATTACAATGACATATCCATTTCTCTTGCCAGCATTTCGCGTCCACTCAATTAATTCTTCCCTGCTATTAAAAACATAATTAAAACAAAATTATAATATATCCAATTAGAAAGCTCTGAATAATATTAATTAATAATAAAAAATTAAAAAGTGAAAGTTAGCTATCTACCTTGTCAGTGGTGAAAACACAAGCACAATAATCTACAATGTCTTATTCTCTTGTGACATTGTTTCCGTGCTTAATAGGCTTTTCATCCTAAAATTTGTTAGAAATATAAAATTATTAGGGTGTTGAAAATAAATAGAGTACAAAAATTAATTGAAAATAAATAGAGTACAAAAATTAAAGGGAAAAAACTTTAAACTTACTTATTCTTCATCCGCTAGTGAGTACTGCAAACTAATTTCTTCCATAGCTACAAAAGCAAGGAGTATATAATATATGAAAAGAGATAATTTAAAAAGTTAGATTCTAAGGTTTTATACAAATTTTTAAACGAACTCGCTTTTCCCTTTACTAGAAGAAGAAGACAATCAACCATGGGTCACTCGGTAGAACTCTCACTCCAAGACTTACAGGCTCAGTTGTCGTGCTTGTTGGGTTTATGGGATCATGCAATAATAAGGAAATAAAGGCTCATTTGCTACAAACAATACTTCCGTAGCAATGACAAGGAGATTGTTTCATTAAATGCCATTAAACCAATAATCAGGCAATATAAGGACCATCCTTATGGCTTTTTGTTTCATCTATGATGCTTGTAAGGAATTTCTATTTCTCAAGGATTGTTCTAAGAAGATTTGGCTGAATGTTTAACAAAGCAATTATTGGTTAAGAATATTATTGAACATTATAATTAGGATTTAATCAATTCTCACCAAAAAAAAAAGTTAAAGGAAATTAGGGTTTAAAAAATTAGACTAGTTTTATTAATTATTAATAAAAATTATTATGTGGGTGTACTTAAAATCTATTTATCCTTTTAAATCATTTCATATAAGGATAAAATAAGTATTAATATAAAAATAATTAGTAGGAATTGGATTGGTGAGATATAATACCGGGGTCAAAAATCACCACTCAATTCTCAATACAAAAATTCTACCCCTCAGCCTGATTTTGGCAGGCCAATTATTCAGAGCTTGCTTGCTGAAGGGTCTTTTTTACTCATTTATGTGATTTATACCCATCAATGTTCCCAACTAGTTGACAAAATGAGCCAAACTGATACACAATAGAGAGATTGAAAGTTCTCACATCTCTAAGAGACAAGATAATACAAATAAGGCTAGTGACAAACTGGGAAAAGTTTCAAAATCAAAAAAATTATAAGCTTGTTGGTTTTCTTGGTTTTGCTCTTGGGGCTCACATATCAATTTATATGGACATGTGATCTCACTAAGGACAAATGGGGAAGTGGAATTAAAACATTTTCATTTTGGTGTCAGTCAGAAAGCCATCCAAGACTAATTGCTAGCATGTTAAAAATACTTTCCAAAGTAATAAAGTACCTAAAAGCAACATAGAACATGTTTTTTTTTTTAATTCTGGAATCCTATTTCGGTTTTCTCCCTCATTTTCTACAACACTAAAATCACTCAACCCTCTATCTCTCCCTTCACTTATTATTACTTCAAGCTCATTTTTTCTCTCTCTTTTTTTTTTTTTTTTTCACTTCAAGTGCCTATTTTTATGTCTCATCAAATCCTCTTTTTCTTGTAAATCACTTCTCATTGTTGTTTTTAACTCTCTCTTTTGAAGCCTTTTGTTTCAAAAGTTGATACCAGCATCACGCAGTGCAAGAGTGACAGACACAGTCTCCAACAGGCAAACAACTTTCTCAAGTTCATGGGGTCTTTAGAAGCAAGCTTAAAAGATCAGCTGACACCAGTAGTTGAAACACAAATTAGAGGGGCTCAACAGCCTAGCCACAATACACACAGATCAATTGAAACACTGGTTGTTGTTCTAGCAGTAATCACTATCGGAGCTGTTATTGCAGGAATCATTGCTCGGCTGTGTGGTGGAAGACACTTTGGTGGAGATGGGGAGCATGACATTGAAGGTTGGGTTGAAAGAAAGTGTAGGAGTTGCCTCGACAGTGGAGTTTCTGCTGCACCAGAACAGGCACCGGCACCGGCACCGGCACCGGCACCGGCTCCTCCAGCAGAGGAGCCAAAACCAGCAACAGAAGAAACGAAGAAGTGAAAATGGAGGTAGGTATATGAGTCAAACTATATAGATATCATTTGTTGGGAAAGAAAAGCAGAAAAGAAGTGGGTATTTTATCAAAGTCCTTTAGCTTGATAGAGTGTCGAGAAAATCAGAAAGTTTATTCATTTTTGTTGAACAGTAGGTGTTTCAATAGAAGCTTAATCATATTTGTTCTTTGTGACTCACCTTCTCCGCTGTTTCAAATGAACTGGATTTTCAGTTTATTTTCATTTCTCTTTCTTTTAAGGATAAGCTGAAATTTTTCAAAAGCATATAGTATTTTTCAAGTAAGTAATGTCGAGACAATAGCTCACTCAACAACATTAGTAAAGTTAGTACTCCAATATGATAATGGGTTATGTAATTATCACACTGGGAAAGCAAAGTACTAACAAGCCATAGCTTTTGAATTTATGCAATCCAACCGTTGCCTTTTCTAAAAGCTAATCTTTAGCAAGCAACTTGTTTACTGATTGCTTGTTGAATGTCGAAGGCTTTATTAACTTACCGTTGCCATTCTTTTCCAAAAGAAAAAGAGGAAAACGTAAAAGCATGTTTGCACACAACTATAAACAGCTTTCTTCCGTTCAGCAAGTTAGCTTGCCTATGATTACTTCTAAAACTAGATACTGCAAGCTCATTAATTTAAAAAGAAACCTTTTCCTGGATAATAAGTACATTTGTCAATCAGCAACATAAGTAACTAAGGCGATTATAATAACTTCCAAAATGTTTGAAGCAAACAAAATAAATAGATGAAATAGAGATAATAGTTAAGGTTTTAACGTTAAGGCTACACTTGTTTTCTTCTTTCAAAGACAATCAAGTCTCCAGTACAATATAAGATAAAAGCTGAAAGCATATACCTTCAAGATCTTGCCCACTGTTGAGATATGAACAATATATTTGCAGAATTTAGCGCTGTCTTTATATGTTGTTCTTGATTCCACTGAGTCCAACAGCTGGGCTAGTCATCTGAGTTATAAGAGGATCATAATGAGTCCATGGTAAAGAGAAAATAGAAGCTAGCAGAATTGACTGTACCACAACAATTCTAGGTGTTCGGTTTTGTCATCCCATGAGACCAGTAAGGAAGGGGTGGAGATGAACAATCACCCAGGAAAGCGAGAAATAACATGCCAAAGAAAGGACCCCATGATTGATGATCATTGTTAATCGCATTGGATACTCCAGCAGTGACACCAACCAGATTGATGATAATTATGAGAGTGGTTGTTGGTACGAGTAGAGCAGTCCATTTGAACATATAGGGCTCCACAAAGTCTCCATCTTCATCAGATGCTTTGGAAGTGAGGAAGAAATTGGTATGACTGCCAGCAAGGACTTTTGAGCACACCATGAAAGACAGCAAATAGCTGGGCTGACACATCTTTCAATAAACCAGCTGTTCATTTCTCCACCATTCATCAATCCTAAATGAAAACAACAGGGAGTATGTAACAAAAGCTGGTAATGATATCGATCTGCAATCAGAATACAACACACAGCAGAGCAGAAACCAGGGCTTTCAGTCTCAGATGATATATAGCTATAAAAGAATCCTTTTCCTGTGACAAAATAAAAATCTGTGTTTTTCCCCTCTATAAGCCCATAAACATTAGCTGGATTTTGTTATTATTCATTTATTGTCACTTTCAGGCCAGCTTCATGGTAAACTCAAGAACTAAGCAACCAACGAAACGATGAATAAAAACTTGAATAGCTTGAAGACATAGGAAAGCTTGAACATCAGTCAACATTGTAACAAAGAAAACAGTGTTACGATTTACCAAGGTTACGATCCATAAGAAAACACATTGCTTCTCGCAGTGCCTCGCTAGATTTAACAAGAAGGGTCCATTGGAGAGGACAGCTGATGCACGGACCTGTAGAAGGGATACACAAAGGAAATTAGAAAATTAATTAAACATTCTAGCTTATCCCCAAAAAAAAATCAATATTCTCGCTCCAAATAAGCCAACAAAGACTGATTAAACAAATTATTATCAGTACAGAGTATTTATACATATCTACTACAACATGTTAGAAATATAAATTAAATTAAGCTCAAGGACAGCGTGGGGAAACAAATCCAATTTGAGCCAAATCATCAACATTTGTTCGGCTTTTGCTTCACCCCCTCACTTGGACTGCTCTTAATGCAATCCAATTTCACTGCCTCATCAACATAAATACTGTTGAATATTTATAAAATAATTAATAGTAAAGAATGATTTTTTTTGTAAATACATAACAATCAAATAAAAAATTATCTGCCATGTCTTGATCCAAACACCAGTTTTGGTTCATTGTTACTCCTTAATCATAAGCTTTTGAATTTTCTGCTTCTATGCTTCCATTTCTGAGCTCACCTAAATGATGATCAAATTAGATAATTAAATATATATAAAATGGAAAGTTTAAACTGATGCAAGCGAGTAGATAGAGTAGGGTTTGGGTAAAAGCCTATTTAATCCCTGTATTTTAAGATTAATATTTATTTAGTCCCTATATTTTTAAAAATACCTCGAAACATCCTTGCCGTTAAAGTATTGATACATCTACCGTTACTTTTTTATTTTTTGGCTTACTTTTACAATATTACCCTTTTATAATAATTTTTTTGTTTGGACATTAATAAAAAGAAAATAATTAAATTACCAATTTAACCCTAAAAAATAAAAAATATATATATTAATTTTTAATGGTAAAAAATTAAATTGTAAAAAATTGTCTGCAAACTATCAAGTGTGCAAATGGTGCTTGCAAAAAAAAATATGATTTTTTTATTTTCTAGGGTGAAATTGGTAATTTAATTATTTTCTTTTTATTAATGTCCAAACAAAAAAATTATTATAAAAGGGTAATATTGTAAAAGTAAGCCAAAAGAAATAAAAAGTAACGGTAAGGGTATCAATACTTTAACGGCATTGATGTTTCGAGGCATTTTTTAAAATACAGGGACTAAACAGACACTAATCTTAAAATATAAGGACTAAATGAGTATTTACCCGTAGGATTTTAATCAAGACCTGATTCCATGGCCTGGTCCGCAAGTTGTGTCCTGCGCTTCCACATTTTGTGAACATTTTACAATTTAAATACAATCATCACCTAAATTCAATCACAAGTATAAAAGAATTAAGAATAATTTTATAAATTTGAATGTATAATAAATAATTTTTTTTTTTTGGGAAAAGTTTTGGTATGAGTCATTCTCAAGAGCAAATTAAATGCAAATTTTAACTAATTATCTATAATTTCAGGCATGCGTGAAATTAATATTATATTACTCCTTTTGTATTTTCTCATTCCACAGCATGTGCATTCATCTTAATTTTTATAGCTAGCTACTATTCACCCACCTTGACACTTAACATTTATAGTTTTAATTAATTTCATCTCATAATATTGTCCAATATTTTATGAGTGATTATATCATAAACTTCTATAAATTATTTTATACAAACTGATGCGATAATATTTTATTACTATAGAATGTCTCATATAATTTGTTTGATTTTATTTCATTGATTTTCATGAGATTTTTGTGTTTTCACTTATGATATAAACTTTTTTATCAATATTCTTAAAGTGTTAACTATATTTGTTTTTCAATACTACGCATGCAACTATTCTTATCTTTTTAGGAGTACTATTGGGAATGCATGTGGCGCAGTTAAAAATAAAAATTCGGTTTCTAAGATTTTCAGAAAATCTTTTTAAATTTGAACTAAAAATTTGTTTTTCCCTAATAAATTAAAATTTGTGATTGATATCCATGGGCACAAAAATATAGGTAGGCTCAAAAAATATTTTCATCATCAAAATCATTTTAACAAATTGGCTAATTATATAAAGAAAAAAAAATCCACAACCCCCAAACTTTGTTTAAATGGTCACATAAATCCTTTTAGTTTAAAAGTTTGTCATATTTCTTGGACATTTATTAATATTATAATAAATATACTTAAATTGACAATAACTTACAAAAATTATATTATATATTTTATTTATATTATTAAATAGTATGATAGATTAATGTTAAAATGATTTCATAGTATTCAATTAATTTATAAACTTTTAGGTAATTTTATATATTAGATCACATATTTTAATATTATATATATTTATTATATAATTTTATTAAAAATTAAGTTTTTGGTTGTTATAATCGAAATGTGTATTTATAAAAAAAGAAAAAGAAAGTAGGTTTGCATGACTATGTATGAAATTAAGAGAATCTATACAATCATTTAACAAAACTTCACCCTGCTAATCCTTCGTTTATTTGAAAAAATGGGGGCAATGCAGCTACTCAGGCATCTCCAATCCAATACCAAACCCATCACCAAATCACCTTTTACACCAAAAATGGTGTAAAATGCTTCTCCAATGTAGCACCAAAATGGTGGAAAAAAAGTCCCAAATATCATTATTATTGCAACACTATTCATTACACCTTATTTGGTGCTAGGGAAAAAAAGTCCCAAATATTCTTATTATTTTATCTTATTTATATATGTATCCTATTTTATATAATATTTTAAGTTATTATTATTATTATTTATTTCATCTTTTAATTTTTGAATATTATACTGATATTTAAATAAAAATATTCAACACAAAAATTAGTAATAAAAATAAAATGCCAATAACATTTATTACTAGATTACATATTACAAAATTAAAAATACAAAATTAAATTAACACAAATTAAAAAAGCTACTACTAGTAGCATAAATTATAACAATTATTTAGTAAAGTGGGAGATCATTATTAGATCCTCCAATATCATCAAAATATTGGCCAATATTATCAAAATATTGGCCAATATTATTGGAAGTATTTTGATATACTTGGCCTTACTGAGATCTTCTCTACAAAATCTTAATTTGTTCATTTTAAAAATACTGACGTAAGCTCGGATCATTTATCGAATTTAAATCTTTAAGTAAAATTTTATCATCGAAGATGGACGTGATGTTAATGCAACAATTAATGATTGGATACATGCCCCAATACCAACCGTTGATATGAGCGTAGATGAGAATACTAGATTTGAAAATTTTCTTGCTCGGCACAAACAAATCATGGATAAAGAGGCTCACATTGCACTCCGAAATGCACTAATTGATCATTTGTGGGATGAATTTAGTAATTCGAATAACTAGAGTATTATTGTTATTGTATTGTATTTTTCTATATTATTGTTGTTATTTATTGTTATTGTATTTTTCTATATTAATGTAATGTTTAATTTTTATAATGTACTAATTTAGTTAATTAAATGTAAATTTAATAATTTTTTATATTTTTTGTTAATTGAATATAAAATTACTTATTACTTAGTTATCTATATTAATAGTAATATTTATTATGTTAATTGAATTAATTCTTGAGAATTAAATGAATAAAAAGAAAGGGCGGAAGTGAAAATGATGAGAAGTGCGGTGATGATTATAACTTTGAGAACAGAGAAATGTTCTTGGGATTTGAGCAACATTGTGGTTTGGTTTACGGAGATTCCTTTGGAAAACCAAAGTGATCTGATGAACAGCTTCAGCGAAGCGAAAGTGGAGGAGAGATACCAGTTAGTCAGGTGAATGAACTCACAAAGACATGACAAATGGACAAATGGACAAAAGAACAAAAAGTAGTTACAGTTTTTACTCTTTTAAGTTCGGATCATTTATTAAATTTAAATTTTTAAATAAAATTTTATCATCGAAGATGAATGTGATGTTAATGCAATAATTAATGATTGGATGCATGTCCCAATACTAACCGTTGATACGAGCGTAGATGAGAATATTAGATTTGAAAAATTTCTTGTTCAGCGCAAACAAATCATGGATAAAGAGGCTCATATTGCACTCTGAAATACACTAATTGATTATTTGTGGGATAAATTTAATAATTCGAATAACTAGCGTATTATTGTTATTGTATTGTATTTTTCTATATTATTATTATTATTTATTGTTATTGTATTTTTCTATATTAATGTAATGTTTAATTTTCATAATGTACTAATTTAGTTAATTAAATGTAAATTTAATAATTTTCTATATTTTTTTGTTAATCGATATAAAATTACTTATTACATAGTTATCTATATTAGTAGTAATATTTATCGTGTTAATTGAATTAATTCTTGAGAATTAAAGGAATAAAAAGAAGAATATTCTTTTTGGTGTAAATGGATTAGAGATTAAATACTAATTTGGTGTGAAAAATGTACATTTTTTATGTTGTTATTACACCAAAATAATGTTATGCACTGGAAATGACCTCACACTCCATTTATAAAAGACCAGATGTATATCTATCTCTTTAAAGATTAAAAGTATAATAAAATAAAAAATGTTTATAATTGATATAATATAATCCCAAGTGCCTTCTGATTAAAAGTGATGCAATAAAAATTGACATATCAAACCATCCCTTGCATTAGGCCCTTTAGCCTTTCATGGGAACTTATGTTCCCAAATTCTAGTCAGGACAGATTTCTTCGAATAAATTTGTGAACCCAGAAGTGTATATGTCTAGAGTTTCAATTGAGTTCATATTTTAATAATTTGAAAAAAAAAAGAGATATAA
This sequence comes from Citrus medica, assembly GCA_002013955.2. Lineage (NCBI taxonomy): Eukaryota > Viridiplantae > Streptophyta > Magnoliopsida > Sapindales > Rutaceae > Citrus > Citrus medica. Next base: position 279,187 of record MKYO02025400.1, on the reverse strand, counting down.
TAATTGTTATAAATCATAATTAAAAAAAAAAACTAAAATACTATAGCCTCCTTTAGCTGGAAAGAAATTGCTGGAAAGTACAATTCCAATATCATTAATTCGTGACTTTTGTTGGCTGTCTCATTGTTAATCTTCAAAATACGTTTTTTTTTAAGAACTGACTATTTTAATTACTAAGATCTCTATAAGAACAGAAAAAAAAAAAAAAGATCTAGGATTCAAATATTCAAGACATAAGGAAGAGAACTTGATCAAATTCAAATGTCTCAGGAAATGACCATGTTATTATTATTCAGTAGAAACAAACTGCGTTAATTTCTCATTATTTCGCCACAATGTTTACACCAAATTAATTAAATATTCTAGCCCCAAAGGCGCTAACCAAAGAAGTTATTTAACAAATTATTATCAGTACAATACAAAGTATGGTTATTTTTTTTGGGAATAAATATATCTACAATATGTTTAATTAAATAAAAATTATCATAACAATGATTAAAATTAAGCTCAAGGACAGCGTGGGAAAACAGATCCTATTTGAGCCAAATCATCAACATTGTTGCATAAAGCTTTTGGTTCATCTTCTTCACTTTGCAAATTTATGTTTTCCAACACAATTGCCTCACATGGATAGCTCTTACTGCAATCGAGTTTCACTGCCTCATCTGAAGCACTTGTTCCACGAATATTTTTGAACACAACATTTTTTATGTGCACTGCCGAGCTCTGCATCCAAATTAATTAATAGAAATTAATTGGAGTTGGTAACTATTGATTATTGAGTGATCATAGAGATAATTAATTAATTAACTTCTTTTAAACAATAATCAATTACCTGTTCTTTGCAAGGATCATCTTGGTCACAATAATTTTGGTCAATTATTATAGGATGTTTAACGTTAACCATGTCAATGTTCTGAAATATGATGTTGCTTGCGTACCCTGATCCTCCCTGCATGCCATAATTAATGTTGAAAATTGACATAATTACATAGTAACAGGTAATAAAATAATGATTTATGCATATGCATTAAATAAATAATTAATTACCTGCCAAGTCTTGATCCTAACACCATTTGCAGTTCCTGAAAGCTTAGCTCCATCCACTGTAACTTCTGAAACATAAGCGTTCGAATTTCCTTTTCCTAGGCTTCCAATACTGAGCTCAACAAATTAAATGATAAACAAATTAGATAACTAAATATTAACTGGAAATTAGGTTTAAATTGAAGCAGCCAATTGGAGTAGGGTTTTAATTAAGACCTGATTCCATGGCCTGGTCCGCAAGTTATGTCTTGAGCTTGCACATTTTGTGAACCACTTACAATTGAAATACAATCATCGCCTAAATTCAACCAATGTATAAGAGAACCAAACATGAATTGATAAGCTTGATTATAAAGCTTCATTTAAAACATTTTTGTGAACCATTGAAGTTTACATTTTACATTTTACATTTTAGAAAAAACGTTTTGATCGGAAATATTTACCTGTTCCTATGGTGGAACTTGTAATCCGAATGTTCTGGGTGTCCGTGACATGAATTCCATCAGTATTAGGACTGTCTCCAGGTGCTGTTACCATCAGATTAAAAGCAAGAACATTCTTGCATTTTTGGAAAGAAACATGTATTTGCTGGGCATCTTGAATTTTCAGATTGTTCACTACCAAATTGTTGCCTTTATAGAACGTCAGTGCCTGCCAAGACATGTCGCAGTTTTATTAATTTCCAAATGCTGATCCATCTATGCAATTTTCGGTCCATTGTATAACCTACCTATATGTAGAGTCATTCTCTTAAGAGGACATCTTAAAATAAGGATCTACTAAAATATAAAAAGTAAAATTAGAAAAATAAAAAATATTTTCATATATTAGATGTTATTATTTTTTTGTTTGTAATATGTGTGTGTGTATGCATGTATATATGTATGTATGTATTTTAATAGTATACTCACAGGATGTCCTGATTATTAGAGAATTATTACCCATATATAATATATGAATCTATATACCTATAATATCAATGCATTGACGTACCGTTGGGGCATCTTTGCATGGCTGCAAATGTTAAACACGAAAGAAATTAAAGTCAGATTTAAGACGAAGCAAACCAAGAAAACTTGAAAGGAAGAAAATCAAAACCATATTAGAGAAATTCGAGTTGCTAATTAATTAGTGGCTTAATTTTTACCAGAGATTTATTGATTTTGCATGAATTTTCCCACCAAATCTTGCCATTGCCATTGACAGTGCCACCACCTTCGACTACTAAATTTTGTACATTATCGAAAACAATCCAGTGCCTGCCATCTTTCTTGTAGTCTGATTGATCATCAGATGCCTCTAAAGTTCCATATATCTGAAAATTAGTTTCCAAAAACAGGAGTTAGTATATTTCACTCTTCAGCTCTTAGTAATTATTATTCTCAAATTAATTAATTAAACCTCACCTGCACTATGAGATTAGCTTTGCATGGACCTGAGAATCTAATTGGCTTAAGGCGGTAGGTTTTGTCTACGGGCACTACAACAATTACAGCTCCTGTATTTGAACAAGCTTCTTTCCAAGCCTGCATAAATGCCTGAAAAGTTCCAATGCATGCAAACAAAAATGTAATTAAATACATTCAAGAACATGTACATGCATACATACATGCATGCATAATTACATATACATACATACATCTGCAAGCTACAAATTAGTTAGTTCTAATCTAGTATCACGATCACATAATTGTTTTCCAGTATCGCTGTATATTAATATGTATGTGACCAAAAAAAAAAAAGTAAATTATGATTAAGATGAATTATTTTTTATGTACCTTAGAGTCATCGGTACCATCGGCTTTGGCTCCAAAATCATCAACATTAACGGTTTTACCTCTCTTTGAAAAGCCACCAACATTTTTCAAGTTCAAGATTTGGGTTCTTTGCTTGATCAAGTCCTTGGACTTGCCATCTTCAATAAAGCTCAAATATGAAGGATATGCTTGACAATCATATCCATACTCATATATTTCATCAAGGTAATAATTACTGCCATAAGGTGGCTCATGATAATTGGCCAAGCACAATGTGTAACGTGAGATGTAAGATATTATAAAGATTGTGAAGAACAATAATTGAACGGAAAGTCTTTCTAGAGCCATAATTATTTTCTTTTTGGCTGTAAGGGAAAAATAAAAATTGGAAAGGTATGGGAGGATATTGCTATATTTTATAGATGAATAATTTTATAGCCAGCTAGCCAAACACACATATGGAAGTGGAGACAATGTAATGAATGATGTTATGATGAGGAATCTATATTTATAGAGACCATAAAGCTTAAATGTTGAGAAAGAGAAAGATTTGTTAATTCTTTTACATGACTCATGCGGTATGGCTTAAGATACGAGAGATTTAGACGAAACGATTTCTTGAGCAGTCCCTTGACTTTTGCTCCATTCAAGCTTGTCTTAGCCATAGATTTACGTACATAATACCTTCCATATACATTAAGTAGCTGGGTTAAAACATAATAGTAGTATTGAAGCCTTATCCACGAAAGAGGGTAAATTATTTTCTTTAATTAATAAATAAACAAATTTTTTGATAGGTTTATTAAATAACCGATCAACTGTTACATAAGAATTTATATCAATATTAAAGACAAGTGTCAACAGATTACAAACCCTCTCATGTGAAATGTAAACTCAAAACAAAGGAGTCTGAAAGAGAGACAAATGAGTTGAGATACATTCACATAAAGATTCAAGAGAGATCAGAGTCCAAAAGAGATAAACTAGTTCTGGTGAAATATGAATTCATGAAATAAGATTCTGAAAGAGATAAATTGGCTGACAAATATTTACACATTACCAAAAACTTGAAATAAAAATTAAAAACAAAGTTTACACATGGGAAGCAGCATAAGGCTAGCTTTGATACCATGTTAAGAAACCACTCAACTGATAAAAAACCTAAACTGATAAGTAAGAGTGTATTCCATTAGAATTCAAGACAAGCCTTCACAATAATAGTTAACGAAATCACTTCAATTATACTCACATGTGATTTAAAGCAAATGTTAACATGCATGATCCATGATAGTATTAAATTAATGTGATTACATTACATTCTGTAATTTTACACATATGATGATGGACCAAACAATGTTGCGCTGGGTGCAACTTACTCCCAGTTTTGTGTTTTTCTAGTTCAATTATATTGTAATCCATCTTATTTGCTGAAAACTGAAAAAGAACGTAGGTTTTAAAATTTTAACATATAATCCTACTTATCATTATTATTATTTTTTTCTCTAAAACTATCCGCGAAGGTTTATGATGTTTTGAAATAAAACTATGATGTTTATTTATAATTACTAAAATGAACATATTTATTATTTGGTCATATATTTATATAATTAGTAAATTGATATATTTTTATCAGATGTTTGAACTATTTACTATAGATTAAATAGAGTTTATGTAACAAAAAAAAAATTCATTGACACATGTCATTTTTCATGCATTTTGGAATATTGTTGCCCTTAAAGTCACTAATTTTATTAGTCAAATTCTTGGTCAATAGACCTAAGAGTGAAAATTTAAAATAATTTGAACTTATGTGTCAAGATTGTGAAACACTTAGATTTTTTGTATTTTCAACAAACAATAAGAATAACAAAATTATAAATTAAGAACACATCCATACCATTGAAAAACCTTATGAGTTAGATCCAATGGTTAACTCACAAATGGACACACTAGAGAATACCTTGCACTCATTTGGTAGAAGGTAGCCGGACCCATAACAATAATATTCATGCATGTCTCATTTTCGATACTCATTTGCTGAAAGAAAAGTTGGTAAATCAACAAAATAATAATAATAGATGGCGGAAACCACCTTCCTGTTGGTTTGCAAAATCGGCAAGTAAAGGCACATGATTACAAATCAGTTATTATTTTTTTAAAAGTCACTCCAAGAAAAAAAAAATGATCAGATGATCTTTCTTCATTTTGTTGGCTACATTCTCATTTGCATATATATATATATTTCTTCTTTGTCGCGGCCTAGCCATGAAGGATTGAAGTCTACGACCTTTTCATATATATGGGTAGTTACATGCTTGAATTAAATTTGCAATTGAATAAGTTTTTTTATTTTGATTTTCTTTGTTTGCGTTCTATTCTTATGCAAGTACTAGTGACTTGGACAACGTTAGCATAAACTTATCATGAACAGTTTAATTAAATTTTAAAAAATTGTCAGTATGTTCAACGCCAACCTTGCACAACTTTCAGCTTGTACGTTGTGTATCTATGCAATATCTAGGATCAAGTGAGTAATTATTGTGTATATGATGATATTGACGGGAGTTCGATATGATGTTAGGTTATGGTGGTTAGTTTATGATATTAAGCTTATTTTTATAATCATCAAGAGATAAATGAATTAGACTTCTAAATGAATCACAATATATATATATATATATATATATATAAGTACATGTTTGACATGTTTGAAAAGTCTAATAATTGATATGTATAGATGGATTTATATGATTTTATTATGTGTTAAGCGTGATTGTGTATTTGGGCATATGTATGTGTAAAAATCGGCATAAAAATGAATACGCATTATGTTTTCTCTAAAATTAGAAAGTGAATATTAGCCAACTAATTTTGAAGAAAGTAAGTAAATTTTCTGTTTTCCTTAGGTACTTGAATTTGTTGCTTGCTTATTGGGCACTCTATATGCTATGTTATGAGATAAGGGTATGAAGGATGCTTTCGTAAAGTTCAAAATGAGTGATATGCTAAGTGGTAATTAAATTAAAATGGTTCAAGTAAATGATTTGAAAGGAGATGTGAAAGTTTAAAAGTGACAAATGAGCCTTTAAAGAATTTTTTTGATGATGCATTCTCAGAAGACCAAAGCATGACATGCATTTGTATTTTATATGAGTATGTATGTATTTTGGTATATAAAAAACTAGTTTATTTTTTGAATTTCGTATTCACTATAGTTTATTGTGATTGTTAGAGATCAAGATTGATTCATAATGAGTGAGGAGAAGTAATTGAATTGAAGATGATGGTAGTTTGGTAAAATTTTAAAGTTTTCGGTTATTTAAGGATTAGATTTTTGTCTATTGTAGAAAGATTTTAAGGTTAATTGTGAGTTTGTATATAAGGACCGCCCTAGAATACCCTCCGGCAATCAAGACAGTCGTTACAGACACTTGCTGAACAAAGCATTACAATTTTGCATGTGGCAGCTGGCTTATACGGAAGAGACTATGCATTTGCGTAGGGATTGCAAAATAAATTTAAATTGAACCATTATTCTGGAGCTTGAATCTTCAATAGGTCACGTAAGATCGGTACTTATCCTCTAATATTTTAAAGACGAATTCCGTGTGCATATGCTTAATACATATCATATGAAATCAATAGCGCCATGTGTGTGCAAAAAAAATGATCACATCGCCAGCAATGGTTCACGTTATGTTTGAGGAACTTTGGCACTCACCAATCGCCATGCCGTGCAGTTGATGATAGCAGTTAAAAATCCTCCGATAAGAACAGCAGGTAGAGCATGCACGCATGAGATCATAAATTGAGTAAGAGGTGTCAACAACTATCATACTTGTTTTGTTTGATAAAATGACAAACATGTGAGACTCTTTTGTATGAACATAAATGGTTATGATAATGGTTAGAAAATATTGATATAAATTTTATAGATATAAATTTAAATTTGAAATCTCAAACACCAATAGATCCTTTTTTTCCCCCCTTTTAAATTGGAAAATAGCAACTTCTTCCTCATTCATATGAGTAATGTTCAGATCTTAAACCTCTTGTACCATTACAAAAATTTTACCAATTAAAGTAATTACTATTCCACTAAATTTGATAAATCTAAATTACATAATGAGTTGATGATAAACATAAGGGGTGACTCTTGCCTTATTTACTTTTTATTTTTCGGTTCTATTTTAGGTTGAATATAGATCCTCAGAATCAACTAGACCACAAAATCCATTTCAAACTTGTACATCTTTATTTCTTAATTGAATACCCAAATCCCAGATCCCTATAGAGTTGAATGTGGTTTTGGACATCATCTAGGTAGCTAGGTCATAGGTCCTAACATATTTGGTCCTAACAGACTTTTACAGGACAACTTCGATTGGGAGTCAAATTTTTAGGATATTCTAATTGGCATCATGTTAATTGAAGTTGGTCCTAACATATTTGTTATTATAAATTTTAATAAAATAATATGATGATAAAATTAATTAACAACCTTCAACGTGATATTTATCAATTCGAATAATATTAAAAATTCATTACAAGGACTATTACATAGTAATAAAACCTCGGTAAATTGATGACCTCAATTAAATAATATTTTTATTGGTTCGAATTGCAGACAATGTAGTAAATTAACAATTCGATATATTTATCAGATAATAATTTTTTTAAAATTATTATTTTCCTATGGATCCCACCTATTGCATAAATTAATAATTACCTATTTTAAACCTAAATCCACATAATAATTCATGTATGCTCTTTGTGAAATATGTTTTTGGTGTTGTTCACTGATTTTTAAAAATAATTTGGAATTGGATTCATCTCTAATTCTTTTTGTAATGGGAAATTTAGTTTGCGTCGTCGTTTTGCAACAAGTGCAAGATCCACATGTCATCTTCAATATAGAAAAACAAGAACTTACAAGAATCTAATTAATACTGATATAAGACAACTAACTACTATTTAAATAAAACATAATAAATATTAAATCAATGTAAATAAATATTATAAATGTGATCATATCTTTAAAATATAAGGAATTTCTACCTGAATTTATAATTATTAATTTATCGATATATTACTAAATTATTAGATTTTTCATGATCTCAATTAATGAATTAACAGCATCGAAGTTTTACTATATACAAACATGTATGGAAACGGCATGAGTAAGCACTTAACCAGAGGGTACTAAATTTTATTTTATTTTATTTTTTTGCACAGAGTATTTTTAAAAACCTTGTTCGGTTGTTCAATTGTCATATGTCTCCGTATATACCTGTCCACATGAGATTCATACGCATATGATGTACCGACCAAGCATCCGCATCTTCCGAAACGTGTGGGTTTCGATCAGTTGATGAAATTGCATCACCAAAATTTTGCCGCAAGGGATGGCTTTGAAATAGAGGGCACTTTATGCGGCTTAAGTTTTTTCTGTCATGATGAAAATTTTAAGACTTTTAGTGCACTTTCAGAATTGATTGCAATAATAGTAATGATGATGGTGGCGACCACATAATCCCTCCCTCTCAAAGTGTCATATATAGACATGATGATGGAGTACCTTGATTAAATTATATTATTACAAATCAAGTAATCAAATTATTTGTGGTGTTACGGGTGAGTTTGATGGATTAATTTGATAACAAAAATACTCTATAGTAGGCTTGTGACAAGCCAATGAAGCAAAAATGACTTGATAATTGCTTATCGTTGCGTTTAGCACCTTGAATGTGGTAAGAAATTGATGGAGACCCTCCATCTTAATCACTTGTTTTACTTTATTATCCCAATATTAAAACACATGTATAGGTAAAAAAAATATTTGAAATCAAAGCACTGATTTGTCCCTTCGTTTATTACACAAAAATGAATGCCCATATACCATGGACTTGAATGGGGGCCTAGTTGTTTGTGATCGATTTCAAGCACTATCAGACCTTTGGACGTGGATACTTTACAACGGCCTCTCACCACTATAACAAAAAAGCACTAGTATTTTGTCCGAACTTCAAGTGGTTGGACCAGTCACGGTGCGATGCTAACGTGGTTAAAGGCTCTAATCCAATGAGTTAAGAGTGACATGTAAATATGTAAATTCCATAGCAGGTAAGGATAGGATTTGTTTGTAAAGATCAAGAAAAAGATTTGAAAATTCGATGATCAGAAGATAAGACCACTTTTATTACAGAGAACCAAACAGCAACATAATTCTAGCAGTTATTCTTTTTCATGATCATCACTCAAATGCAAGTCATGTTTCACCACAGCTTCCCACTTGAATGGAAACCCCCCCTGAACATGGTGACAAATCTAACAATCTGATGTTATTTGATAACATAACATGAAAGTCCTTAGACTTGGATCTCAACAGGCCATCCGTACATCTCTTCCTCCGGAACCGGGAGTGTCATGGTCATCAAGCCGGTTGCAGAATCGTAGGTGAAGTCGGTCTGGATGCTGCCCACGGTGCATTTCAGAGGACGCTGGGAAGAGTAAATGCCAAACCTTCCACATCCCCGAACTTTGAGAGAGATTGTGGCGGTTGGAGATCGGGTGTCACCGAGGGAGGAGGTCAGTTCGGAAGATACTTCGCCATCAAAGAGCTCTGGCTTCTTCTCAGACATATGCACCTCCACATTCTCGACAGCACCTCCACTGTTGAACATGTCGAGCAAGCCTATTGCTGCGAATGAAATGTTTGAAGAGATCTCCTGCATAATGGAAATGGTCATTCAGTAAACCACCATTGTTGAATCATTGGACGAGCTTGAGAAGTTAATCCTAAAGAACCTGAAAAAACTCACCTTCAGCGGGCAGAAATGGAATAGCTCGTATTCAAGAACCTTAAGTGTTACTGGCACTGAAGCACCTTTGGGCAACCGCACAACCTCACCTAATGTACAAAAGAATTTCCATTCAGCATATTCCAAACCAATGTGTTATTTAGCTTACAACAACATGGTTAGAACTAATTTTAAGAATGCATACAAGCCTTTAACAAAAAAACGATCAAGATAAGAAATTTCTTTAATGACATCAATAAGTAATCTTGTGTCGAAGTCAATGATGATAAGAAATTTCTTTAATGACATCAATAAGTAATCTTGTGTCGAAGTCACTAAAGTTGGGAAGAAATGCAAATTCAGAGTAGCAAAATACCTGATCTATGGCCATAAACAATTGCATCCCCATTCCAGCCGGCACCAGCAATCTGAGCCATATTTTCAACATCAGTTACACGAACAGATGCTGTGAGGGTACTGGGAGATTCATCATGAATGCGGGTTTTCTTGGTAATCTTGCACCAACCAGCACCTTGACAGTTGAACACACCAACAACACCAGAGCATTTGTTCACATTCCATACCTTGAGCAAGCTGCAATATACAATCTTGAGACGAGTCTTTTCTAAAATCTGCATGTCTACTGGGGAGGAAAATGAAAAATATGACTGTTCTCAACAAAAAAGGAAGGAAGTAGCAAACCTAGTCCCATCTCGGGCAGGATCAGCAAAGAGACAATCACGTGTAGGCCTGCCAGGCAGTTGGGCACGAAGAACTGATCCATCAGGAAGTACCAGCTTCCTCAACAAGTCGAAATTGTGGTTACCCGGCTTGTCACTGCATTACAAGAGGAAACAGAGGTTCTTGTCAGAAGACTGTTACTTCCATCTCTTAATAAGTATGACAGAAGAAGTAATTTAAGCTAAGCATGGCAATACCTAACATAGATTGCACATCCACCTACTGCACGAGCCGCACCATGATACTCTGCAGCTGGGTGTAAACTCTGCAAATCATACATCGCATCAGCACAATTTCATTTGCTTTTCCTATGTAGCCCATCTCTCAAACATAATTTGTCACAAAGGATCACAAACTTTGAGATAAACCATTTCAAGTTATTTTGAATATACTAACTAGTCCTATAACCTAAATGCATAAGAAAGAAATTAATAATAACCAGTTCTGTTTTTACTTACATGGAACATATCCCAGTCAGGCTGCATAAATTCTCCGAGGAAAAGAGTGTTGTAAGCGACAGAAGAAATATGGATGGTATGGGAAGCTGGGTCCCGTGGGTAGTAGTCATCGGAAGCTCTAATCACTGCAGTCTGCTTGGAGCTATAGATCCCATCAGTATTATGACACATGCAGGAAATGCATCCATTGTCAGGGAAGTTCCGTGCGATTGAGGCCTCTAATGCCTGATGATAGCTGCGAGTAAGAGAAACTCTACCACCATGACCAGCACCAAGGGTTTCAATAATGTTTTGCACATCAACTTTTACTCCATCTACTCCACAGGATGCCAGGTAAGCATGAAGCTCATTGTAGAAGTTGAACACCTTCTTTGGATGCACCAAACCCAAGCCATGAACAGCAAGGCTGTCCATAACTATGTCAGGTTGGTTGCCCATCACACCTGGCGACGTAGCAGGGTATGCTAGTGCAGTATCATAATGCTCCATACCATCAGCAGCAGGTTTTACTCCGCCCCAGTAACCAGCTAAAGCATGCCATACATACACATACCTACACCAAAAATAACACAAAATTAACTTGTGAGAAATATGAAAGTCGATTTTTATCTATTTAATAAGGATTTACATGAAAGTAGAGTTTAAAAAAAAAATCATCAACATATTCATCAAGAAGTGTAACAATATGCTGGAGTTAAGCAGCAAAATCATTGTCATGAACAATGAATTCACAATGAATTTAAGAGTCAGTCCCCATACAATTGTTCTTCTTTAAAAAATTTAAAAAAAAAAAAAACCAACTACAGGCAGGTCTAACTGTTACTCCAAAAATTTTGTGCCCAAATGTTCTAATAGTGGGGGCAAACACAAAACTCTGACAATAAAAACTTGGCCACTTACTTCACATTGTGATTCTGCTTGGATTCATCTACAACGTGCTTGAGACCTGAGACCTGCTCACTATTCTGGCACTTCTTTTGGAATTTTGAATTCTCTTTGATTCCAGTGAGCCTGCTTGCAAACCTGCAATAAATTTATTGCCAATAAATGAACATTCAACTGTTACTGTTACGAAATTGTTGAATGCCATTTCACTAGATACAAAACATTGTCATAATTTTGGATGAGAAGAGAGAGATCTTACTGTGCTCCTTCTTGTACACTGCAATTACTTTCCTCTTTAGGTTTATTTTCAATCTGTTGCCAACCATCATCTATGATAAGAAATTTTGGAGGAGTCCCTCCAGCTGACAGACTGCAGTTATAACCAATGTGGAATTCAGTCATTCAGCTACTTATCATAATTGATATTTCAATAATTAAATCACACACAACTGACTAAATTACCTTTTAAGACCTTCATCAACACCCTCAGCTGTGACATCAGTGTAGAAAGCATCCCAGGTGCACCAGCCAAACCAGTCAAGAAAAGAAGGCAACTGCACGCAACAAAAAGATAGATATCATGGGATTCATTATAAAGTTCCCTTCAGCATCATGATACCATCAAGAGAGATTACTAACATTTCAAACTCAAAAAACAGATAATATCCTTACCTTCTTCTTCTCTCGATGAGTGAAAGTTTGCATGTATTTTTCTACAGCCCTGTTCCAAGAAGAAAAAAAAAGAAAGCACCCCTCAATGGCTAACTAATACTGAGGTCCAAACCATGAGAAGTACAACATATTGCGTTATAAAGCACAATACTGTGTCTTGTGATTGGTCCACAATTCCAGAGTAACATATGTAATACCGTAACTACAAGATTAAAATTGTTTAAGCAAAAGTTGAGGACTCACTTCACAGCTTGGCTGATTACTTCAAAAGGATTAGGCCCAGCGTGTATGTAGACAAGGTAAAGTCCTTGGTTGGTTTCAACAGCATTATCTCCTGCAAAACCGAACAAGACACCAAAAGAAACAGTCGTATCGGTTCTTTCGAACTCGATCCGTTCTACCTATTTTCTTCCCGAAATGCAAAAAACTTCATTAATTTGACTCTCTTGGATGGTAGGGTCATTGAATTGTTTCTCCAGTCTCATTGTGATCGTATCAATGACAGCTCCACCCCATAATTTCAAGATTGTTGGTCCTCCTCATTAATGGCCGATGAAATGGGACTCAATTAACGCAGGCAGGATGCGATTGAATGAACATAGATAAGGCACTAGATAATGATATGGCAGGCCAGATGCATGTAGCTTAGACCATATAATTTTTTGTTGGCCACGATCTACTCACCACTCTCAAGGCAGATCTCTATCTCATTGTTTTCATTGCCTTGCAGCGCAGAACGGAACTGGCCTTCAAGGAGAGGAAGGAATACAGTGTAGATAGTTGGGCCGTCATCCTGATCACTTTCAGAGTTATCCTTGCTCTCCACAAGCATGAATTGAGTCTCCAGTGGTACATCTTTTCCGCATGTACCCATCCTCTGGGTCATCCACCATAACTTAAATCGGAAGCAACACATAAACCGGAGATCCCTGTGACAGAAACAGAGTAAAGACTTAATAGATTTGCAAAATTTTAGCAATTGAATTATTGACGCATTTAATTTACTGTTCATTTCTATGAGCTTTTCAAAAAAAGAGAGAAAATAGTTGAATATTAAGAACATACATCTCTGTTCATCAGAAGTTAAAGAAAACTATTATTTTCCCGATTCAAGTTTACAACACAAGACATCATTTCACATCACTTCAAAGTTACCAGAAATCTTTTAAGAGAGTCACAATCAAAATCTCAATCCAATAAAGAAGGGTGAAGAAAGTGGCATGAAATTAACCAATCAACTGTAAGCTATTATCTCGTAGATAAACGGTACATAAATCATATGGATTTCCATTCTTCAATAAAAAAAATCAAGTATATATGCTTTTAAGGACAAGACGAGTCAAGAATTTCGTGCTACTGTTCTACTTTTGCATCACTCTGTATTTTCCAAGCTTTTTTGTCGTTACAATTTTATCAGGTCGACACTGGATTTCACACATGTTACTGAAAAGACTCCTCAACGAACAGGAAACAAAACTAACAATCATTTCTAAGAACCTACACTTATCAGCTTATAAGTCCAAACGAATACTCCCATTCCAAGAATTCAGAACTACAAAAAAGAAACCAAGAATATGGGTGAGTGTGCTTACTCTAAGACACCCATGGGGAAGACATGGAGGCTTTTGCTATGAGAAGCCGTGGCACCGATGAAAGCACCGGCAACGAGCCCCACGCCATTACCGGGAGTCAGAATAATGTTGTCGGGCACTCCAGTGAGTATGGTCTTGCCATGAACCACCAAGTTTCCATCACTGATGGAGATGTTCGGCGTGACCGTCATTTTCGAGCGCCTAAGAACTGCTCTCAACAAACAGAATTCAACATCAACAACAAACACAACTTATAAACAAACAGAACCGACCGCTACAGCAAATAAAATTCACCACACTTAAACATTATCAATCGGAAAGAGAGCAGTACAAAAAAATGCGGGTTAAAAATTTTGCTCGAGGGACAGGGGAGGTCCTAATAATATTAACCTAAGGGCTTATAGTTCTGGAAGCTTATACGGTGGTGCCCACGTGACTTCCATGGAGCAGGGAACCATTTGAGTTGCTGCAGCTGCACGTGTGCAGCCCTCAGCATTCTCCGCGGCCAACCAATAGAAACAGAGAGAGAAAGAGTACAAGAGAGAACAAGGGCTGTTTTTACGTTAATTTTAATATTGTTTCTCTGAATCAGCTGATGATGGGTTAATTTCCAGAAAAGGGTACTTGTCTTGTTACCTACTCCAATCATCACAAAAAAATTATTTAATTAAAAGTCCAAATCCGGAAATAATGGTCAACTTTAATTTACGTTTCAATTATTCTCAGGTGTGAAGGTTAAGGCGGCCTAAATTAATCATGTAGTATAATCGTAAATTAGTAAAAGCTTTTTTTCTTTACTTTTTTTTGGTTTTAATTTAAAAGTTACCAAAACAGAGAGAAAATTTTTAAAGAACCCAATTGATCCAAAAAAATAATTTCTGATTTCCGAATTTCACCTGCAAAATTTTTTTAAAAAAAAGGTAAAACGCTGAGAGCTACACGTAGGAAAAAAAGGGAAAAAAGGGCAAAAGAAATTCTAAAAGAAAAAAGTTCTTAATTGTCGATATTATTATTTAAAAAAAAAAAAAAAAAGAGCAGCTAACTTTTGAACTAAAATTAGAACCAAGGCTATTCAGAATTTGGCAAAATTAAAAAAAAAAAACGAAATTCAGAGTTGAATCAGCCAGAATTTACGTGAATTCGAGTGATATTTAAGGTAAATTTTCTTTTTTTTTTTCCCTCACACATACATAAGCTTTCAGATCTAGAGGCAAGGCTCAGAGTGTTCTTCGTGAATCTATCAAATTTTTGTTCGAAATGAAACTCACAACAACGAACAATCCATCCTCCTCAAATCGACCAGTTTTTCACCGACCGCTTCAACTCTCAGCAAAATTCACGTGAGTTTCAACAAACCAAAACGTCCATGAGTCACGTGAGCTCAACAACCAAAGCTAAAAACTCCCCCGCAAAAAATAAATAAATAAATAAATAATCGCCGAAATTCTCCGCCAAAACTCACCGGATAATAAGTACGACGGGAGACGAAATTATTCTTTCGTTGAGAGCTCTAAAGAGATAGTGAGAGATTCCACGTCGCAACGGAATGCTCTCTTCTGCGAGAGGAAAATGAAAGAAAAAGAAAGCGAAGCACAAGCGCTCGAGACTTTCAATTATGAAGTGAATTGGCAAGGTGAGTGCGGGGTCAGTTTATATACTCTGTTGGCCGTTAAACATCGTGCGTGTTTTTGAAACTAGATCCTTCTGGATCTTGACACGTGGAATCTTGTGTTGTAGTATTATTGTTTATTTTAACTAATAAAATAATTTGGATATTTTTGGTTTCTGTGTTTTGGACGGGAAAAGACCAGTGAGGACTCTCCAGTAAATAATTAATTCAGTGTTATTATTATTATTATTATTATTCAATTCCGGCTGGCTCCAGTATTTCGGTAATTTTGCGGCTGCTACAATAACACAGGCGGAAGAATGCGTGTGTATGACCGCGGACGCAAACGTGAAACTACTTCGTTTCAAAGTAAGTCTGCTGCATTTAGTCTGTATATTTATTCGGGCAAAAAGATAAAATAAAATTCAAGTAGAAAGTTCTATTAACTTCCCCAGTATAAATGCACACTTTTTTTTCAATCAATTATTTTCAAATAAATAATATTAATTTTATCACAATTTATACGTACGCATTCAGGGGTGAAAAGTGAAAAACACCCCAATAATTAGTTTTTCTGGCTTTCAATGTCAACGTGTAGCAAGCGTCAACGTGTAGCAAGCAAGTTAAGGGTGCGTTTGACATTGAGGTTGGATAGTTATAATTTAAAAGATACAACACTAAAGTATTTGGTAAACACTAACTATTATAACTTATAAGATATGTTGATATGATTTTTCACTTATATAATTTTCCCTCACACATACATAAGCTTTCAGATCTAGAGGCAAGGCTCAGAGTGTTCTTCGTGAATCTATCAAATTTTTGTTCGAAATGAAACTCACAACAACGAACAATCCATCCTCCTCAAATCGACCAGTTTTTCACCGACCGCTTCAACTCTCAGCAAAATTCACGTGAGTTTCAACAAACCAAAACGTCCATGAGTCACGTGAGCTCAACAACCAAAGCTAAAAACTCCCCCGCAAAAAATAAATAAATAAATAAATAATCGCCGAAATTCTCCGCCAAAACTCACCGGATAATAAGTACGACGGGAGACGAAATTATTCTTTCGTTGAGAGCTCTAAAGAGATAGTGAGAGATTCCACGTCGCAACGGAATGCTCTCTTCTGCGAGAGGAAAATGAAAGAAAAAGAAAGCGAAGCACAAGCGCTCGAGACTTTCAATTATGAAGTGAATTGGCAAGGTGAGTGCGGGGTCAGTTTATATACTCTGTTGGCCGTTAAACATCGTGCGTGTTTTTGAAACTAGATCCTTCTGGATCTTGACACGTGGAATCTTGTGTTGTAGTATTATTGTTTATTTTAACTAATAAAATAATTTGGATATTTTTGGTTTCTGTGTTTTGGACGGGAAAAGACCAGTGAGGACTCTCCAGTAAATAATTAATTCAGTGTTATTATTATTATTATTATTATTCAATTCCGGCTGGCTCCAGTATTTCGGTAATTTTGCGGCTGCTACAATAACACAGGCGGAAGAATGCGTGTGTATGACCGCGGACGCAAACGTGAAACTACTTCGTTTCAAAGTAAGTCTGCTGCATTTAGTCTGTATATTTATTCGGGCAAAAAGATAAAATAAAATTCAAGTAGAAAGTTCTATTAACTTCCCCAGTATAAATGCACACTTTTTTTTCAATCAATTATTTTCAAATAAATAATATTAATTTTATCACAATTTATACGTACGCATTCAGGGGTGAAAAGTGAAAAACACCCCAATAATTAGTTTTTCTGGCTTTCAATGTCAACGTGTAGCAAGCGTCAACGTGTAGCAAGCAAGTTAAGGGTGCGTTTGACATTGAGGTTGGATAGTTATAATTTAAAAGATACAACACTAAAGTATTTGGTAAACACTAACTATTATAACTTATAAGATATGTTGATATGATTTTTCACTTATATAATAAAAAATCTATTATATCTTTAATAATTTTTTCAAAATTATTATTTAAAATTTATATTTACTATATATTATTAATTTTTATTTGATAATTACGATTTTTTTATAGCACGTCAATCTCAAACGAGACCTAAACAGTCCACCCACAAATTCAAAAAATTCTTAGAAACTACTTTCGCAATACATAAAAAGATTTAAACTTCCAAATTTTACCTCGAGAATGAGATGAAAGGGATGTCTACCAACTCGATTAAAGAATTGTTTGTAACAATCATTAATGGTTACACATTTTTTATTTTATTTTTTAAAGTAGAGAAGTGGATAGCGCATAAATCAATTTTTATCTCTTATATAAAAAAAAGTTTGGGAGCTGTATGGTTGTTATATTATTCTTAATTGTATTAAATGATTATTTTACTGTTTTAAATTTTGAAAAAACTTAAACTCAAGTAATCAGTCAAATAAAATTACTTGAAAAACAATCATTGAAACCTTTGGGTATTAGTTGAAAACTTACTTTAGTAAACTAGGAACTTTCTTCTTTCTTACTTTTTCACATCTAAGCTTCAAAATTTTAACTCTAATTCAAATTAGAGCTAGTAAAATTTGACACAACCTTATCATCAGACATTAACATGAACAAATACGCACGGATTGTTAAATTTGGTATGATTATTAAATAGGTCAGGTCTAGGTTGCAGGATTTTTTTTTCCATATCGGGTTAAGGTGTTCTTGACCCATTTACCTGATTAATGATACAATTATATTTTATACTCTAAATTAATTTGTAAATTCTCGTCATCAAAACTCAAATATTAAACATGATTCTCTCTCCTTTTTTTTTTTGGAATGATGATCATATACATAGCATTTCATTTATAAAATTCTATATAGGTTTAAAACTTCAATAATGCAATATATATATACACACACATACATGTAAATCTTGTTAAACACATAGATACTAAGTGAATTATTGGATAATCCGTTTACTTTCAATGTCGAGTTAAAGTCTCAATATTTTGACAAATTTATTAAATTATGTTTTGACTCAATATTTTGACATAAAGGAAAACGGTGGTGTCGTTTTTCTTTTTGTTAGCAAATTCGGTCAGCAGGTCGGTCTCTATACCATGCATCAACAACACTCTACTGGTCATATTGCCAGCCAAGGCCTGTTTGTAAGCAGTCAGTTGGACACGCGGCATTTCATGAGAATCCGTGCAAATGAATAAATGATATCAAACTTAAAACTACTCACGAGTTTATATATATATATATACTTCTTTTAAACATTATATGGAGCAATGGAGCTAGCTATTGACTATCTAAAACCACACAAACAAAAATAATATATGGATACACAACACAGATGTACAAGTTAACGGTAGTTTTAGCCGGCATGTCAAGAATAGTAAATAAAAAAATCTAGTAACACATTGCCTAACCTTTTATCCAATTCATTATTATAACTCGTTCTGATTCATTATTTCCTCATTGTCCCACAAAACAGAATCACTTCTATTGGTGGAATAAAAGGTTACTTTATCTTGGGATGTCACTGAACCCACGTTATGCCATGTTAAATTGTGTCACGGAGCGGCTAAAAAAATAGTGGTTGCTATGGTCAGTAGTCAGTACTGGCGATCGATGATAATTGCAAACATTTTCCACCAAAAAATAAAAAAATAAAAAGAAGAAATCTGATACATAGGGGCCTTCAACTTGTTTCCTTTTCAAGTAAAAGCAACAGAACTTTTGCTTTCAATGAAAGGGCAAATCAAATGTGAAGGCCCTTTCATTCAGGGCGCAGTGCGTGCAGTAGTAGCGCAGCACTGCAGTCTCGTGGGAAATTTTGCCTCGACTGTTGAGTCAAAAATTTAGTCCGCCGCCTCAAAATCTAATTGGTTAGAAGTGGAATTCTTTTTCTCTGTTTTGTGTGTTGTGCGTTGGAAGTTCAATTTTAAATTAATTTGCATGCATGCATGCATGAGCCTAGTGGCTTCGCGTCTTAAAGTTTCCCCTTAGTATATAGTTTTATTGTGGGTGCAATGCAAAATTATTATCTTCCCATTTTCAAATTATTTATTATCATAATTCGATATGATCGATCACGTAGCTACATTAGCTACTTGGGTTGTGTGGGGTGTGACGACTCTAGGTGCAGCTTCTTTGACTTTGTTTTCACTGAAAATTATTGAGGATTGAATTACCTAAATATCGATTTACTTTAATTTACGGATTTTTTTTCTCTTTTTATTTTTTATTTTAGGTGTTGGGGTTAGATAAATTGTAAATAATATAGTGATAAAAGATAAAAATTAGAGTTCAAATCATGGAGTTAGGTAAATTGTAAATCATTTTTTTTAATTTTTTTTTATCTCTCCATGATTTGAACTCTAATTTTTATCTTTTATCACTATATTATTTGAATTCCGATGATTAGTCAAATAGAACTGTTTGAAAATCATTGGACAAATCTCTAAAAGCATTTACTACTCATTTTTCTTTTTTCACTCCCATTCTCCAATTTTATGACTTTTCTTTATAGCCTCCAGAGGCGAAGCTCTGAGGAGGCTAACCCGGGCTGTAGCCCGGGTTAGTTTCTTGAAAAAAAAATTAATTAGTTATAAATTTAAAAAAAAACTTATAGTAAAATATAAAAATATAACTAATAATTATAGTTAATATCTATTTTCTCTAAATCGAAAAACTAACTCAAATCCCGGACTAATTGGTCCAATTATTTAAATTCTATATTTCCTAAAACTTAGTTGTTCAAGTCATCAAGTTGCCACCTCATGAGTAACAGCCAGCCTCTGCCGCACCCACTTGCTTATACTGTTTTTGAATTAGTTATTAGTTAATACTTTTGTTAAATTTTTTTTGATAAAATAATTAATAATTCTCTAATGTATTATTGTCGCAGACAATATAATTCAGATACGAGAATATATGAGTTTTCTTTTTTGAAGAATCGCAGGATAAAATTTCGTCGATAATGTTTTTTTTTATTTACATTGTATTTTTTTAATTTTATTAGTAATTTTTTATTTGTCTAGTGTATTTTAATAATTTCATTTGTATAAAATAATTTTTTTGAGAAGTAATTGAATTTTAAAAAAAAATCTAGCCCACCCCAAAAAATAGTGCTAGCTTCGCCACTGATAGCCTCTGAAAAATATAGTAGCTAGCTCTTTTTGCTTAGGTTTATTTGCCATCAATATTGTAAATGATAGTCCCAAACGGAGCCTTAAATTAGTTTCATTTTATTGGTGTGCTTCAATTTTCGTTGCAATTCACGAATTAAATTCTCAGAAGCCTGATGGTCATAACATAACTTCAGTCACACATTTCTTCTCCCAAACTCTAAAATCATATTTTGAGAATCTAACGTGATTAATTCAAGTTTTTTTTAAAAAAAAAATAATAAACAAGCAAAGAGCTCAAATACGCGTGTAAAGATAATTTAGAATAATTCGATCAACGTTCGAATAATTCAAAATTTTGTTCTAGGAGATGTAATTCGATTCTTCAATTTGCATCACATATAAAATCCTGATTAAAAATATAAAAAAAAAACTCAATATCAAAACTTTATTTACGAATTAAAAGTTTAACATAACTTTTTCGATTGACACAGCACCATCAACGTTTTCTTCATGTTAGTGGGGGAAAAAAAAAAAGCGTACGCGTATCAACAAGTTTTACCAATTAATGGAATAAATGGGTTGAACACATTTAAAGTTGATTCCAAATTCATAATTTATCTCTTTGTTTCCTATATTCCTCATAATATGTGTATCGTCCAACGCTTCAAGACTCGACAGCTTTTTATCAACGTTTAATTTACGGAAATAAAATACATTATCGATAAGGCCATGCATATTCGTCTTGCCCTAAGAAGTCGATTGCTTGTTTCTTGTAGAACCACTCATTTTGTTTCGTCATTAAAGCAAAGCAATGCACTTGATCTTCGTCGTTGGAAATGATTTCGACTACTGGCAAAACAAAAATTCTTTATTCGAAATAGAACGTGAATAAAATTACAAAAACGATAAAATTGTAATTAGACGAATCAGCGAATATTTATTTAGATTAACATGCCAACCACACACAACACCTTTATAGATTATAGACTTTATAGTGATTAAGACAAGAGAGTGCATAAAATTCATTCACATTCACGGAATAAATTCTATTTTTATTTGGGTTATTTTGAACGCAGCAAACAAGAATATGACAAGAACAATATATCATAGTGTTTACACACACACACAAAAAAAAGAGAGCAAATTAACCATTGTTTGGTCGAGCGGTAGCCACCATTGCCCCATTCTTGAGACCAAGAACTCTATTCTTCTTCGAGAGTGGGGGGAAAGCGGGACCGTATTTTTCTTCCATTCTAGTTGGGAGTAAAATTATAAATTAGACTTTAATTTTAATACCTCAAGTCATGTTTTAGGCAGGCTTTAAGCTGGACTTCACTAAATCAGTGTAGGATTTATAATGCATCTATATTGTACCATATAAAATGTCTACACAAGAATAAGTGAAAAATCTCTATTGCTATCACTAAACATTTTAAAACAAAATCCCCCCCCCCACCCCCCCCAAAAAAAAACATAGTGCTTTTTTGAACAGAATTTAAAATCCCCCCCCCCACCCCCCCCCAAAAAAAACATAGTGCTTTTTTGAACAGAATTAGTGAGTTAATAAAAAACAAAAAATGTTGAATGCATGTACACATTGTATTATCACTATATTTACCGTTGTAATGAAAAGATTTTCTCTCCTAATCTCTCCTGATGAAATAAGTGGTCAAAATTGAATTGTAAATTTTAATGTTAACAACTAAACCAGCTTTATTTATTTTGTTTACAATTAAATCAATTTTTTTCATTAAATTTGAAAGATTAAGACATATTAAAAGAGAAAAATACTCAGACAAGATCCTCATCCGTAATGAAAAGCATATTCCGTCCTCGATCGGCAAATTTTTTATAAATTCCAACGCAACGACAATTTAGCCTTTAGCTACAAATTATTTCACGTCTCTTTTCTCAAAAAATGGGGAAAAAATTTGAAATTAAGATAATAATTTAAGGGGAGTTGCTTTGCAACACGTAAGGACCAAGACCAATTTTGCTGCGGCACACGATTTCTGGGTCCACTGACAACTCCACACGTGTAATTTCCACGTCAGAAATGTCACCAAATTTGCATTCCGTGCTCGTCTTTTCCACGTCGGTTACACACATGCACAATGCATCGACTCAGATCAGTGGGCCCCACCAGACAACCGATCCATAGCACTTGGGAGTTGTTTTCGACTTTTCGGCTTTTGGCTTTTGGCTTCTGGCTTTTGGCTTCTGGCTGCATTGTGGGCATAAAGAAGCTCCGAACTCCGAAGTTAGGCGCGTGGGGCCCTTGAACACGTCAGATTGATTGAAATAGGTCTCGTGGCACGTTGTGTTTCACATGGATGACTAGGCGGTTCGAAATTAAATAGAATCAATTTAAATTGGTTATTTTATAAAAACAACTGAATAAGAATCGAACTCAATAAGAATTGAACTTAAATGATTTTTTTTTATCGGTTCGATTCGGTTCGGTTTTTTCGGTTCTAGGCTTATTGGGCTTATTTTGAATTTTTAAATTTTTAGCCCATTAGGCCTCATGAATGTAATAATTTTTTTCAACAATTAATTTATCCTAATTTTATTACAAATATTAACAATAAATAAAAAGTATTCAAAATACATTTTATCACTAATATCTTAGTAACTATTAATAAGATACTCCCAAAATATGAAATATTAAAATTTCAAAATACATAACCAAACTCCAATACTCTATCTATAAAGACTTACGAAATTGTAACACTTACATATATATACTCCTGATTGTGTGTATACAAGTTTATGTTAGTTATCTTATACAATCAGTTAAAAATTAACACATGTTTGATTTGAATAAAATTAAAAAATAATTCGGTTTTTCGATTCGGTTTTTCGGTTCAGCTAAGTGAACCGAATACCGAACATATATTTCGATTTTTTTTACAAACGGTATTTTTGGTTTTTTTAAAAAATAAAAACCGAACCGAATTAAAAAAATCGTCGGTTCGGTTCGGTTCGATTCTTTTAAGACTACGGTTTTTTTGTCCATCCCTATAGATGACAACTCTTGCATAAAAATGAATCTTATGAATGAATTTTATGAAATTAATTGTAAAAAAAAAAACTAGCGTACCTATACAAATTTTATTTACACAAGGTAATACCTCCTATGTAAGAATCAATATCATGTTCTTGTGCAAATTGATTAATGAAACTTCAAAAACTGAAATTATAAAAATCAATTTTCTATTTTGGCTTTGTAAGTACGTATTATTTAACTTCAAATTGTATCATAGTTGTTTATTTTAAAAACAAAGGAATAATAACAAAGGAATTAGTCAAAAACTCAAAATCACCGTTGTGTTTGTCTTTGTGGGTCACTGTGTTTCTTACTCTAACATTTAATAAATAATTGTCATTTAGTTCTTTATTGATTAATCATTGATGAGATAGACATTTGCTTTTCATTTCAATTCTGTGCTGGACTTTGAGTGCGTTACAGCTTCAACATTGTCACAATTTAAAACAAGAAAAAAAAAACATATATGAAGTGAAGACGAAAGATGATAATAAACCAAGTCAACCTGTAACAAATTGACTCTTCATAAAATGAATCAAATGATGCCAATTAAACTACAGTAATTAATAAAGAGTTCTTTATGATTGCCCTACAACATCGCAAATTATTAAAATCATAGATGACTTGAAGTGCTCCAGGAGTCATTAATAGAGGTAGATCTGGTTTATCACACTCACTTTAACTGAGCTATCTAAGCATGGTCCTGATAGATTAATCTATGTTATTTATGTATCATAATATAACGATAAAAGAATATTTAATGAATAAATGTTGAGTGTAAAAAGAAAATAATACAATAATTAATCAATTATATATATATATAGGCCCTCTTATCTCTTTCTTCTCCGAGCTCGGGTTATGGAATAAGGAGAATAAGGTATTAGCAACAACTGGTTTTATTACGAGACAGCTCATGATGTTTATATCGATATATTATGCGCCTCTGCATCTAGCATTGGGTAGACCACATACAATAACTGTCCTAGCTCTACTGTATCTTTTGTTTCATTTCTTCTGGAACAATCCCAAACATTTTTTTTTTATTATGGATCTACTACCAGAAATTCAATGTGTAATCTTAGCATTCAATGTGTATTCCTGAATAATCTCATTTTTTAATTATTCAATCATTCAATCATTTCCTTTTACCAAATTCAATGTTAGCCAAATTAGTCAACATTATATGTTTCCATGCAACAACAAGATACTATTTGTAACAAGTAGTTTTGTTATATATATATATATATATATGAAGGACGATGTGTACTTTGTATTATGGTCTTGAATAACGTAGTTAATTATAAAATATATTAACTCAGGATCAGCTGAGAATGTTATAAGAAGAGATGCTCGTATCATAATTAAAATTCTCGATCAATCAAAGACGAATTAATCATTTCGAAATAGAATCTACATCACCAACAAATTAATTAAATATCGTATAATTTGCTTCAAACACGACAAGTGGATGCTGTAAAGTATTTGTTTAATGTGTAAATTGGCATAACGTGGTAGCTTGTCTAGCTAGGTTAAATTCCACTCAAAAAGCAATTGGCCATTGAAATTTGAAATTGAGTGCTTAAAAAAGTTGATTAAAGGCTTAAAGCAGCAAAACTTTCTATAATTATGTTGATTAAAGTCGGTGAATGGCATCATGACTCGAGTACAAGAGAATATTGATTAATAAGTTTATTACTAATTAAAATCTCTATATACGATCATATCGCTCTCCATAATGAATGATGATCGTTCAAATACTATTCTTAAAGCATCAATGACTTAATTATATGATGAAAAGGACTGGTCCAAAGATTTAAACTTTTGGGCTTAGCATTTAATTTTAATTAGGTCTTAATACTCTCGATTGGCATCACTTTATTTGGTTAATTTAATTTTGACTGCTTTTTGCATGAAGCTGCGGTCTATGTTTTCTTTGACCAACCCACAAAAATTATAATAAAAAATTTTAATCGAATCAATTGTATCAATTTGAGAAGTGATATGTTTCTTTTAATTTAATTAAAGTCTATAAAAAATTTAGAACAATTAAGGACTAACGTTCATTTTTTATTTGGAATCTGAGTACATATTAGTTTGATCATAAATGCAAAAAAAAAAAAAAGTTACAATATCAAATTCAAAGTGAAATTTATCTGACGTATTATTTATCAATATTATAAATTATAAATTAGGAAGTGTTAATGGAACACTTAGGACAATATGGTACTTTCCATGCATGCTAGTTCATTTACATGAGTTAAAGCCGATTTGCAATTTTCGATCGGAAATTGCAGAAGCTTGCTCAGGAGATGTGGAAATTGCAGAAGCTTTAGTGATTTTAGAAGGCTTAAAGTTGGCAGCAGAGGTTGTTCTTTCTCCTCTTCTTATAAAGTCTGATTGTAAGAATGTTGTCAACTTTGTTCTCAAGGGTATTTCTAGTAGAGGAGAGCTGGATTTGATACTTGGTGAGATTGAAGCTTTGATGGAACAAAATAATCAAACATCAGATGGCTTATACTCCTAGCTCTTGTAACTTAGTGGCCCATACTTTAGCAAAAATTGCCTTATCCAATTCAGCACCTCGGGTGTGGATCGACGAGGTCTCGATAGAGATCGAAATGTTACTGTAATTATTGTGTTTTTTGTGGAATTGAAATCATTTACTATCCAAAAAAAAAAAAGCCTTTAGGTGCATGCACAGGTGGCAATGAAGTTACGTCTATTCCATGCCTGAGAGATCATGTTTAGTTGTTAATAATCACATTGATTCAATAGATGTGTTATGTTTACCTAATTTTGCATGTTATTTGATATTCCTGTATAGGTTCATACAAGGGTACTTGGGGGGTATAAGATCCTACAACTTGGCATCATTAAATTGTTAGAAAGTCAATCAAATTTCATTATAAAATAAACAACAATGAAATCGCGAGTAGTAATAATGGAGTGGAATTACTGCAGAAAAAGGAAGAGATTTTAGATTAAAAAAAAAGAAAGTCAAAACCAACACATACGTCTTTAAATTTTAAAATCTCATTTTTTTTTATATTTTTATATTTCATATTTTTATATTTTTAAAATTTAATAGGAACTTTTACAGTAAATCAAGATAAAGATTAGAGAAATATCAAAATTAGTTTAAAATTTTTCAAAAGCCAAGTTGGGGCTTCAGCTCTAACATGGCGCCGCCTATGACCAAATAGTACTCAAGTCGTTGAGAATAATTTTCTTGAAAATTTGTTGAGAGATACAAATTCATATACCAAGAAAAATTCACGTATGTTGTAAAAATCACAATGAGCTAAAAGATTTGTTTGTAACAAGATAGAGAAAATGACACTTCTCTGAAATGATTGGTGATATATTTAGTGTAACATGCTTCAATATATAGTCCTTGTCACTTCATTTAATGAGGTTAATTATCCGTCCGGCAAGAAGATCATAAACATGCACAGGCAGTTTGAAAAATCCTGCTTAAGAAATTGATATGTAGGAACCCATAATGAATTTTGGAGATATTTTGGAAGGAGCCCATCAAAAATTTTGAAGAAATGATAATGATGATGGGCAATTATTGTTGAAGAACTGAAGCTTCTTACCACCGCAACCAAAAATTAGATAAGGTTCACTAATTTTATTATGATTATTCGCACAAATCATCAGTGTGTGCACATAATTTTTTTTTTCTTTTTCTGTAGTGACAAACCTTTACGGAATGTATTTCTTTCGAAAAAATATATAAATATATACTAATAGTTTAGTACACGACATTACTTGCACTGTCAAACATAATACGTATATTATCATGTACAATTGTCGGACTAGTCCAACACCACTCACAAGAAATTATAAAATTGATCTATTTAATTATATTTTTCATTCATATGATGGATGTGATTTCATAATTGGGGTTCTGAATAAGATCGCTCTTTCATTTTTCATTTTTTTATTAGAAAAGTAATAAGAACGAGAGGTGTTAAGTTTTTTTATCATCGTGGCATCAAATTGTGTTTCGTCAAGACCTCCCCTACAGTATCATCAATGCAACAGACTTTAACCACCAAGTTTGGAATGAATTGTCATGTTAAACTCTAGTTGAATGACTTCAACTCCTTAATTAGTTGAGTTGGTAAGGCATTCTTTCGTAAAGATTCTCCTCACATTTTTCTTAAAGTCAATGGTTCAAGTCTCTCCATAAAATGTGTGAATACATTTATTTATTATTTTGTTTTATTTTAAAATTTAAGCTGGACTTCAACTTGAATATATTGAATCTCAATAGACATTGATCTAGACTTTAAGTTCCCATAGACATTTTATCAGTTATCATTAGACTAACCTCAAAATGAATAGAAACCTACATTCAAAGAGAGAAATGAAGATTACACGATCATATTCATAGATTTAAGATTACTTGATCATATTCCAAATACAAAATGCAATTTCATTCCATTTGCCATGCACAAATTTTGGTTTATTTTGCGCAGCCACGAGTTCTTCGAATCAATCATTCTCCTTAATTTCTATTTTCTTTTAAAATTTTATCACTTATCTCTCCATACAAAGCTTTCGTCCACGTGAATTTTGTAATAGCATGAATGGTGCCGAGAGATCGATTAGGTGACCTGCGAGCCACTAAGTTTGTCACACATATACACTAAGAATTTGTCCCCTTATCAAACCGTACAATTCCGATGATCAAAAAGATTGATATAGAAAGGATGACACATCATTCCCTGCCGATCATACGATCAGGCCAACAATATTCATTCATTCTTGTTAGTGGGTAATATTTTTGGTGGTCATCCAAAAACTCCATCTGTACGTTTGGAGTCATATTAAAAATAAAATACCCACAAGCAAACTTTCATGATCACATAATATTGGTGAATCATAATTGATCTTGATGGTGATGCTACAGATAATGGGGTCCACACAATAATTTATCCATTTGGAATGTACAGAAACCACGCAGTAGAATTGGGCATATAATGGAACAAAGATGAGAATTTGTCCTTTTATATTTTTCGTAATCCTTATTTGTCTCAATTTATAAATTTGTTCCACAAGATAAATTGGGAATGTGAAATGTGTAAGCTTGATATTGTGCCAGATGCCATGCGCTAGGATCACTGCCTGATTAGAATTTTGATCGCAATCATGTAACGTGGACCCAATTCAATCTAATCAATCTTATTACATCATGATTTGGCAAGTTCAATTATTAATACAAATTAAAAATCTTCAATAATTGAAACTTGACGACATCATAATTCGACTTAATCATTTGCTAACTGCGATAATATCTTCGACGCAAAATCACTAACCATGCAAATAGACGTGATATTACTAAATGAGTGGCACAAGACATACATTATTTATTAATTCTTATTAATTCATTGACTTTTATGTTGCATAATTTTAAATACAATAAATTCCAATAAGTAATCTTAACATTGACGTTCTCTTTTATTAAAAGGGTTTATAAGATCCTAATAGTATACAGGATAAATGAATAAATAGTGCTACACATAAACACTTTTTATATAAACTTCTTTAACATAGTTAATCATAAATAACTTCAAATCATATTTCAAATAACAGCACTCTACGTTGTCTTTTTAATTGATTACATCAAAATGTTTTGTTCTTTCAACCATCTACTTAGGGCTGTTTGGCATCAAGGTACTGTAGTGTGGAAAAAGAAAATTGTAGCTGGGAAATATAAATTAAAAGTATTTAACAAATATAACTTTTAAAAAATAATTTTGATAAAAATAGTAAAGATATTATGGAGTTTTTACGTTAAAAAAGAAGGTAGCAATAATGCTAAAAAAAAATCTTAACATCTGTGCCCCATATGGCAAATAATGTGAAAATTACAACTTGTAAAATGTTGGGATCCCTAATTTTTTTTTTTTTAAAAGTAGTAGAAAAATAGTCAAAATAACAAATAGCTAACAGTTTTTTTTTTCCCGTTTTTGGTTGAGTTCAGCTCTCTTGATCGTTTTTCGATGGGCTTAACTAATGTAGGAACCTATTGAATGCAAATAAACTTGGGCTTACACCGAATGTAATCGGGGGGGCAGTATGTAGACCTCTTTGTAACTCATCACAGCCCACCACTATTATTAATTTAACAGAGTTCTCTTTTTATTATTATTATTATTATTATATCATCATGAAAACCGGACAACTCATAAATAAAGAAAATTTGTTCCACTTTAAATTGAAGTTTGTTGGAATTACATGTAAATCAGAAAAGATAATCAGCGAGCTTTAATTAACATCAGGCACCACATGCTTCAAAACTGAGCATTCAACTAACTGTTTGAGGTCCCAAAAATGTGCATCACTTGGCTACAAAATTTATCGAATCAAATTCACCCAAAACATAAACAAAATACGAATCGAGCATGCTGAAATAAACAAAAACCATATACCTCTTCAGAAGAATGTAATCACAACATCAATAATGATGCTACTGTTATAGAGGGAGAAACGTAAACCTACTTTCAGGAACCTCAACTTTATTTTCGCCTTCCCAAAATCATATGCATTATGTATGAATTATAAAAGCTCATGGGTCTAATTCATACTAAAAAAATCTTGTTTCTTAAAATCGGTCGAAGCCAATGGCGGCTGCGGCTCTAAAACTTTTGTTTTTGAAGAAGATTGTACATATAGACTTGCGCCAAATATTACTTTATCTCGGAATCGCAATCTAGTAGCTTGTTTGCTATAGATGCCAAACAACACAAGCTACTGGCCAAGAATCTCTATAGTGGAGATCTTTCAAGATGCTTCCAATTTGACTCTAAAGAAAAGAGCAGATCAAGAACCCCAAATTAACAAACATGAAACAAAGAATCCACCAAGACAAAGCAGAGACACCACTATTAACGCGGTTCTGCCATTTGTTCAATAGCCGACATCCACGGGAACAGCAGAGCGGCTTTCTGTTTGATTCGAAAGTGTTTGATACGGAGAGATTTATACAGAATGAGAAGGAACCAGAATGTTTTGAAAATCACGCGCGTGGCACGTGAAATAACAGATTATTAACTAACTGATTAGTGACTCACGTGTAGAGCACGTGACACCAACTTCAATCGGTTAACTTCAAAAACGCAGCCTTTGACTTGACTCCCGGCTTTTTGAGCTTCCAGTTTATTGCGTTCGTTTGCCGCAACATCGGTTTGATGCTCACTTTCTTTGACTTCATCAGTATTGCAAGCGAAACCAAAGTGAATTGGGCTGCCCTTACTGACCACCTGGGCCTGGGCCTGGGCCCGAGGTAGTGGGTTTTTAAATTATAAATTAACTTCTTCTTTTTTTAACTAAAAGGGAACAATTGACAATTCGGGATTGATGGGATTTTTGAACCGCCCCATTCCCGCACCCCATATATTAATTGGGATGAATTTTCGTTTTCAATTTTGACTGAATTGTTTGAGATTCGTATTATTCAGCCAATCCTATAAGGAAACTGTATACCTAATTGTTTAAGATTCTATTTATTATTGAAGCTGGCCTATTGTATTTAAAAATTACAATACTAAAATGTTTCATAAATATTAACTGTTATGACTTAGAAGTTAAGTTAATTTAATCAACCACTTATATGATGAAAAATTTATTATATATTTATAATTTTTATCAAAATTATTATTTAAATATCATATTTACTACACACTATTGATTGTTATTCCTTACGTATAATTTTTTCTCCACTGTAACTTCAGTTTAAAAATTACAACAGCAATTCTAAATAGAGATTAAATGATTAATTTTTAGATAAGTAGTTGGATCGGGTTGTACCTTCTTTTGCCCTTGCCAAGAGGCCCAAGAATAATGTACTTTTTAAAAAAAAAATAAATTCCAATTACCTCTACCTTATAGATAGTATAAAAAGCGGAAGAGCCCTCCTCGAAAAGAATCCCCCCCACTCATCACTTATCTTTGTACAGGAGAAATTTCACACATGGAAAGATGGAGTTGGTGGGGGGAGGCATTTTATGATGATGTTGGCTACGTTCAACATTGCATGGTTGGAAAGATGCAGCCAAATGGATAGAAAGCTTGAGAGGTGCTCAATTGAACCAACCAAAAGACAAAAGCCAAATTGGTTGGAAAGATGGGAGCCGTGGCTGCATCTATAATGATGTTATTGTCAGCTAACCAACTTAGTTGCTGGATCAACAAGCTAACCTCACACCACATTTCTTAGTCTTCGAATTATTTCAAGCTTCACAATTGTGGGGTCGGCGGTTGGTCCAATTGGACACATTAACCATAAATGAATGCTAACACCGCCGTGCACCCCCTGGTTACATTCAGAGCCAGCCGGTTCCCCCAATTTGGTATGGAATTGATAATTTACCAAACGAAAGTCAAATTAGTTAGCAAATGAAAAGTCAAATGATTCACCTAAGCAAGGCCAAATGATGACTTTGAATTTGATAGCAGTATGTCAAGATCTGACCATATATTTACAATCAACACACCCTCTCCACCAACTCGACTCAAAATACTCACAACAAACAGAAGAAAAACATATTGCATTTCGTCAAGAAATCAACACCCTACCCTGGGATTCCTACTTGCACAAACAAATGATTAAAAAAATTATAACAATAAGGAAGCCAAAAAGAAGAATTCTGAAAATAAGACTGGAGGAAAAAAAAAATTCATTCTTTCCACGAATAGATTTTGCCTCCTGTTTAGTCATCGTAGTCGTCATCATCTGACATTGTTGTTCGACTGTAATGATCCATCCTTCATCAACTTCAAGCTGAGACTATTGAACCGCTCTCGTGAATATTGTCTTGATGCTTTCCTCCAATCTGTACCTGCCTTCATCATCACGGCAAATTCCTCATAACTTATCCGACCATCCTGCAAGGTTACAAAATGAAATTGAGCGTGGATATAATTTACTGTGCAAAATCAGTATTTGCCTACACAGATATTAGTGTAAAGATTTTTATTAATCAGCGGAAAATGGCAAACCTTATCCGTGTCAACATCATGCATAATGGCGGTTACAACTTCTTCACTGGTGTCAACTTCATCAGCTAAGGCATCTCTTAGTTCCTCCAGTTCGATATACCCGGTTTGGTTTTGATCAAAGAATTGGAAGGCTTTGTGGAGGTGCTCGTCATTGCCCATCTTTCGTAGGTGAACAGAAATAGCTACGAACTCTCCATAATCCAGATATCCATCCTTATCGACATCACCCTGAAAAAAGAGCCTCAAATCACTTCGTTTTCTACATATGGCAGACAGCTTTACAGAAACTTAACATCTCATTAAAACATCAAAGTAAAGATAAAACATTCAGCAATGTTCTGGGGGAAGAGGCGAAGAGAATCAGTAGCATCAATGATGATCTAAAAACAAGCACTTCTATAGAACTCCTTTTTCATTGAATCAGCAGCCAGAAACAGAGCCAACAACTGGCTCGGAGATTATTTGCTACTCAATTAATAACGTAAGACACCATTCATGGAGGGAGATGAAAATTCAAGCAAAGACTACAATCATGATTCCTTCCTAAATGTCAGACTTGAGGATGAGAAAATTGATGAAAATCATTCTTTGCAGCTTTTTACAAGCAACAGGTTCCATAGAAGAAAAATAACTTGCATTTGATAGTGTCTACTGAGGGTTTTTAGTAGATGGACTCATTGAAACAGAAGCATTTTGAAGTGCCATGTAAAAGCGAACTGCATTATGAAATTTTGTTTCTATGGGCCTCCTATTTCGCACCACCTAAAGAAAGAGATTTTTAACCTATCCTTTTCCCTGAAAAAAGCCAGATCCAAATGTAGCGTATGACTTACAGCATCCATCAGAATTTGAACATCCGTGTCAGGGATCTGATGCCCAAGCTTGTGCAACCCAACTCTCAGCTCATCAATGTTTATTTTGCCCCTGTTGCCAATGTCCATCATGTGGAATCCCTCCTTGATACCAGCAACTTCCTCCACGGATAAATGCTGAGCAATTACCTGTTGATTTTGCATTTCCAATGGAGTTCAGTAACTTGTGACTTCAATAGAATGGAACAATAAGACATCCAACAAACAAAGGAGGCCCTCTCCAAATGTTGATTAAGTAAATATAACTTTGAGGTAAATGGACTGTTAAGACATTACCTTAAGAGCTCTCTTTTTGAGCTTGTTCATTACTGAGAATTGCTTGAGCCTTGCCTTAACGGTTTCTCCCAAGGAAACATTTGGAGCCTTCTTTGCGTTTTGTAACCAAGGATGTTCTGCATTAAAGGAGTAAATGGCAAGAAATATTTGCATCTGGTCATAATCAACTCTTTTAATTCAGAAATAGTTGAAAACTGAAAGATTTGAAACATAAAATGGCAGTACTTCTTTAAAACTCAATCTTACCTAGCACTTGCTGAGCAGTAAGCCGCCGCTTGGGATCAGGGTCAAGCATCTTCCTGACAAGATCTTTTGCATTTTCAGAAACTTTAGGCCAAGGATCCCTTCTAAAATCTAAAACAGACCGAATAATTGCCTGTGCAACTCCCTGTTCAGTTTCTGCATAAACATAGAACAGAATTTCCAAAGAGGGAGTCAGAAAAGTTATGAAAGTGTATAACTCCACAGTACATACAATAAAACTGAGATGTAAACATCAATTTGATCCTAAGTTTTTAAAAGAAAAAGAACGTGCAGAATAAAACTACAATAGAGTAAAGTGGCATTACAAGAGTAGGATAAATAATATGCTGACCCATAAAAATAACAAATGAACATTTTGAATTTGATGATACTTTTCTGGGCAATTGATGCATTTTTCATGCAACAATCCCAGGATGCACTGATTCCATCAGACAACCTCACAGAAATATCTAAATAAACAACATATGTTTATACTTCAAGTTATAGTCAACATTTGCCATAATATGTCTCTTTTGTAAATTTCAATCAAGAATGTGTCTGCAACAACTTCAAGGAATCTTGCAAAGATGGTCTTGAAACTCATCTGAAGTTAAACTTTCATAGATGTATAAAACAATTCACTTAACAATGAAATGAAAGCTTACCTGCCCAAAAAGGTGGGACACCACAAAGTAAGATGTAAAGGATTACCCCAGCACTCCAGACATCTACTTCTGGACCATAATTCCGTTTAAGCACTTCAGGAGCCATGTAGTATGGACTGCCAACTATCTCAGAAAATTTTTCACCTGCGGAAGTAACTGTTCAGCAATAAATATAAGTTGAAATCTGCAGAGAAAATCTAAGAGAAGACTTAATCAAATGTTATAGCCATCAACTGGCCTTACCAGGCTTAAAGAAAACTGAGAGCCCAAAATCAATTGCCTTCAATGGTGCCGTTTCCTTCTTGTTCGCGAATAAAAAGTTCTCAGGTTTAAGGTCCCGATGCATCACTCCATGCTTGTGGCACATCTATAATACAAAATTGCTCATTAAACTTATTAACCAAAGCACATTGTAAAATCTTGGTATCTACAAGAAAGCAAAATGCTAAGGCAGTCAAAGGACCTTTTCAACCAAAAAAGGAACTCACGCGAAAAAGCATGTTAATGCCGGCCATAAAGTCCGGGAAAAAAAAAATGAAGCACTTCTGATGTTAATATGCCGCAATTACTTCATTTTTTGCTTGACATGAGGTGAATGACAGAATGTGGCAGCAAAAACAGTAGCATCCCAAAAATAGCATCCAGATGTAATAATAAGAACTTTTCTGATTGAATTTAGACAATACACTATTAAGGACGATACCAATCATCACAAGAAGAGTCTAGTCTTCTCACACAATGTACACAAAAAGAATTGGCTTTCAAAGCCTATTGCTACAAGGTGAAAAGGGAATAGAGAGAACTGAAAATGAATCATTCGTCAGACCAAAAGTAAGTACCATATATCAAAAAATTTCAGCTTGATCATGTAAGTTAAATTGCAAAATGATAAAGTGGACAATATTCAATAATTTCAAACCAAACTAAGATCAATAAAAATGGAAGATTGGGATACAGAAGCCGGAGGAAAATAAAAGTCCAAAGCACAAACGG
Organism: Citrus medica; assembly: GCA_002013955.2. Taxonomy (NCBI): domain Eukaryota; kingdom Viridiplantae; phylum Streptophyta; class Magnoliopsida; order Sapindales; family Rutaceae; genus Citrus; species Citrus medica. The sequence goes on along the minus strand of MKYO02025400.1, from coordinate 243,437 downwards.
AAAATTTTCCAAAAGGGGAAGCTACAGATAAAAGACGTTGAATCTTCCAATTCACCGTTATTAATTATACCACCAGATCAAAAGCTAATTACTAAATATGCAAACTTACAATATACAATATATACACACTCATCAAACAATTTAGAAATTCACAAAATCCTCAGCCACCTTTTTCATGTACTGTGAATTCCACAATCTTCAAGTATGTAATTCACTTCAAACATAGATCTATGAATGCCAGATCTAAGTAAAAAGAATTAAGCATCAAAAGCCAAAGCTGACAAAAACTCACCTGAACAACCTCCACAATAGTCTTGGTGACAGCAGCAGCAGCCCTCTCAGTGTAATGGCCTCTAGCCACAATCCTATCAAACAACTCACCACCTTCACAAAGCTCCATGACCAAATGCACAGCAGTATCATCCTCATAAGTATCCTTTAAACACACGATATTTTGATGCTTTGGCAAATGCCTCATGATGTCAACTTCTCTTCTAACATCTTCAATATCAACAGCAGTCCTTAACTTCTTCTTTGAAATGCTTTTACAAGCAAATGCGTCACCATTTTCTCTGTCGGTACACAAGTATGTGACCCCAAATTCTCCACGACCCAGCTCCCGCCCCAGCTCGTACCTCTCCTCAATTTCACAGCCAGTGGGCTCCTTCAAAACGCAGAGTTTATGGCCACCGTTTCCCTGGTGATGTGTGCCATAATCAATTGAAAACGGGTTCTGTTTCTTCTTGTTGGTCTTTTTCTTCCCTTGTTTGGCCGGTGCCGGCGTCACGCAGCAATTCCCCATAGCGTTGAATCAACAAAAAAAAAAATTCTCAAGCCTTTTGAATCTTTTCCTCAAACGGGTTTCAAAACTTGACGCCAATTACGTTTCAAAACCAATCAAAATCTTCTCTTTTCCAAGCACAAAGACAGAAAATAGGTGTTTTCTTTTTTCTTTTTCAAAAAACTCAAGATCCAGCAACAAATTTCAGATTTTCATCGATACCCAGTTGTTAAAACAACGTAATTTCCTTGAAAAACAAACCAAAGTTTTTTCTTTTTTGAAATATAAAGATTTTGATTTTCCCGGGACAGTGACAGAAAATGCAAAGGGAAAAAATGAAGAAGATCCTATGGAAATGAAAGAGAAATTGAGAGAAAATATAAGGAGTAAGGAAAGGAGATGGGGATGAGAAAAGGAATTTAGAATGAAGATGAGAGAAGGTCAAACATGTTTCCCAGAGGCTTCCCTCCTAACCCACCTTCCCCTTTCTTTTTCTCTTTCTTTCTCTTTCTCTCTCTAAAATTTTCTGTCCTATAATCTAGAGAGAGAGAAAATTATGATGAGGCCTCTTTTGTTGTTTTCCTAAAATATCCAAAACTAACATCAAAGTTTTTTTTAATTTTTTTCCGATTATTACCAAGTTGTGCTGGAGCTTCTATTAAATTGCCCCTCATTTATGCGTTTAATTACAGGTATGGCCATTTCAGTTCCGTTTACACAATTCTCTTTCGTTGCAAGGACGAAAATGCCCTCATTCACAACTATGCGGTGTCATCTCGCGGGTTGTGTGACTTGTCAATTGCTTCGTTAGCAACCATTTATCGGTCCGACGGTGACACCATTTCGCCAGCCTAGTCTTGTTACATAATTGTGGAGACCTTTTTTCTTTTTTTTTTTCTTTTTTTTTCTTTTTAATTTCTTGAGTTTAGCGAGTTGAGTCACTATTTTATTGAAGTAAATTTTATTTTTCTTCAGAAATAATGTTTTTAGACAGGCTTTTAATTAGGTTATATCAAATATTTTTTATTCACATATTTCTAAGTTAGACTTCAATTATAATACTTTGAGATAAATTTTAATTTTTAAATATATTTTAGGTGAACTTCGACAATTATACTTGAAAATATGTTATAATCTTTATTATTTTGTATTTTACGATGTAATTTTTATATAATATATAATGTGATGTGATATTAAAGAGGAGGGAAAAAAATTGTCTACTCCAAGGCCTTTAAAATTTTGAAAAAATAGCAAAGAACAAGCTTGGGAATATGGACCAAACTGAGTGAGCCCTACTCTTTTTATATAGTCTTCAAACCTTTGATTATTGGTGCAAAAAAGCAATTACACCAAGCAAGCAATCTGCCCTTTTTTGACTAAGGAACAGTTGTGATTCTATAAAATCATCAATTATATTTCATCTTGAAAGTGAAGGAAGACTTTTTATTAGTGCTGATATTAAAAAAAAAATCCTTGTCAATAATTTCACTATCATCATTATTAATTCCGTTTTAAAGTCACCTTCTCCATCATACTACCCATTACATATTTTTGTTAAAGTTACAAATTCATCAAATATTAAAAAAAATTTAACTACCCTTTATTTTATTAGAACCATATAAGTAATTGTTAAATTACATTATTTAAAATTTACAATTGATCCAAATATAATTTTTTATGATTCTTTAATTATTTGACGAACAACAATTAAGTCATACAAAAAAATTGATTTTAAATGAATATAAGCTACATCATATATAACCTAGCAAGACCCAAGCGTATATTTTAAGTGAAAACACCTAATTTCAAGGTCGCAAAAACAAGAACTGTTTGAATATCTCGTAAAGGGTGGTTTTGACATTTCACGTTTCAGATACTTCCTTTTCCAACAATTTTGGATTGGATAACGTCGTAACAGATAACTTCTTGTTTAATTTAACTAATAAAGTGCATAAGGGTGTTTAAGTAAATTCCGAAAAATACGTTGAGCTATGATTTGGAGTCTTTAGTGACGTCTCTGCCAACAGGCTGGATTGTTTAGTCACGTACGTGGCATATTTCTACTGGATTAGCTGTTCATCTAGAAGGTGGGCTGCCAGCCAAAATAATAAACAACAGCACGGCCGAGCCATATACTGAAAGAAGAATTATAAGAACACTTCCTCGTCTTTTGATCTTTCGTTTTTGAAAAGAGTCGGCTTATTTTTTTAACCCATTATTTTTTTTTAATAATTACTTCTAAAATAATTATTAAATTTTAAAATATCATCTTAATTTAAAAATTCTCAAAAATCACGTCATTACTCTTATGGACTGCTTTCTTTCCAAATTTAAATATCACTAACTTCCTCTCTCTACAGTAACGTATTTTACAGACTCCTTCTCTTTCGTTCTTTTCACTTTGCATTGATTATAATAGGGTTTAATTTGTTAATTTAGTCTTAATTTGTTAATTTCTACAAGAATTTCATTTATTAATTGCAATAGCTATTTCAGGTAATAAAAGTTTTAGTCAGAGAAGAAGGAGGAGAGAAAGAGAATAATGTCAAATAAATAATTTATATAATTATATTTACAAAAATAAAAATATTAATTAAAGAAAGCTTGTAGTTGTAGTGTAGAAATTGATGGGTTTAAGTAATCCTAATGAATTTAATTAAAGTAATTGGTTTATTATTTACCAATAACACCCAAGACTCCGTTTCTTTTTTTAATTTAATGAAACTTACATTTATTATAAAATTCACGTGATTTTTTTTTATCTTTTTAACTCTACTAAATTTTAAAATATGATTATCTATATCTAAGCACGAATCTTGTAAAATATTTCATATTAATAGAAAGTAATTTTCTTAATAAAATTTGAGTTTGTTTAAATTTTATTGAAATTTGAACAGGGTTTTAACACATCTAGTGATCAAGAAAGTTTATTTCTAGTTCATTCAAAGATAAAAATATCTTATAATCATCCATAAGTTGCCAAAAAAATTATTTTTTCTAAATATCTAACAACAAGTAAATTTAATTCATGACTAGACCAAAGAAATAAACAAGTTGAACTCTTGAATAATGATTACTAATGATAAAATTAAGGACTCATTTGAGATTACTTTTGAAAAGATTAAAGTAATTTTAAAATGATAAAAGCTAATTTTGATGTTTGGTAAATTTCTTAAAAAATCATCCCATCTATAAATAAAAGCTAATGAAATAAATATATCTATTTTAGTTATCAATTATTAGGTATATCCAATATATCCATGCATGTATGTATGTATGTATGTATGTGTGTGTGCATGTATGTATATGTACGTATGTATATGTATGTATGTATGTATAATTTTATTTAACTTTATGTTAATTTTAATCATTTGCATTTTTACAGCAGTTTTATAGTAAGATTTACTAAGTACATACGCTACTTTTAAAACTCACAGTACCCTTAGAAATAAATTTTGCCAAACACTTAATTGATTTTATTCACAAATAATTATTTTTATAGCACAACTAATAATAATTATTTTAAAAACTACAACATTACTAGACTGGCCTTAAGGTAAAGCCCCCAAAAGGATAGCTCAGTTGGTTTAGAGGCTAAAGATATGGTGTTTGCCTCTGTCAACATCTCAGGTTCGATCTTTCTAGTGAGCTAAAACTCCTCCCTTCATTATCTTATGTAATGAGGTTGGAGTGGCCAACTGACCTATAATTTAGGGTCTTGCGGATAAAGTTAGGATCTTTCTAATCATGGATCTCTAATTTTAATAAAATTAGGGATTAGTTAAAAGACAAAAAAATTTAGATTTCAATACACTACATGACAAAATAAAATGTATTGAAATTTGTGTTTATTTTGTCTTTTGGCTTATAAAGTTAGAAATTCCTATTGTAAAACTACTATATATATGTATATATATTGAAATATCTTTTCCAATGCTTTTATCATTTTTCTTCATCATTTTATCCTTGTGATGAATGTAAAAGTAGAGTGGCTAGTATACTTTGATCAATGAAGAATTTCTTCGTTTGATCTTATTACTTTTGAGTAATAATAGAGTTATAAATTTTTATACAAACTGACGTGGCATAACTCAATTGATTGTATTAATTACATGTTGTCTCACATATTTTATTTTTATTATTTTATATTTTCATCTAATCAATTGAATTATATCGATCAATTTGTACAATATATAAGTCTATACAAAAATTTATAGTGCTATCATCACTCATTACTTTGTGGTCTTCTCTTCATATCTTCTTGGAGATGTGTATCATATCTTTGGTATATGTTCAATGTATTTACGAGAATTAAAAAAAAGATCAATGTGAAATATTTTTAAGTTAAAATAGCCCAACCCAATATATATATATATAATAACTCAATTATATAACTTATTTATTCATATCTATTAATTTCTATTTAAATTTGAAGAGTAGTACCATGTATATTCCAATGCTTTATCCTCATTGAAGTAACACTGATCATGTGAATTATAAAATAATATTTTAAAAAAAGTGAAAAAAAAAACGATATTCATATCACATGCCACTATAAGAGCAAATTATATACATGTGGGATTTTTTTCAGAATAATGCTTATATGTACAAACTCTTATCAAGATTGATGTTTCAAGGCAAGGGGTTCATCATTGCCACATGGCTTATTTTTGCAGAGAGACAGGTGGCAGTAAATTTTTTTTTTTTTAAAATAAGAGTTACTTGTGTGAATGGCAGACATTGTAATTACTACGATTATAAGGGTGTTTTCTATTGGGCGATCAACTTTATACCACGGAAAAGCCTTCAACTGTCCCTTCCTCCGTCGAATTTAATCAAAGGGCATATTCGTCATTTACTGGTGTTTCAAAGATGTAAGGAAAGCACCACTACCCTTTTTCCTTTTGGGTGGACGGTCAAACTCGCCGACTTTTGACTTTGGACTTTTATTTTTGGATTCACTCGTTTGCAGACTCTAAATTAACAACAATAATAATAATAATACAAAGTACAATAATAAAATCGTTATCCACATTCCGCACATTAAATAATTAAATAATTAATATTATATTTATGTAATCAATTGTCCTTCGATTTTACTCCCAAATTATATTGTACAGCTAATTTTTTGTATTATTTAACGTTTCTCTATTTTTTTTTCTCTTATTAGAAGAATCATATGAAGTGTTTTTGTAGTCTTGAAATGGTTAGTATTTTTCTTATTAATGCAAAATTGGTATCTTGTGTTCAAGGAATAAAATAATATGCTCTTATCAACAATATAGATACGAATCCATTATAAAATGATTTAACTATGCTTGTTTTGTAATTTAACAAAGAAAGATTATTAGCTTAATATCACCTAGCTTTGGATAAATGTTAGCCCATTAGACAGACGTTTGACCAACTCTATGGAAGTTAATCCAGTTGAGTGTTTCCTAAAATTTCAATCAAATTATTTAGCTTTTTTCGAACAACAGTTATTTATACTCGATACGTATTAATAATTTATTACGTTACGTAGTCTCAAAACTTTTGACGTTAAGATATTTTTTTCTTATTGAAAGATTATAGAGAGGTTGAAGTCTTCTCTTGTATTCATGAGAGTAGTTTCTTTCTTTTTCTTTTTTTTTTCTTTTAAAGTAGACGTTTCACTTTTCAGAAAAAAATTAAATAAACTTTATATGAACAATTTAAATTAGACAAATCACTAATCAATAAATAGCAGAACTTTTTTTTGTTTTAAATAAAAAATAACAGAACTAAAGTGATAAAAAATAAAAATAAAAATGATCAAATTCTGCGTGTAAATTTAGATTTTTATCTTTTTTTGAAAGATAGATGTCTCATATTTATAAAATAAAGTTGTGGACTAAAATTTTTTAGATAAATTTAATATAAATAATTTAGATTGGGATAGATCTCTGATGGATAAGTGTCAATACTAAAATGACAGAAAATTAGTCAAGATTGTAGTTTCTTAAGTAGGTTTGGTGGATGTAAGTAAGCGGTCAAAAATGGGCATTCACGAATTGGTCCACTGCCTACTAATGTCACCAATATAGGAAAATGTTGCAATCCTATCACATTAATGCGAGGATAAAGCATTTTATTAATTATTGTTTTCTTAAGATGATTGTATTAAGACCAGCCTGTTTAAAAAATAAATCCCCAAAACCGAAAGAAAGAATATAATAAGAAGAAAATGGGAAATATCTTTTAATTTTGAAGTGCTATTAATATGATATTAATAACCTTTGTCTTCTAGATATACAAGTTGGCTTGAGGCTTATGATACATAGTTGCAATGTGAGTATGTGACCACTAAGTGACAAAATGGATGGGTCATTTATTTATTTATTATATTTTGACGAAATAGACGAATTAATTATACATGCTTACGTGAAGTGATTAAGTGTCTGTTTGGTATGGCTTATTTAAGAGTCATAAGTGCTTATTTTATCGTATAAGTATTTTAAAAATATTTTTATGGTGTTTGGTTATTTTTTAGTAGAATTTTTTTAGTTTAAATAAGCTAATTTATCTCTACTAGCAAAAGCCCAAAATTTGAGTTTTTGGGAGCAGAGGTTAGAGAGCTTTTCCAAAAAATATATTATATAAAAAATATCACACATTTTAATAGTTTAAAAATATTTTTTTTATTGACAACCAAACACTCAATGACTTTTTATCTAAAAATTATATTGGTATAAGCTCTACTACTATAAGCTCTATTGTTATAAGCTCTATTTAATAAGCTGTATCAATTAGAGTCTAAGAATGGCAAATGAAACTACATGTAGTATAATGGCTATGGCAGCCAAAAGAAAAAAAACAAAAGAAAAAAGGATCGATGTTGGTTGAATTGTGGTTGGGTTATGAAGCAACAAGCGTGGATATTCAATAATAAAACAGTAAGTAATACAATATCATAACACTAGCTAGCTGCCTAGTTGTCCTAATTAATAAGTTGGTCAAATATTGCGACTCCAATGTTAACATTTACATTTATTTTTCATCATAAGATCACGAATTAACATCATGTTTATTATTACTTGCGTACAATCTCTCCATCTCGTGCTAATTGTAATAACTCAACGTCGAATTTCTTCGACCATGCATCAGTCAAGCCCTTATAGCTCTTATCATAGCGTGACCGTCTTAAATGTAACCTAAGTTTGTATTTTATAACGTAGATGTTTGAATAAAAGATTGTTTATATTCATTTCTTTTTTATATTGCTACAATAAAAATATAAGTTGGTCGAGAAATATTTTTAAGCTCTTTTCATTAGAATTTGTAGAAATTACTTATTATTGATTTTTTTTTTCAAAAGAAGAGGTTCTACTTTTCATTTATATCTCTTAATTGAGATAAGAATCTAATATAAGTTTGTTTGAAAATTTTACACCACAACAGAAATGGCATTTTGCAACAGAAATGGCTTTTTGCAACAAAAAGATTTTGTTGCCTAAAGTGCCAATTTTGTTGCCATAGGTTATTGCTACAAAAACAAGCTTGTCGGCCCGGTCGTCGGCCTAGCACTGTCGCCCTCTATGTTTAACAACATATCAAAGCATTTCTTGCCTCAAACTTCCTTTCGTAACAAAAAAGATTCGTTGTAAAAGAGTCTTCAGCTTGTTTAGAAAATAATTTGGCAACAAACTTTTTTGTTGCGCTAAACAATTTTACACAACAAAATTATTTTGTTTCTATATAGTTATTTACTACAAAACTAATTTGTTGCTAAGAAATAAAGTACATTTAAAAAAAAAAGGCGTACCAACAAAGGTGTTTGTTAGCTAAGATCATTTTAGGCAACAAAACTTTATTTCTTTATGTTGAATATTTTACAAATTTGTAATAAATATTTAAATATTTTTAGAAACAAATCAATTTTGTCGTTAAAAAATACTACAATTTTTTTTAATAATATCATGGTATAAAAGGAAGCAAACCAAGTTCGTTGGGAAAGATACTAATTTTTTTCCCCACCGTGACAATAATAAACTAGAAAATATGTCGAGAAATCTAACAAAAAAAAATCATTAATGTCATTGAACTAATTTAAAAGTTAAAGGTCTATTCAATATCCAAGCTATATATATACAAAACTGACTTTAAGAATCACATATGATAGTCAAATACAAAAGTGGATTGTCATCTAGCCCAAAAATGTAATAACCAAAAATTATAAACGATCCCTGATTACAGCTACTCCAAACTCCAAATACTTAAAGATATGACATGCACCAGCAGTAACAAAAAAGATCAAGTGATGACCAATATAAAATACTAACAAGTTCAAAATACTCTAAGGGCATCATTGAAATGAGTAATCATTGAGTAGTTGAATCTATAAAGCGAAAAGCGGATCCGTGAGAAGAAAAAAAATTGCTGCATCATACCCTCAAATTGGGACAATCTGGACTCCAATTGACCAATAGTCTTCTTTTGCTCTTGAAGCTCAACATCTTGTGAATCCAATCTACTTTGTTGTGAAGATATAATACCATGCAATATGTCAGCCTCAAAAGTATCAACACCATGGTTTGAAGTTGGGCATGGTCCGTTGCCAAGTCCTCGAAAATAGCCTGATTTCTTTCCAAGTACTTCAATGCATATTTCCCTTTGAATTAGTGGTTTTACTTCTTCAGGATCAGTTTGTTGTTGTTGTTGTATCTCTACCATTTGGTCCTATACATAAAGCTTCGTTAGTAAATGAAGGAAGAAAAAAAAGAATTTTATTAATTAAATAGTTGAAATTTAATCCATTGGTCATGGAATTAATTTGTATTAAGGAATAAATTGAAAAAAAAAGAAACTTGTTGTTATACTTATAAATCTAATAATTTGATATTTCAAATAATAAAGTTAATTGGAGCATGAAAGAAAAATTAAGAAAAAAAAAACTCAATGAGTAAACTTTCATCAATAGTATGTAGGTGATAAGAAATAATAAAAAAAATTATTTCCAACAAAGCATCTTACATGGTTTAAGTGTGCCAGCTCATTCACCCAACCTTTTGTCTTGCTGAAATGAGTGACGCGAAATAATTCTATTTCACCATCAACCATGTCATCCTCAAGATAATTAACAAAAGGTCTTGATCCCCCACAATGGACATATGGGAGCTTAGCACGATTAGCTTTGTTTTTGGTAGATTGAGTCTACATAAAAAATAAAAAAAATAACAGTAGAAAATAAGATCCATATACAAGTATATTGACAACTAGTTGGACAATTTAAAGTTCATAATATAAATATCATTGGACCTGGAAACTTGCGGAATTGTAAATGTTATGACAAAGCCAAGCCCAATCATCTAGACATATGCCTAGATATGAATGCTTAAGTGCCTCTTCAAAGGATGGATAATCCAAGTAATGATCATACATCCAATGTCTCATATCATGATATCTCCCACCCATAATGTTATTCACACATCAACGAACATGTGGTAAGTTCAAATTCATCTCAAACTTTGACTGAATTTAGGAAAAAAAATATCTCAGTTTATAATTTAAAAAAATGACAGATGAAGAATATTAAGAATCATAAGTACTTACTAATAGTCGATCAAACAAAACTTGCTTCTATGATTCTGGAATCTTGCTCCATTTCTCATGTTGAAGAGGTGCAAACCTTCTAACCAAATATCCACACTCACTTGACAACATGGAAGAGTACTTATGACCTACTGGCCTATTAGTCTCGGGAGAGATATGTAGTTTTATCTTTCCAGATAATTGCACAATGTCATCTGTTTTTTTCCCACGTGAGGGGCCACACGTTCTTTTCTTTATTGGTTGAATATCTATTATATATATATGACTTGTGAATGTAATGTAAATATAATAAAAATATTATAATCAAATAATGTGATTACTTTTCAATCGGGTACATCCATCTTAATGCAATAGGACCGGCATATTTTGTTTCACGTGGTAAGTGCACAGCTAAATGCACCATTATGTCAAAGAATGCGGGTGGGAAAATTCACTCAAGCTTGCAAAGTATCAATACAATCCTCTCCTCTAATTTATCCAACTCACTCTTATATAGTGTTTTTGCACACAATTGTCTGAAAAAGTTACAAAGTTCAATAATGGCTGAGCAAATATCTTTCCGTAAATATGGACGTATTCCAATTGGAAGGATTTTTTGTAACAAAATATGATAATCATGGCTTTTTAAACCTGATACTTTTGCATCATTGATGCTGACACAATTAGATATATTTGCAGCATACCCATCTAGAAACTTCACTGACTTAAGAAATTGACAAAATTCTCTTTTTTCATTTAAAGTCGGTGTATATGAAGCATGAGGTTTTAAAAGTTTGTTTCCTTCTTGTTTTAGATGTAACTTTTTCTTTATCTTCAAGTCCTCTAAGTCAAGCCTTGCTTTAATAGTATCTTTAGTTTTCCCTTCAATATTCAACAAAGTTCCAACTAAACTATCACTTATATTTTTTTCAATATGCATAACATTCGAAATATGTCTTATTTTCAACTTGGACCAATATTCCAACTCAAAAAATATGCTCTTCTTTGTCCAATTTAAATCACTTGCACTAAGTTTTCACTTTCTATCTTTGTGATTTTCATTTTTTCCAGGCCTAGCTTCATTTATCTTCTCTAATTGCCTTATAATGTCATCTCCTAAATACTCCTTAGGTGCTGGGTCAAATTCAAAATCACCATCATGTTCTCTACTAGCTCTCCATGAATGACCATGTGGCAAATATCGACGATGACCCATGTAGCATATCTTACTATTCAACTTCCGTGAAGATGTTTCTACATTACAAACCGGGCAAGCTTTATAACCTTTAGTGTTCCATCTAGATAAATTTCCATATGAGGAAAATCATTAATAGTCCACATCACTGCAGCATGCATATGAAAAGTTTGTCTAGTGGACGCATCAAAAGTTTCAACACCATGATTCCACACCTCTTTTAATTCATCTATTAATGGCATTATGTAAACATCAATATCCCTACCTGGTGCTTTTGGTCCTAGGATGAGTAGCGACATCATCATGAATGAATCTTTCATGCATTTCCATGGTAGTAAATTATATGGCATAAGTATGATTGGCCAAATACTATAAGAATTATGCATGTTACCAAAAGGATTGAAGCCATTTGTTGCAAGACCCATCCTGACATTACGAGGCTCTTGTGCGAACCAAGGATATAACCTATCAAATTCTTTCCTTGCTTCCCCATCAGCAGGATGTCTTAAAATACCTTCCTCAGTAACTCTCTTCTCTTGATGCCACCTCATATCCCGTATTGTATGCCTAGATATAAATAATCTTTGTAATCTTGGTTTTAAAGGGAAATAACGTAATACTTTCTGCAATACTTTCTTTTTACTGCCTTCAAACTTGTACCTCAGTTCGCCACAGTATGGACACTTCTCTAATGCCTCATATTCTTTCCAAAATAAAACATAGTCATACTTACATGCATGTATGACTTCATACCCTAAGCCCAAGTCCTTCAACATTTTTTTTTTTTTGCATCATAAGTAGTACTTGGTAGTGTTGTGTCTTATGGGAATGCCTCTTTCAACAATTGGAGAATCATATCTACTGCTTTGTTGCTCAATTTATTAAGAACTTTTATATGCATTAGCTTGACAATAAAACTCAAAGCAGATAGCTTAGAACTATGAAATAAATTTTTTTCCAGCCTTTTCTAACAATCATGCACACATTCTAAATTCTCTATTATCATCGTGTATCATGTCAACATTCTCTTCAATATTTGTCTCCGAAGTGAATGCATCCATTGACATTGGCTCCCACATATCATGAATTAAATTATACATTTCATCATCATCCTCTTCATGTCAAATGTAAAGGCACTCCTATTACTGGGCATAGATCCTACATTCATTTGACTATTGTCCACAAACTTAGGTTCTTCACCATGAAAAATCCATTTTGTATAGCTTGCTGCAATGTCATATCTTTTTAAGTGGGCTTTGACAATATGCAACGACTTGAAGAATGCATTTTGACATTCTTTACATGGACAATGAACAAGATTATTCTCATTTGCACATTGCTTAGCAGCCCTCATAAAAGACTTGATACCATCTAAGTATTCTTTACATAATTTATTTCGCAAATGCATCCAACTCATATCCATTGTTCACTGCTAGATACTATAAATTAATATATGTAGGGAACAAAAACAAAACAAAAATAAAATAATTTTACACAATAATGTGGACAATTTTTTTTAAAAAATGAATTGTACTTGAAAGCTGAAGGTAATAATTAGAATTCAATTCTTTCTTTAAGTTTTTGTTCTCAGCAAAGACGAAACTCCCAAATAATTAACTCACCTGTGAAATAGAGTTAAAAATTGAAAAAACTATTGAGAGAAGTTTGAGAAAGAATATAATCCTCAAGTATTATTTTATTATTGAAGTATATAATAATTCTTTAGATGAATTAACGGCAAATAGACATCAAAATAATACATTAACTTTAATTTAACAAATTAAAAATTGAAACAAAGACCCACTTAATAAATAATTAAAGTAAAACTCACTAAACAAATTCAAACTCAGCATGCCAATATATAAAATAATACTAAATTTACTTGAAGAAATCGTTGTCTTGAGTGGCGACTTCCAAGTACAACTCTTCAGTGGCTTGAAGCTTGGGTAGAGAGAATAACTCCATGGTTGGGCAAAAGAAACAAGCGAGAGTAAAGTGGAAATATTCTAGAAGTAATATTTTAATTAAGAAAAAATTGGAGATGGAAACCTTACTTCTGTTAGAGCACGGTTTATTAAATAAAGGGCGCGGAAATAAAAAGCCTCCCATGAAGTCAAGTTCGCTTTTATATTATATTATATGTTCATTTATTAATTTTAGCCTACATGTTATTTTTTTTAATTTTTTAATTTATAGAAATCTCCCCAACCTTCATATATAGCTAGTTAAATGTTGTGTTGAATCAATATTCAATAATACACTTTCAAGTTGTTAATTGATTTTTTTAATATTAGTTTCAATATTTTCCAATAATAATTTATTGAAGACCTTTTTGATCCTCTAATAAATTATACTTACTAGAAAAATTGAATTAATCCAATTTACCAACTTGCGAATACACACACACCCCACTAAGTAATTTATTTAGTTGTCCAATAAAATTGATGTAATTAGTAATGATTCTTCATTCATTTAATTTCCTCTTGCTTGTAATGAATGATACTGCAATAAAACACTACAATGATCATTATTCATACTTCAATTCATTATTATGATCAATATTATTACTAATAGTAATTTTTATATGTTATTATCATTGATATCTTTTTTAAACAAGTAAACCATCGTTTTTCTTACATTTAATGTCATCATTTTAAATTTTGTATAAAATATTATTATAAACCTTATTACCTAAAAAGTAAATTTGGAATCATAATTAAAATAATTTAACAATTTATCAAGATGTGTCAAAAGAGGAATATGGTTGCCAGACAAGAAATACTACACTAATTATAGTGAAACACGAGGATATAATGGTGCCACATAACAGTTATTCAACATCATATGGAACTTTAGTGCAACAATTTGCTATTAGCAATATTGGAAAATTTCATATTTTTGTTAACCTTTGCGCAACAAAATTAATCTCGTTGCAAAAAACAATGAGAGCACAAAACAAATTTTCTCGCTAATCACAACTTTTTGCAATATTTCATTTGTTGCAACTGATTCAAGTGTTTGTTGTGGAAAAACTTGAGCAACGAAACAGATTTTGCTTTCATTAAGCTTGTTAGGCAACAAGAACACTTTTGTTGCCAAACATAGCGTAGGGCAAGAAAATATTTTGTTGCCATATATTCTAATTTTCTTGCCTATTCCACATCATTAAGAAGAACAAAATATGTTTAGCTATAGCGATAAAGACTAATTTTTGTTGCAAGATATGAATTTTAGCAATAAAATAAGTTTTGTTGCAATAGAATTTGTAGCCAATATTGTATTTTCTTGTGGTGTTAAGACATTCTTCATTTTTTTTATATAGCCCATTTGATTGTCATCCAAATATTTGCAATTAAAAAAAATTACAATATTATTATGAGGAGTAAAACCCTGGTTGGGATTGAAGTTAAAATTTAGTCAGCAACTTGCTTCTTAATTTTTGACAAAAATAATATTTATTTAATCAACAACTACAATTTCAAATTGGTCCTAAGTCAATTGAACTTGATGAGTTAACCTAATGATTTGAAAGCAGTTTTATATGACTTACTAATAAAAGTTAAGAAATAAGATTTAGGTGAATTGGCATTTCAGAAATATACTCTTTGAGTCTCCCCTCCTTGACTGGTATTCACGTTTACCAGCAATGATCAATATCTATACACAGCCGCCTAAAATGAATAAATTTTCCCCGGAAAGATAATGGAAAGAAAATTATTAGGTCGCGAGGACAAAATTTAATTGGACCACACAAAGAAAAATCGTCTTCTATCATTATATGTTGAGAAAGTGCATTAATTGGACAGTTCATATTATATTTTAAATGAACGTGAGCATTTATTTATACTAAAATACTCCCTCATAATACCAACGACATATTATTGGAAAATAAAAAGATTCAAGATACAAACTCATTTTGTATGTTTAACTTTAGGGAATTCTATAATGAAAATAAGTTGCAAGCATCAGAATCAATAAAGCTGGCCAAATACCAACATGAATACACACACAAAATAAATTTGTCAATGAATATTTTGTAAGCTATAAACAAGTATATATAGACACCAATTGAATCTGCCTTGACTGGCTCCCACGTTTCTGGTATTGAAATTTTGTTATCTTCTAGAGCCGACTCCAATAGACTAATAATGATTAATTAACCCCAAAGAATCTTCGAAATAAATAAATAAAAATACAAAACACTTACACAGATGGTGCAGTGATGCGAATCATCAATCCCAAAAATGAGTTGCCATATCACTTAAAATAAAAAAAGATTTGAGATGCCAACTTTATGTGTAAATATTATTATATATATTCTCATATTCGATAATTAGGTATGTACATATTAAGTATTAACCAAGAATATAACATTATTAGTAAAATCGAGTCTCTTCTTGTTTACGTTGGTACCGAGTCAATTCAAGAACTCATAAATGTACGAGTAGAGTAGGATTAATCTATGCTGACACGTGGCAGTAACCCTGGTGTTTAGAATCAATAATTGATCTTATAAATCCCTCTTTTTCAACATTCACATTCACGAGAGAAATAGTTTGATCCAAAAGTCAACAGATTGTGTGATTAATACCTTTCTTGGGTTATTATATGTGAACAGGACACGACTAGGAGGAACAAAGAGAAAATCAAAATGAATGTAGTTGGATAATTCAATGGCCGGCGTTTTGTTTCTTTCACTCATATAAGCAAACTTGAATTGACCAAACCAATTTCTCTTGGACTCGCCACATGATGCATTTGATTTTGGGGTCCAAGTACGGAGGAAACCGCACCCCCACGGTTCAGGTACCGTCAGGTAATTACTAATTAAAACGTCAATAAAATTTAATAATTAAGAGTATCTACACTGTAAGATAGGATATTCTTAATGTCTCGTAGTCAAAATTCTATTTTTGTAGTCAGAATAAGGCATTTTCCACATTCTAGGGACCTTTTGTCTTTGTTTTGTATTTAAAATAGAGAAAATGACAAATACACTCCCAAAGGGATAATTTTTTTTTTAATATTTTTAAAAAATATTTACATCTTAATTTATTATAATTTTACCATTATACCCTTCTAGAATATATATAAAAATTATTAGATTATCCAATTTATCTATATATTGTTAATAAAATTATAAATAGACAAATTGAATATTATAAAAAAATTATAAATATACCCTCATTTTCCAATTCCTCTATTTAATTTTTTTATCAATAAGCAATTTTCAAAAAATACATCTATACACCTAAAAACATTGTAAATAAATTATAATTTTAAAAATAAAATTAGTTATTAATAACTAATTTTATTTAAACTTTAAACTTGTATATTTAACAATTCTCCACATGTCAATCATTTAAACTTGTACATTTATAACCAATTTTCTACGTTATTTATTATAGTATTAATAACTAATTTTATTTTTAAAATTATAATTTATTTACAATTTTTTTAAAGTTTGTAGATGTCTTTTTCAAAAATTGGTTATTAATAAAAATTTAAATAGAGGAATGAGACAATGAAGGTATATTTATAATTTTATTAACAATATATAGACAAATATTGAATAATCTAATTATTATTTTTTATATGCTAGAAGGGTATAATGGTAAAATTATAATAAATTGAGATATAAATATCCTTTTTAAAACATTAAAAAGATTTTTATCTATTTACCTAAACGTTGGGGGTGTGTTTGTCCCTTTCCCATTTAAGATATATGCAGCCCCTGTTTGTTCCAAGGGTATAGGAGAGAATAAGGGTTTTTTTTTTCCTACAACTTCATCGGCAAGGCATTTTCATATTGTTGCGAGGGCAATGCTGTCATTACAATTATGATGTAATGCTTGCTATTTGCTAAGGCTTGGTTTCAACGTGGTTTTAACTGAAATTAGCAAATCCAAGGAACTGTTGTTGATATGTTGCTGAGCTTGTTTCGCTTAAGGCTGTTTGAGGGGAAGATGTTGAAAGATTTAAGACCCCCCAGTTTGGCTTATTGAGGCAATCATGGAGAAGTACACGAAGGCAGGTTTATACTTGCCTAAATATATGGCAGTAGTAGCCACGCATGAGGTCTCTCGTCAAAAGTACGAACCAAAAATTGCAGAAAAATATGAACTATAAAACGCAATTCTCTTAATTAATCAATGGGCATGATAGCCGTCGCCAAGAAAAAGCCCATCTTAGTGTTGAGCTGCTGCTATCATGGAAGCGAAAAAGTAAAAAATTTGTAATTATCATGTAATTTATAATTAAGGTACAAGAATAAATATTTATCAAACAGTTTAATGCCATGATTTTTAAACTGTGGCTGCTAACTTTAACACTAACCAAGGCTTAAGACAACCTCCGATGACACGTTTGTGCAGCTGGAAGGAGGAGGCCCAATTTAGTGTTAAAGGTGTCGCTCTAACTCTGTACGAAAAGAACTCAGACAAACCCACACCCACACTCTGCCCGTCCAAAGAAGGGGCTAAATGGAAATTATGGGCTCAAGTGTTAAAGCCCAATACTTTTAATAGATTTCTGTTTACACCCAGCAAGCTTTTTAATTTTTGTTATGCAAGAGTTATTTGTATTGGTCTTATTGGAGCTGTGGAGACGGTTTTGTATGCATGTGGGTGCACATTTATATATGAGAGAGAGAGAGAGAGAGAGCAAAAATGTACGCACCATTTGACTAAATAGAAAACAATATAACATTAATTCCACCTGAGACTTTCAGGTCAAATGACAATTAATTGGTTACAGCAAACAGCAAGAGATAGGTACTGAAAACAAACTGAAGAACGAGGATAAACTAATGCACTGGAATATCTTCAAATGATATATCAACGAAATGTGCACATAACCAAAAAGAGCTCTAACTAGAGTGCTTCGAGTCTTTTTTTCAACATCCTCCAGCTCCAAGGCCGGCATCTCCAATTGATACAATACCTGAAATCTTGCAATAGTTGATCTCAAGCCTATAGATTTCCAGATTTGAAGCTTTGAGACTCCACAACTACGAGGAAAACATTTGCTGCCACAGCAAGTAGCACAAAAGATAATCACATCCAGAAAGATGGGTGAAAACATGAGTTGAAAGATACAATTTTCTTTGTTTGATTGATAAGCCAAGAGGTTGGTAATGCGTGGGGCATGCAAAGCTATTATTGTGGCAAAGACTTTGGGATTGTTGAGTGCGGTTTGTTGACTACGCGTCCACTAACTTGTTAGCTTAAAATTAGGTTGAGTAGTGATTATTTTATTTTCAATAATTTTTGGCTATTTTGTTGCCATTAACTAGCGGTTAATGTCCTATTTCTTGGGGATATTATCTAGGAATTAGGAATAATTGTTAATTTCTTTTGTATTTAAATTCTTTGATAGTCATTAATTAGGAGGAGAGGAGGAGGTTGAATCCAATTGAAATTATTGTGGTCTTTTCTCACCCTAAGATAATACTATCGTTACTATATAATTTATGACTTTGATCGCGAGATATCAATTGGTATCAGAGCCACATTATCTATGGCAACTAACAAAGAGAGAATCGAGCTCTTAGAAGTTGGACTTGGCAGTTGCAGGATGGCATGAACCAAATGGAGCTTGGAATAAATGACATGCTACACCACTTGGAAGAAACAATTAACAAGTTAACGGAAACAATTATGGCATCCAAAGGAGAAGCAATTCAAATCGTCCGTGATTAAAGTGGCTCATCACGCCCAAATCGTGAGGAGCGTGAAGGTGGGCGACAAAACTTTTCATCCAAGATGGCAAAACTTGAATTTCCATGGTATTCCGACGACGACTCAACTGAATGGTTTAATCAATTTTTTGAATTTCAGGGTATCAACAATGAGCAGAAAGTATCTCTAGCCTAAGTTCCACCTTGAAGGCGAAGCTAATCAATGGTGGCAATGGTTGCAGAGATCATATAAAGAAGAGGGCAAGGAGGTGACATGGGAAATTGTTCATGATGAACTGTGGGCAAAGATTTGGTCCTACTGATTGTGAGGATTTTGATGAAGCATTGTCAAAAGTTGAACAAATGGGCTCCTTACGTGATTATCAAACGAAATTTGAGCGGTTGGGAAATCGGGTACAAGGTTGGACACAAAAGGCTTTGGTAGGGACATTCATGGGATGAGTTAAACTTGAATTAGCTGGGGACATTAGAATGTTCAGGCCGAAATCATTGAAAGAAGCTATTAGCCTTGCCTGGATGAGAGATGAGCAGCTGATGTGCCAAAGGGAAATCACAAGACCCTTCAACCGAACAATTGTTGATTTCTCTTTATCGACAAAATTCAAACCAACAACACCTATAAAAAGGCTCACTTGGGACGAAATGCAGAGAAGAAGGGCTCAAGGGCTATGCTTTAATTGTGAGGAGAAATTTACACCTACTCATAGGTGTACGGGTCCACAACTACTACTCTTGGAGGGACGAAATGGGAATTCAGACGAGATTTGTGAATGTGAACCTTGATAACAAGCTTCCTGTCAAAGGAGGGGACAATGATAAGCCAAGAGATTGGTCATGCGTGGGGCATGCAAAGCTATTATTGTTGCAAAGACTTTGGGATGTTGTTGAGTGCTGTTTGTTGACTACGTGTCCATGGCGTTTGTTTTTTTGTCTGAAATATGAATAGATCTAAATTAGTCTAAATTATAAATAGGTCTGAATGTCTGAATCTGAATAATATGTTTGTTTTTTCGTCTGAATCTCGAAAAATATAAAATAAGTATTAAGTTGTTTGTTTTTTTCAACTTAAAAAGCTGAAAATATGTACTTTTACATTTGTATCCTTATTAAATTTGAATGTCAAATAAATAATATATTAAATACCACAATATTTTAACATTTATAAGTAAAACTATATTCAAGTGAATACATAATTATTTTGGAATTTTAATATATAAAATACCATAAATTTCAAATTTTATCGTATATAATATAAGAAAGAAAAAACATGGATATTTTTTTGTGGAGTAAATATCTATAGGTGAGTTTTGGGATAGACATGAAAAATAAACTATAAAATATGGATATTTTTGACATTAGTAAGTAATTGACTTAATTCAGATTTTTCCATTAAGTAAAAAGCCAAAAAAATTAGCTTATTTTATTAAGTCAAAATTATCTAAAAAGCCTTATTAAGTTATAAAAACAAACACCTCTAATTAACTTAATTAATTAAGTTAAGTCACTTTAAGTCCTTAAGTTAAAAAATAAACGCCACCTACGTGTCCACTAGCTTATTAGCTTAAAATTAGGTTGAGTAGTGATTATTTTATTTTGAATAATCTTTGGCTATTTTGTTGCCATTAACTAGCGGTTTATGTTCTATTTCTTACTTATCTAGGAATTAGGAATAATTATTAATTTGTTTTGTATTTAAATTCTTTGATAATCATTAATTAGGGGAAGGCTGAATCTATTTAAAATTATTGTAGTCTTTTCTCACCTTAAGGGAATACTATCGTTACTTTATAATTTACGACTTTTACTGGAACCTATCATTGATACATTTACAAAGAATCTCTAGTGAAATCTCATTTCATTTAAATAATTTACTTCATTTCATTTCATTTGTTTTGTTTTTCTTTTGATAACTCTTCTTGAAAATTTAATGCAAATAACCGATCCACTGACTGCACCCTTCCATTGCATGTAAATGGCTGCATCAAGTAAATTGACTGAAAGAACGGGTATTTTTTATACTCTTACGATGATCTTATAAAAATGATTTAAAACAAATTAATATTAGTTACAAAAGTAATGTTTAATACTGATGTAATTATAATATTGCTAATAATTATTTATAAAAAATTAATCATAAAAGTAAGATAATAACAAAAAAATTACATTTATTTTTATTTCATTTTTAGGTCAATTTATTAATTAACTTTTTTATTAAAATTAATTAATATCTCCACTTTTGAGACAATTTTCAAAATTTAAAAACTAAACATATAATTAAATTAAAATATAGAGAATAAATAACTATTTTCATAATTTAACATGTCATGCTTAGGAAGCCATGGGTAAGTGCCCATAGACGCAGCTACTGGATAAGTGTCTATGGAGGGTGGCATCCACTTTTGATGTATGCTTCCTTGGTAATGGCAATTCTCTTGGCATTCAACTCTTTTATTAGGGAAAAGGACTCAGGCATTTAATAAATTGACACAAAATTTTTTAATATTTAAAAAAAAACATACAAATCCCTATTTATTAACGAAAATAATTTCGTTAAATTAATTAAAAATTAATATTGTAAGTGCGTATTAATAATGAATGAATTGACCAAAAAACCCACCCCCACTTCACACACACGAACAAAACACACACGCCCTTAACACACATGAACAAAACACACACACTGCTCCTCCCAATCTTGCACACACTCACACGGTTTGCTGGAATTGGAGCTGCTGGGGCTGCCGGATGTTGCTGGAACTGCTGGGGCTGCCGTAAGTCGGTGGATCTGCTCGCGCTGCCGCAAGCTGCTGGATTTGCTCGCGCTGCCGCTGCATCGATCAAGTCCGCATGTGGCTGCTGCTCCTGCTGCCGTTGTATCGATCGAGTCCGTGTGTGGCTGCTGCTCGCGCTGTCGCTGCTCGCGCTGTCGCTGCTCGCGCTGCTGCTGCGTCGATCCAGACCTAGTGTGGCTGCTGTTCATTTGTGTGGCTGTTGCTCATGCGTTACATGCAATCCGGGGTTCAATTCTCTTAAACTAGCTTTTCTCTCTTTAATTTTCATTTTTTACTAAATTAACTTTATTTCTTTTTATTATCATTCAAAATCCACTAGAATTTTAGAGAATTTTTGGACAATTAATTAATTTTGGAGAATTTTAGACAATTAATTTCACCGAAGAAGTGGGTTTAATCATTTATTAATTATTCACCCTTCGGAATGGCTTAATTATTATTATTTTTTATTATCATTCAAAAAATTTCTGGCCTATTTGATGCATATGTGATGTATATGGGAAAATATAAATAAATGATGATGATATATATATTTTTTGTTTATGGCTGTTTGATAAATATAGTTATTAATTTGTCTAGCTTAATGGAGATTTATTGTGCTTAATTTATCAATGAAAAGCATGTACTGGTTTGCAGATTTATTGTGCTTAATTTTTTTTATAAAGTTTTTATATAAAATAAAGTTTAGACACTAATATTTATACATTAATTGTGCAGCAACAACCACACAAGTTATGAGAGGAAGCTTACAAGCTAGTACGAGTTGTCATACAAATTTGTGAACAAATTATTTTTTTCAAAAAATATTATGGTTATTGTTATGATGTTTACCGGTATCAATTTGAAACAATATTGTGATATAAGGATTATTTGTTATGTTTATTGGTGGTTTTTATTCTATTCGATATGTAATTTATTACAATTAAGATTTTGTTAATTAATTTTTAAATTTTTTATTATTATACAAGTTTAAATGATTGCCATATGGATTATTGTTATTCTTATGACATTAATAACCAATTTTATTTATTTTCATTCTTGAGTAATGAATTAAATTTATTTGTCTTAAATTTATTTGATAAAAAATTAAATAGAAAAATTGAGTAATAAGGATATATTCATAATTTTATTAATAATATATGGACAAAATAGACAATGAACAATTATTTTTTTGTATGTTAGAAGGATATAACGGTAATTATACGTTAAATTATAATTTCTGTTAAAATTAACAATTTCCATTAACAAACGGTGGTCTGTATGTATTTTTTAAAATATTATGAAATTTTATGTCCTTTTACTAAATATTGAGAGTGTCTGAGTACTTTTTCGCTACTACTACTACTAAATTTATGATTATTACTTATTGAAATTCTTGATTGCTATCGAGAACAACATCAACATTGACTTTAAAGTAGTTGATAGGTGTTGACCTCCATTCCTACTACTTTCTAGCCTCTTTGCTTCTTTTATACCTCCCCTTGCACTTTTTAGTAAGCATCCATGACTGCTTTAGCCTTAGTTGCTAAGAATAAAAGGTTTGGTTTCTTCCTCTCAAAGATAAGTTTTTTTCTTGCATGCACATAACCTACCATATAGCTGTTACAAAATCAACTCATTCTTGGCTAGCATATCCATTAACTTGTACAAAATACTCAATATATTTTCTCTAATAACTTGCTTAGTTTTCAGTATCTAAATGCGTGCATTTCCAGATTTTTCTACCTATTTTCATTCCATTAGCGCATGGTACACATCTTCACTTCTAGTTTTGCACATTTGGCAAATTGGTTCTTATAAAAGTTTTTTTTCTCCATAGGTCTTTAGTAGTTGGTAATAAATTATTGGCAGCTCTCCACATAAAAAAATTGAATTTCTCAGGCAAGTTTAGTCTTTAAACATTGTGCCAGCCATGGATCCACTTGTTAAACATGTTGGGGGCTCAGAAAACTGAAGAATGAGAGTTAACTGATAGTCATTCTTCACTGAATATAACCCCTTTTTATCATAGTGCCATATCAGCTCATCTTCTTAATGAGTTCTTGGTAGTGGGATTCTTTTTTACACTGAGCATCCTCCTTTGTGAAGTTCAAGTTAGTTAAGATTTCATTCCATTGATGATTTGAATCAATAAGCTCTGAAGTTAATTAAGATTAACTTTGGCTTCTATAGGCAAGGATGACACAAAAATTGGCCTAAAAGTTGTTGGCCTAGGTATCAAATTACTAGATTGAATTTGGATTTTGTCTTTCTTTCTTACTCTCAACCGTAATCCTTTTTGTAGAACCTACAAGCCCCACAAAATGATGAGTTTGAGCCTAGTTTAGTCTACGAAGAGTCAATTTGCCTAAAATATCTAGCCTTTAAAACTTTAGCCACCAGTGAGTTTGGATATTGAATTAGTGTCCACCCTTGCTTTGCAACTAACACTTGCTTAGAACTTGATAGATCTCTGAAACCCTAACCCTCCTGTACTCTTAGCATATTTTATCTTCTCCCATTTTACCTAATAGATCCCCTTATGATCCTCCTTTGACCACCACTTAAACTTTGCACTCGTTCTCTGAATGTCACTACATAATCCTAAAGGGATTTTAAATACACTTATGGTATAAGCTGGTACTTTGAGCAATTGCCTTGATAAGAATGTCTTGATAAGAACTTCTTTCCCCACACTGGAGAATAACTTGTGCTGCCTACTAGATATTTACTCAAAACCTTGAGCTTAATATCATTAAAAAAATTATGCTCTTTCTACTCACCATTGAAGGAATCCCTAATTACTTTTCATGCCTTGAGACTATATTAAGCTAAAAAACACTCTTTATTTCTGCTACTTGCCTATTGGGAATTTTATCACTGAAAAACATAGATGATTTTTCATAGTGGAAGAGTTGTCCAGAAGTTGTGGCATAATAGGCAAAGATCTTTTTTAGGTGTTTGCAATCCTCAGCGGAAGACTTCAATCTTTTTTATCCGCAAAGAGCAAATGGGAGATTGTGATATTTCTATTAAATCTTAGGCCATGGATTAAACTTTATCTCTCTGCATGCGGCAAAACGTTAGAAAATATCTCTACACATGTCAAAAACATATGTGGGGACAAGGGACAATGTTGCCTTAGACCATTTTAAGGATGTATTAGCCTTTTGCAACTTCATTTATAATGATAGAGAAAGAGGAAATGATTATACAGTCCATGATCAAGTTAATTCTTTTATTAGAAAAACTTAATCTTTCCGTAGTAGGCTTAAAAAAAGACTGCTTAGCTATATTATAAGTTTTGCTTATATCTAGCTTTAAAACCACTAAACCATTCTTTTTTCCTTTTGCTATACCTAATTTTATGCAAACATTCGTAACCAATAATTATATTGTATGTTATCAATCTGTTCAGAACAAAAGCACTTTATATTGGGGATATCACTTGATGGAGAATTTGTTTAAGTTCATAGGTAATGACTTTGCAACTAATCTGTATATCACATTGCAGGGGCTAATAGGTCTATATTCGGTGACTTTTCTAGGCTTAGCAACTTTGTGAATCAAAACAATATATGTATAATTGAGTGGAGTTATAGTACTTTGTTGATTTAATACATAAAGAGATGTTGCAATGACTCTTTCTTTGACTATTTCTCAATGCTTTTGGAAAAAAACAGCCTATAATCCATCTACACCCAGGGCTTTTATTGGGCGCATTTGAGAAAGTGCTGATTTTATTTCCTTTGCTATGAATGGACGCTCCAAGAAATCATTCATCTTTGTATTCACTTTGGGGCCATTCCTTATAGAGTAACATCTATGAGGTCTTGAAAGTATTCAGAGAATCTGCTTTCTACATTCTTCATGTCCTTTAATCAATTCTCCAAGTTGTCTTCAACGTCAGTTACCTTATTCTTTCTCTTTATTGATGAGGCTTTAGCATGAAAAAATTTATATTTTTATCCCCTTTCTTTAACTAATACCTTGATCTGTGCTCCCAATACATCTTTTCATATATCAGAATATTTCATTACCCTTGTCATACTGGTTATTGTTCTCTTTTGCCCGCTTTAACCTGTCAATTAATTCCTTTAATTTCTTATCCCTGTGTCCAAACTCTTCTTGACTTTATAAAATCAGCTGCACCATTGATCTTATGGCAGTGGATTTGAACATTTGGGCTAGACTAACTTTATTACTAGTGTGCCATTTGAACCACTCCTTTTTCATTATGTTCTTGCAAGCTTCATAAGAACTCTAGATATTTTCATAGTAGATTTTAGTTAAGGTTACTTTCTTATACACAAGGCTTCTCTATGTCTCTTCAAGTTCTATCATAATTAAGTAGTGATTAGATTCCTAATAAACTAAATTTGTAGCAAGATGATCATTATGAAATTCAGCTCTTTATTTTTAATTATAAAGAAATCTTTCCAGTTTCTCTTCTATTCATTGTGGTTTAAACTGTTTATTTGACCAAATGAAAGAGTGGCCCTTACTTCCCAAATCGAACAACTTACAGTCCTGGACAACAGCTCTAAACTTAGCAATTACATCTGCATTTTTATCTAGCTCTTCAGTTTTCTCATTTAAGTTTAAAATTTCATTGAAGTCTCCAAAACATAACCATAGGAATGAGGACAAACCTATTAATCTTTATAAAAGTGTTTAAGTATGCTCATTTTAGCTTGTTTTAAGATGTCTATATACTTATGTACCTTTCCAAAATTTTCTCCTTGTATTCTGGACTTGGAAATTGATGTAATGTTTACTATAAGAGCTGATTTGAACTGTAATGTCAGCACTCCATATACGAGCTAGGCATCCACTCTTTCCAACGCTATCTACAACAGAGAAATTATCTATATATAACTGCCTACGTGCCTCTTCAAGTTGCCCAGAGTTCAATTTTGTTTCACAAAGTAGAGAACTTTTTTCATGGCTAAGTGTGCGTGGGGATTCCACAAACCCCGAAAGTTCCAACTTATGATATTCATGGCTGTTGGTAGAGTTATTCACCAGCTCCGAAGATAAATTCTCTACAAATATCCTTTCATCATGTACGAATAGCTGTGTTTCTTCTTCATACACGAGTTTAAACTTTGCTGATGGAGAAGAAATTTGAATCTAACTTGCTTCAGAAACAACAGGACTCCCCACTCGCATCTTTTTGCACTCTAAGGT
The DNA here is from genome assembly GCA_002013955.2 of Citrus medica. Classification (NCBI taxonomy): domain Eukaryota; kingdom Viridiplantae; phylum Streptophyta; class Magnoliopsida; order Sapindales; family Rutaceae; genus Citrus; species Citrus medica. The sequence continues at coordinate 216,252 of MKYO02025400.1, read as the reverse complement.
TGGTCCCTTATGCTCCTTCATAGTTCTTTTTAGAAAAGTGGGTGCAATCAGATGCATTCCTTTTGTTGACCTTTTCTTGGCCTAGAGCTTTCATTTTTTTCACTTTAGCTTTTGCAGATTTGATTGTATGAGATTCATCACCCATTTTCCATGTTTGTTCTTAGTCTATTCTATTTTCGAAATCTCCGATGGCCCAATGAGCCCATAATTTTGGTTTCAATTTTCATCCAATTTTCCTACTTTTTTCCTTTAGTTTTTCTTGATATTATGCTCACTTCTTTAGGCATTAACTTCATACCAACTACAACTACATTTTGATTGCAATCTATAACCTGCAGCTTATTTCCGTCGCCATATTTTATTAATGAATCTTCACCTACTTCCACCTGGCTGTTTCTGGTTGGTTCTGTTTTGACTTTTGTATTGGGTTGGTTTGACCCGAATCCACTTTTTCCTCTTAGTTTGGTTTAATTTGTTTTTCCTTAGAGCTGCTCATGTTGTTCATGGTTTGTTGGTGTTGTGTTTGATGATCTTGTTGCTCCTTTCCAACGCCCTTTGTCTCGATTATGCTTTTGTTGTTCTGCTCTTGTCTATGCATTCATCTAGACTCTATATGCTAAGTCATTTTTTGGTTGCCCTTTGTATTCGAAGCATTCTTTGTATTGGTGCCCAATTAGTCCACAACAAAAGTAAAATTCTAGTAATTTTTCATAAGTCACCCTCATTGAGATTTTCCCACCATCTTCCAGTTTTAACAACAACCTTTTGTTAACAATTGTGCAATATGCACCAAGATTCTAACACGAGCAAAAGAACCAATGCATTCCTTATTTCATTCTTTTTCACTTCTTCTACCTTGTTTTTTCTCTTATCCTCTGTACTATTTCATTTTCAATACACATGATAAGAATACTGTAAATATGCACCCAAAAGGAAGTGTGAGTGAAAACTTGCTTTTTAATATCACCAAAACTAGTCGGCTCCATGAGTACCATTAACAATCTGTCAAAGTGCCATGGTTCCCTATACAAAATTCTCATTTTTTTTTCATAAGCCACCTTCATTGAGATTTTCCAACCATTTTCTAGTTTTAACAACAAACTTTTTTGTTAATGGTTGTGCAATATCCAACAGGAATCTAAACGAGCAAAAGAACCAATTCATTCCAATGTTTCATTCGTTTCTACTTCTTTTACCTTGCCAATTCTTTCTCACCATTTTTTTTATCTACACAAATGATAGAAATATTGTGGATATGCACCCAAAAAAAAAAAGTGAGTGCAAGCTTGCTTTTTAATAACACCAACACCAACCGGCTTTGTGAGTACTATTAACGACCTGTCAAAATGTCATAGTCCCCTAAAGAAAATTCTCATTTTTTCGTTTTGTGAAGCAAACTTGGAAACAAAAATGTTGTCTCCCAAGCTTTCCACTTTCATTTCCTTAGTGGATCTCCACGCTTGCGGTATAGCTGCTCTTAGACCTTCACTGGACAGTGTACTCTAAATTTTTCTCTTTTCATTTTCATCATTCCCACTAAGCTAATCATATTTTCTTCCTCTGCTTTTAACGTTATACCTTAACATCTACGTATGAGCTCATTAGCATCCATCATTTCTCTTTAAAGCTAAAAAATTAGGTTAATTAAACCTACCACCTTCCTCATTAATCCTCTTTACTACATGTGTTTCCTACCTAGTGTTTGATGCCCTTTTTAATACAATCTTTGCTATACCTTAAAAATTTCCGCAACCACACCCAACCTGTAAGTGACAATCCTGGATCCAACAAAGGTCCTTGTATACTTCTTTTCTAGGTTACCTTTTAGTGAAAGAAAGAGTCGAGAGGAAGAAAAATGATAAACTCTCTTTTAAGATTCCAAAACATATATATAATATGGAGTTCTTTCTTGGTTTCAAAAAGAGTATAATTCTTTGAATGGTAAATACTCCAACATTCAACAATAATTAGTTCTTGCTCCTCTTTATTCTTTTTTCTCAGGCTAGTTCTTACAAAACAGTTAATATGTCATGCTTTACAAGCCATTGGATATCCTCTGCTTTTTTTTTTCATAAGCCACCTTCATTGAGATTTTCCAACCATTTTCTAGTTTTAACAACAAACTTTTTTGTTAATGGTTGTGCAATATCCAACAGGAATCTAAACGAGCAAAAGAACCAATTCATTCCAATGTTTCATTCGTTTCTACTTCTTTTACCTTGCCAATTCTTTCTCACCATTTTTTTTATCTACACAAATGATAGAAATATTGTGGATATGCACCCAAAAAAAAAAAGTGAGTGCAAGCTTGCTTTTTAATAACACCAACACCAACCGGCTTTGTGAGTACTATTAACGACCTGTCAAAATGTCATAGTCCCCTAAAGAAAATTCTCATTTTTTCGTTTTGTGAAGCAAACTTGGAAACAAAAATGTTGTCTCCCAAGCTTTCCACTTTCATTTCCTTAGTGGATCTCCACGCTTGCGGTATAGCTGCTCTTAGACCTTCACTGGACAGTGTACTCTAAATTTTTCTCTTTTCATTTTCATCATTCCCACTAAGCTAATCATATTTTCTTCCTCTGCTTTTAACGTTATACCTTAACATCTACGTATGAGCTCATTAGCATCCATCATTTCTCTTTAAAGCTAAAAAATTAGGTTAATTAAACCTACCACCTTCCTCATTAATCCTCTTTACTACATGTGTTTCCTACCTAGTGTTTGATGCCCTTTTTAATACAATCTTTGCTATACCTTAAAAATTTCCGCAACCACACCCAACCTGTAAGTGACAATCCTGGATCCAACAAAGGTCCTTGTATACTTCTTTTCTAGGTTACCTTTTAGTGAAAGAAAGAGTCGAGAGGAAGAAAAATGATAAACTCTCTTTTAAGATTCCAAAACATATATATAATATGGAGTTCTTTCTTGGTTTCAAAAAGAGTATAATTCTTTGAATGGTAAATACTCCAACATTCAACAATAATTAGTTCTTGCTCCTCTTTATTCTTTTTTCTCAGGCTAGTTCTTACAAAACAGTTAATATGTCATGCTTTACAAGCCATTGGATATCCTCTGCAAAAAGAGTACTTTTCCAATTTAGTAGGTGTACGTTCCAATAGAGGATGTTAAATGTTTTCAATTGCTGTTCCATAAATCTGACACATGGGATTTTCAACTGTACAATGCCTTTTTTTCCCACAAATTTTGACTTCTTGGCAAGTATGTCTTGTGACTATGCACATGAAGAACTCGATGTTTTCACGTAGGGGCGGGCAAATGGTTTGGTTTTTGCTGAATCAAATTGAGAAAATTTGGTTCAGTTTAATTTGGTTCAAAGGGTAAAAATCGAATGGTTTAAGAATTTACGAATTGATTAGTTTGTGTACAAATTGATCAGTTCAGTTCAATTTAATTATAAAATATTTTAATTTAAAATATAAAAACTTAAAATGTAAAATCAAATTTCAATTTCAAAACCCTAAAATCACGATTGCATCTCTCTCCCTCACGTCTCTCACTCCCTCTCCTCATGGCCCTTTTATCCTTTGAAAATGTAAAAAACAACTATGTTTTGAAGGAAAAAAAAAAACACTACCAAAATGCCGTCAAAACATCTCAAATTTTCTTGATTCCTTTAAGCTACGATTGACTGCTTGGATAAAGGCAGGATAAGACTAATTTTTAGAACTAAAAATATTAATCATGTCCAAAACCGTGTTTGGCTATATAGATTAAAAAATAAGTCTAATTTTTTAATCCAATGATCTTGGGATTATTAATCCCTTTTTTTAGGTGGACTTATATTGGATAAGAAATTAGTGAAACTAAAATCCTCTCTTTGCTTTCATCAAGTCGAAAGCAAAATCCGATTAGAATTACTCTACAATCAAACAAATGCAAAGCAATGAACAAATCTTGATTCTTGAAAAACTATTTTAAATTATATGAACAATATTCAAAGGTATTCAAAATATTATCCGAATTGGTTCTCATCTTCTAACTAAATTTGGGTTTTTATTTTTTTTTTCTCTCATAACAAATTTCTTTCATTTTGGGCTTTATTATTATCGATTGTCCATTGCTTTATTTTCTTTATTTTATTGTTAATTAATTAAATTATGAAGACATGTGACATGTTCAACAATCAAAGTTTTCTTCAACTCAGTGGTTAGGAAGGCATGTCATTTGTTCAATTTTATTCCCCTATGTCAAATGTACTGTCAAATTTGCACTTGATTATGAAAATTAATTGAATTATTTTTTACTTTATATAAGTAAGGATTAAAAGTCCATTTTCCTATACGACATACACTTCTTGTGCTTGTGTGTTGTTTATATATATAACATGTTCCACATTACCCATTGATGAGCATATAATACATACATATTTTATTATTAATTAAATAATTGTTAGTTATATTTATTTGTTATTTTTAATTGATTGAATTATTTTATTGAATAGGAAATTAATTGGAGATTATGGATAAAAAGAGCATAAAGGAGTTCAATTTGTAAGCATTAAAGATTAATTGATTTTTGGAAGGAATTAGACATACATGCATGTGGAAATCAAGCCAAGGAACCGAATTCAACAAGTTAATGTACAAGTTCCTTGTTGAATTCGGATCCTTGGCTTGATTTCCACATGCATGTATGTCTAATTCCTTCCAAAAATCAATTAATCTTTAATGCTTACAAATTGAACTCCTTTATGCTATTTTTATCCATAATCTCCAATTAATTTCCTATTCAATAAAATAATTCAATAAATTAAAAATAATAAATAAATATAACTAACAATTATTTAATTAATGGTAAAATATGTATGTATTATATGCTCATCAAATATCCACAAACTTAGATTTTGCTAGTCCTCGAGCAAAACTAAAACTAAAACTAAAACTAAAAAAAATAAAAATAATGAAATAAAAAGTAAATCCTAACTAAACCACTTTCGCAGGTAATCACGATTGCATTTAGCGTATGCAACAAACCTTTAAACCCCTAGGCGGCCCTAGTGGACGAGTTATAGTCTCGTGAGGGCTTCAGTGATGATACCCACAAATATCATTTAAAATAATAATAAAATAAAATAAAATAAAATAAAATTTTAAATAAAATATGAAAATAGCCTCAAAGATTGCATAAATTATATAGCTCAAAGAAAATTTCAAATATTGGCAAAGTTCTAACTTTAATTCAATAGTCAATCCCATCTCTCTTTCAATTCTTGTAGTGTGTGTGAGTGAAATCAATTCAATCAAATCCATTCCCAAAATCCGCAATATCAACAGCCTTCGCCTTAAACAAAGAAAAGAGTAGCTCAAACTAATCTTGTCATCTTAATCTCCAATTTTTTTTTCACAGGCTTTTATGTACATTTTCTTTTGATTTTTTTTTCAGCACATGCACTTGATTTTTTTTCTTTTCTTTTCTCAACCATAGTGAGGAGCTTTCACTCTACCCCTTAAGGTAACTTTTTTCTCATAGTAAATTATCCTCTACATACTTGTAGTACATAAGCCCAAATTACTCAAGGATAGCTTCACTCTTATGGGTTATAGGTAGCTATTTCTGACTTTGGTGCCCGTGTATACTATTTTGTATTGTGGAGATAAGAATCAAGACAAACAGTCATTTACTCTATCTAAAATTCTCAACTCAGGCTGCGTCAATCTCAAATTTCAAGTCAAAATTATGAAAGAACTAATATTAGTGCTCATGGTTTAAAGAATCTCAATCAAGAGGAACTAACACAAGAATCAAGTATAAACTAAGACAATATTCAACCCTTTCTAAAAACCATATTCATTGTCAATCAAATTCTTATCATTGGCTTTTCACATAAAAAGAAAAAAAACAACACACATTTTTTTTAATAAACAATTTTTTTAACAAACAAATCACATACTATTCCCACCCCCAAACTTATTCGGAACATTGTCCTCAATGTGTCACAAACAAAAGATATGCATGCAAACAAATGAGAAAAATAAATAGTAAAATAAAATAAAATAACATAAATAATAAAAAAGAAAGTTGGAGAGAACACACCTGGATGGGCTGGGAAAGCTTCAAAGAAAATGCCAAATGAAAAGAAAACATTAGAAAAGAAAAATACTAGAAAAGAAAAACAAACAAAGAAAAGAAAACCTACTATTAAAATAAAATAAGAGTGCGAAGATGGACTTAATTAATCTTGATAAACAGGATCATCTAAAAGTATCTCCTCAACTTCTGGTGTTCTTAACTCTAAAAATAGTTTTAATCTTTGACCATTGACCTTAAATAAATCACCATTTTTAGGATTTTTAATCTCAATTGCTCCATAAGGGAAGACAGTACAAACTATAAAAGGACCAGACTATCGAAAACGTAACTTACCTGGAAAGAGATGCAATCGAGAATTATATAAAAGTACTTTCTGACCTAGTGTAAAGGCTTTTCTCAAAATGTGTTTGCCATGAAAGACTTTCATTCGCTGTTTATAAATCTTGGCATTCTCATATGCATCATTCCTGATCTCTTCAAGTTCTGCTAGTTGTAATCTTCTCTTGGAACCAGCCTACTGCATGTCAAAATTGAATTTCTTGATAGCCCAATTTGCACGATGCTCCAACTCTACTGGCATATGACATGCTTTTCCATACACAAGTCGATAAGGTGACATCCCAATTGGTGTTTTAAAAGCAGTCCTATATGCCCACAATGCATCGTCAAGTCTCAAAAACCAATTCTTTCTATCTGGCCTAACTGTTTTCTCTAAAATCTACTTGATCTCTCTATTAGAAATCTCTACTTGGCCACTGGTTTGAGGATGGTATGGGGTGGCAACCTTATGTGTAATGGAATATTTGTCCAAAAGAGTTTTGAAAGGTTTATTGCAAAAATGGGTACCACCATTACTAATGATTGTTCTAGGGAAACCAAAACGAGACAAAATATCACTCTTCAAGAATTTCACTACAACCCTATGATCATTAGTTTTGTATGGAATAACTTCAACCCACTTCGACACATAGTCCACTGCAGCCAATATATGCTGATAACCAAAAGATAGAGGAAAAGGTCCCATGAAATCAATACCCCATACATCGAAGATCTCAACCACAAGAATAAGATTGAGTGGCATCATGTTCCTCTTTGAAATGCTACCCATACGTTGGCACCTATCACACAAAGAATAGAAAACATAAGCGTCATGAAAAAGAGTAGGCCAATAAAAACCACATTGTAAAATTTTTGTTGCTGTCTTTTTAGCACTAAAGTGGCCTCCACAAGCTTGTTCATGGCAAAATGAGATAACACTTTGAATTTCATTATCAGGAACACATCGCCTAATAATCTGATCAGCACAATATTTAAATAAATAGGGATCATCCCAAAAGAAGTCCTTCACTTTAGTAAGAACTTTGTTCTATCTTGCTTAGTCCAATGCTCTGGGATTTGACATGTAGCAATGTAATTAACTATATCAGCAAACCATGGTACAACATTTACATTCATAAGTTACTCATCTGGGAACGACTCATTCAAAGGTAAAGATTCTGAAATAAGTTTAAGATCAATACGAGATAAATGATCCACCACAACATTTTCAGAACCTTTTTTTATCTTTAAATTCAATGTCAAATTCTTGTAAAAGCAACACTCAATGAATCAATCTTGCCTTAGCATCTTTCTTAGTAAGCAAATATTTTAAAGCAGCATGATAGTAAAAATAATCACTTTACAACCTATAAGATAAGATCTGAATTTATCAAGTGCAAATACCACAACTAACATTTCTTTTTCTATAGTTGAATAGTTCAACTGTGCATCATTGAGTGTCACACTAGCATAATAAATCACATAAGGCACACGATCTAATCTTTGTCCTAAAACTGCTCCTACAGCATAATCAGATGCATCACACATAATTTCAAAAGGCAAATCCCAGTTAGGTGGCTAAATGATAGGTGAAGAAGTCAACAATTTCTTAAGCTTTGCAAAAGCATCAAGAAAAGATTCATAAACAATAAAAGGTGCATTCTTAACAAGTAAATTGCATAAGGGTCTAGAAATTTTACTAAAATCTTTAATGAATCTTTTATAAAAACTAGCATGTCCAAGGAAATATCTTACTTCTTTTACGGATTTGGGATGTGGAAGATTAGAAATTAAATCCACCTTAGCTTTGTCGACTTCTATACATTTGTTGTAAATTATATGACCAAGGACAATACCTTATTTTACCATGAAGTGACACTTTTCCCAATTTAGAACCAAGTTCTTTTCTTTATATCTCTACAAAACTAATGTTAGATGCTGTAAACATTCATCAAAAGAATCTCCATAAACAGAAAAATCATCCATGAATACTTCAAGAAATCTCTCAACCATACCAGAAAAAATATTAAGCATGCATATTTGAAAGGTAGCAGGTGCATTGCATAAACCAAATGACATTCTCCTATATGCAAAAGTTCCAAAGGGACAAGTAAAAATAGTTTTCTCTTGGTCCTCTGGAGCTATAGGGATCTGATTATAACCTGAATATCCATCTAGAAAACAATAAAAATCATGACCTGCAAGTCTATCAAGCATTTGATCAATAAATGAAGAAGAAAATGATATTTTCTTGTGAATGAATTCAATTTTCTATAATCAATGCAAACACGCCAACATGTAGTTACTCTAGTGAGAATTAATTTATTATTAGCATTAGTAACTACTGTAACACCATATTTCTTAGGAACAACCTGCACAGGGCTAACCCAAGAGCTATCTGAAATAGGATAAATAATTCCTGCACCTAATAATTTGATTACTTCAGCTCTTACTACTTCTTTCATGTTATGATTTAGCCTACGTTGCATCTTCTTAATAGGTTTAGCATTTTCTTCAAGATGAATACGATGCATGCAATCTACTGGATTAATACCTTTAATATCAGCGATGATCCATCCTATTGCCTCCTTATGCTCTTTTAGAATACCTAACAACTTACCTTTTTGCTCAAGATCGAGGGAAGAAGAAATAATAACAGGTAGAGTATCAGATTCTCCCAAGAATGCATATTCCAAAGTGTCGGACAGTGCTTTGAGTTCCAATTTTGGTGGTACCTCCGCAGTTGGGCTAATCTTCTTCTCAGAACGAGGTAGTGGTTCTGACTTTGTCTTCCATTTAGTTATGTCTATAATTTGAGGTGCATCAAGTAAGGCGTTGACTCCCGCAATTGCACTGTCAACATTAAAAGATAAATCAGAATAAGTTAAACATGCCTCTAATGGATCATCAATGTGGTTAGAAATGAATGAATCTTCTACTAATTCCTCTATCATATTTGCTTCAACAAATTCATCTTCTTCCTGTGGCTGCTTGGTAACATTAAAAATATTCAATTCCATGGTCATATTACCAAAAGATAGCTGCATGTTTCCATTCCTGCAATTAATAAGAGCAACAGTTGTAGCTAAGAAAGGACGACCTAGAATAACTGGAGTGTGTTTCTTAGTATCCTGTACATGTTGAGTATCAATAACAATAAAATCAACAGGATAATAAAATTTATCAATCTGTATCAACACATCCTCTATAATACCACGAGGTATTTTCATTGACCTATCAGCAAGTTGAAAAATAATAGGAGTTGATTTTAACTCACCTAGTCCAAGCTGTATGTAAACAGAATAAGGCAAGAGATTAACACTAGCACCCAAATCCAATAATGCTTTTTCAAAACATTGGTTTCCTATAACACATGAGATAGTAGGAGAACTTGGATCCTTAAATTTTGGTGGCTTTTTACATTAGAGTAAATTGCTAGTTTGTTCAGTTAAAAATGCCTCTTTGGTGACGTGCAAAATTTTCTTTTTAGTGCATAAATATTTAAAAAACTTGGCATAAGAAGGAACTTGCTTAATATCATCGAGTAAAGGGATGTTTATACTTACCTGCTTGAAGATTTCTATAATCTCACATGTTGAAGTCCCTTTCTTTACCTTTGTTAACATTTGAGGAAAATGAGCCTTGGGAATGTAAGCTGGCGGGTCACTCTCTTCAGGATCATTTGGTGGTGAGTTTTGTTATAGAACTAGATCTGAAGAAGCAGGCTTAGATATCTTCCTTGTTTGAACCTCTACCTTGTTGTCAAATAACTTTCCTCTTCTCAAGGTCATAACAGATTTTGCTTATTCATGCTGATGGCTTGAACTCAATTCAACTTCATGCACTCCTTTAGGATTGAGAATTGGTTGACTTGGGAATTTTCCTTTTTCTCTCTCCACTACAGTAGTTACTAATTGACCCAATTGATGTTCAAGCTTCAGAATAGCTTGAATATTTGACTGAAAAGCTTGTTGGGTTGACTGAATGAAACTTTGAAGTGTATCATCTAAAGAAGGCTTTCTTTGTTGGGGTGCAACAAATTGAAACATAGGTTGTTGGGTAGGAGGATATACTTGGTTAGGAGGGACAAATTGTTGATTGGACATGTTAAAATGTTGCCCTCATTGGTTTAACAAAGGTTGATTTTGTTTCCAAGAAAAATTAGGGTGATTCCTCCAATTAAGATTATATGTGGATGAATATGGATTATTGGAGGTTTTCTCATATGATTGTAAGGCATGTGCCTGCTCAGAATAAGCCTCTTGATAGGCTGGTAATGATGGACAATTCTGTGCTGTATGAGACATGTTAGAACAAATAGCACAAACCTCATTAGCTACACTAGGATGATGATTCATGGATTGGTTCAGAGCTAAGGCATCTACTTTCCTAGAAAGCATAGCTAGAGTGGCTTTCACATTAAATTCATTTCTAACTTCGTAAAGACCCTTTCTAGAAACTTGAGATAATTTTTTCCTTTAATTTGAAAAATCCCATTGTTGAGAATTTATCAGAAAGTGAATTAAAGAAATCCCATGCAGCCCCTCCATGTAGGTTCAAAAATTTCCCACAATTCATAGACTCTACCATATGACGATTTGACATGGTTAAACCATTATAAAAGCATTGTATAAGTCTCCATTTCTCAAAACCATGGTGGGGACACTTGAGGAGTAAATTATTGAATCTTTCCCAATACTCGTAAAATTGCTCACCCTCTCTTTGATAAAAATCACTTATCTCTCTCCTAAGGGCATTTGTTTTAGACATAGGGAAAAACTTGGTGAGAAACTTATTACTTAATTCATCCCACGTAGTTATAGACCCAGCAGGAAGTGAATTCAACTAAGCTTTCGCTTTGTCCTTTAATGAGAAAGGGAACATACAAAGCCTAATTGACTCATCATTAAAATTTTGAAAACGGAATGTAGAGCATATGTCAAGAAATTCCTTAATGTGCAAATATGGATCATTTCTCTCTAACCCATGGAAAGATGGTAAAAGTTGAATGACAGAAGGCTTAAGTTCAAAGTGTGTTGCTGTAGTTTGTGGCAACACAATACAAGATGGTTGGTTGGCTGCAAGTGGTGAAAAATATTCTCTAAGGGTTTTCTCTGCTTGCACTGGTGGGAGTATTGGCAACAGTCTATTTGGGTCATCCATTACTTCTAAAGAACTAGCTTGATTACTATCAATTTTCGACTCTCTTTTAACCAAACGATTTGTTGAATCACGTTCCCAAACACTCATAAACTAACTAGACAAGAAAAGAAAGAAAAATAAAATAAAATAAACCAACAATAATGAGAATAAACGAAATTTAAAAATAAAAGAAATCAAACAACCAAATAATGAATTTAAAGACAAATAAAAGTTTTTTTTGTATTTTTTTAATAAAAAAATAAAAGACAACCTAAATTATAACTAGTGGAAGAATCAAATCAACCTAGATTAAACTGACTTTCTAGCACAATCCTCGGCAACGGCGGTAAAAACTTGTTGTGAAAAATTTAATGTACTCGCAAGCGCACGAATCTAGAAATAGAGTAGTGGTAACGAGGTCGATCCCACATGGATTGTTATAAATTGAAAAGTCTAATTTAAATCTAAAATTAATATTAATTGTAACCTAGTTGACCAAATTGAGTTTCTAAGAAAATTAAACCAATTAAACTAAGGAAACAATTAAAATAAAGGAGAATTCAACAAGATAAGACCCATACATCATCATATGCACACATTTGTTATATATTGTCCATTGCTTTATTTTCTTTATTATATTTTTAATTACATAATTACAAAACTTATGATGAATAGATATAGACGAAAGATAAATCTTGTTATTCCTACTTGCAAATGAGTTTCGCAAACAAAATTTGTTTGTTTGCATTATGATCATTATTATCCTGCACCATATAATAGCAAGCTTTAATGAAAAATATGTGTTCGAGAATCGCGCTTTTGCTAGGCATCAAACTCCTCTTCAAACTCTAGATGACATGATAGGCAATGGTGATATAAAATGTGTGAATCAACTTAGGATGGATAGAAAAACTTTTGGGTTATTATTTGAACTACTTCGTAGTGATGAGAGGTTGCAGATGGATAATGTGGTTTTTATTGATGAGCAGGTTTGTATGTTCTTACATGTACTTGCGCATCATGTAAAAAATCAAACAATTAATAATCATTTCAAGCATTCTGGAGAGACAATTAGTGGATTTAATTCTGTTCTGAATAGAGTTTTGCGACTACAACACATCTTGCTAAAATCTCCAGAACTTATGCATGAATATTGTACAGATGCTAGATGAAAATTTCTCAAGGTATGCTATACCTAAGTTTTAAGATGCCATTTACAATTACAATATGACCTTGTTTACTATTGTTATTCAACTTAATAATTTTTGTTGATATATAACTGTTTGGGAGCATTAGATGAACCTATGTAAAGGTTCGTGTACCCAAAGTTGATAAATCAAGATATAGAATAAGAAAAGATGAAATTGCAACGAATGTCTTAGGGGTTTGTTCACAAGATACAATGTTTATATTTGTGTTACTAGGGTGGGAAAGTTCAGTATCTCATTCTAGAGTACTTCAAAATGCGATTTTTAGGGCAAACATATTAAAAGGTCCAACAAGTAAGACTATTTTAATAGATTTAGAATAGTCAGCCTTAAACTAATTAATTTTTTCTTAATTCTATTTCACCTTCTCAATGTTTACGTTGTTATTATTTTGTGGATACTGGGTACACAAATGGTGAAGGATTTTTAACACCATATAAAGGATTTAGTTATCAAGAGTAATCCAAATATGAAACATGCTTCAGTAAAAAATGTAATAAAATGATGTTTTGGACTTTTTAAGATTCATTGGGCAATCTTACAAAGTCCAACTTACTATCCTTTAAAAACTCAGTGTAGAATAATAATACTCACTGCCTTTTATATAATCCTATTAGAAGGAAAATGTCAGCTGATCCAATGAGTGTAAGATAGATGACTTTAACCTTAGTAGCAACTCAAAGGATTGTGAAACCATTAGCCAAGTTTCATCATCTGAGTAGTGGACTCATGAAGGGATAATTTAGCATTATAAATGTTTAATAATTAGAGGAGAAATAAAGGAATTTGAAGTTTTAGCTTAAGTTTTTAATTGTATTTGAACTTTGTATTTTGTTTTTATATAATATCATGTGATTTAACACTTTTATGTTTTATAAAAATGAGTTATTTTATTTATATAGTGCTTATTTTTCCATTATTCTCCTTTGTTGCCAATATTTTATACCTTATTTCACTATAAATGCATATTTTCTCTTTAATATATGTATTATTATTCTTATATTGGGATGGATGGTGTAACTACTAATTAAAATAATGGAAAATGACAAAATAAGGACAAGACATCCATGGACAAGAGAAGATGATGAAGTTTTACTGAATATATTAGCAAAAATGGTAGCACATGGATTTCGTGTTGATTATGGGCAACTAAAACTAGGTGCTAATAGGCATATTGAAGAACAATTGGCAAAGTTACTTCCTAATGTTGGCCTAAAAGCTAGCCCACATGTGGAATAAAAAAAAAATTGAAGAATAGTTATGGATTAGTGTTTGATGTGCTTAACACAAGTGGCTTTGGTTGGAATGATTAAAAAAAGTGTGTTGAAGTTGATAGTGATGAGGCATGACAATCTATGTGCAGGTGAAAGTTATTTTTTTTTTCTAGTGACTTTTAATAAGATTTTTTTTTCCAATGACATTTAGTTATTAACAAAATTCTTTTTTTTTTCTTGTCATTTTAGCACCATAAGAATGCTAAAGGTGGAGGAACAAACCATTTCCATTAAATGAGAGACTTGCATATATTTTTTAGAAAAGATCATGCTACTAAGAAAGGAGTTGAAACTCTTGTTGACATGATAGAGAATGAAAATGAAAATAGTCTTGAAACTAAGTTTGAGGTTGGTGAAAGATTATCTCCTATGTCAATGGACCAAGGTCAAACAAAACTCGTCTGAAAGGGAGAGGGCTGCATGAATTGATCTATTGGTTGGAAGCTTGGAAAAGTTTGCATACATGTTTCAGGGTGTGATGGAAAAGCCAAATCAAAATGTAGATAATCTTGTTGGTAAACTTGTTGCTGACCAGGGGTCGGCAAAATACCCGACCCGACCCGACTCGACTCGAAAAATTTTAGGTTCGGATCGGAATGGGTTACGTATAGAACCTGATCGGATTGAAAATTGTAAACCTGGTCGGGTTGTGATCGGTCGGGTTATACCCGATTGGGTTGCTTTAAAAAAACTAAAACCTAAACGCACGCACACCACGCACACAAATCACTCCCAACAAAACAGATTCACAATACAAACAAAAGTACAAAACTCACAAGACACACACACACACACACACACACACACAGAGCAATGTTGCAATCTGTTGACTCCCAATAGCCACCACCAACGGAGGCCACACACGCTCCACCTCCAGTGCCATGATCTGTTGTTGTCTCTCCAAACTTCGACCAGTCCCCGCGATTTGCCGCTGTGCGTCCAGCCGTTCGCGATCTGCCGCTGCATGTCTGCCCATATGCTGCCTCCAACTGCCACTGATCTACTGCTGAAAACCCGTCCGTGATCTGCTGCTCCAAGGCCAAACCTCTAACCTGAGTACCCAACCCAAGTTTTTGCCCTTTATGGCTTTTGATTTTGAAGCTTTTCATTTTGTGGTATATATTATATAATTAGCTATGGTTAATTTTGAAGCTTTCACCCGACCCGATTAAACCCGAACTCAATCCGATCCATTAACCCTAATATGATTCTACCCGAGTTTAATCCGATTTTTGACCCGATCCGAACCAACCCGAATATATATAGGATCAGATTGGGTCTGGTTGTAAAATCAGGTTGTATTTGGATTAATATTTGTCCAACCCGAAACCCGATCGAATTGACCCGAACCCGACTCGAACCCGATTTTGCTCACCCCTATTGTTGACATGTTGATAAGAATGAACAACCTTTTACTTCATCAAAGAGTTAAGGTGCAAAAGATGTTGCTGAAACAACCAGAACATGCAGAAATATTTAGGACAATGCAAAATGATGAAGAAAGAAATGAGTTTCTGAAAAAACTTATCTTAGGTGGGTATGATGATTGATTAAAGGTGGTATTTTTGGAATTCTTTTTTGTACACAAGATTAACCATATGTGGTAAGGCTATGAAGCTGATGATGACATTTTTTTTTAACTAATCATATGAATAAGATTTTTTTCGTGAGTGATTCTAAATTGTTTGTAACAAATAGTACCCACCATCTTTTTGTAAGTGTTTAACCATGCGTTAGAGTGGCTTAGTGATGAACATGTATAATGTATCAAGTACTTTATAAACAGTTGTTTTGTTATTGTCTTATGTAATTAAATATATTATATGAGAAATTGTATCTTATTTAGATTGAATTATTGCCATATAGTTTGTGGAATTTATATTTTTTTGGTAATTTTATATAGTGTAAGTATTGTTTATGTAGGTGGTTACATATTGAGATGTGAAATATTATTGAATCAGATGTTTTTTTTTAATTGATTTCATTTATATAAGGCAAATTTTGTTTAAAAGCTATTGTCAAAATTTAAGCATAGTTTTTTTTTTTAAGAAGGAAAATGATAATTTCATTAACTCAAATTTGAGAATACAGATTCAATTTCAACTGGCATAGGTTCCAACCATACAACAATTTCATTACTCATTAATACTAATTTAGTTAAGGAATGGGCATAAGCATTAAATGATCTAGATGACTAACATTTTGGAAGTCCTTGCTTTGGTTTCGGATTTTGGAAATTAGCCACATAATCTCTGTTTTGCTACCCTCTTTTTTGTTTACCAACTTCACCACATCCTGACAATCAGACTGCACTATTAGATAGTGAAGGGATGCACTCTTTGCCACAACTAAGCCCTATTCTGCAGCTTCTGCTTTTGCAATCTTTACATCTCTTGTGAATTGCGTGGATTTGACAACAACCACTATAACTTTGCTATTATAGTCTCTAATCACTGCCCCCAATCTTGCTAATTGTTTTCCGAAGTCAACAATAGCATCAATATTAACCTTGAAAACATTAGCAGGTAAAGGGATCCAATTCTGTTGTGTTGATGAGTTATGCTTTGCCTCTGGCCCTTGCCCCTGCTGTTTCACTCTTTTGTAAGCCTCCAACACAGCTTCTGCTCTTGTCACAGTTAGGAAATGATCTAACTTTTTTCCCTAAAAAATTTAATTATTCTTACTATACCAGATAGCCCAACAAAGAGCCAAAAAGATTTCAACATTTGACTTGTTCAACTTTTTAGCCATTGCATGCATAATATCCAACATATTAAGATTAGTAGCATCAAGAAAACATGTTTCAAAAGGGCATGAATCCATGTCTTTTTGGGAACTTTACAGTATATCAAAGCATAAGATGTACTTTCCATTTCTTGTTTGTAAATTTGACAGACAAGCTCATACCGTATCTTCATTTTCCATAAGTTTTCAGCAGTGGGCAATAGATTTTGAGTTGCTTTCCACATAAACATTTTGATCTTTTCTAGTAATTGCAGTGTCTATAAAAGGTACCAGTGATGAAGCCCTTTGGATGACCAACTTGACTTATCAAGATTCTTAATTTTTAAGAACAACTGATATCCACTCTTAATAGAATATAACCTCTTTTATCAAAATGCCAAATGATTTTATCCATTCTCGGTCTTATACGTAGTGGAATTTTCAAAATCTCATTTGCATCATCTTCTATTAACCACTGCTTCACTTTCTATTGATCCCACTGATTTTCGAGATTAATGAGCTCTGAAACAGTAGCTTCCGCAAGCAAATTTTGAATAGAGAGTGGCTTAAAGGTTTCTGGCCTTGGAATCCAATTGTCTTTGTAGATATTTATATTTTCTCCATTCCTAATCCTTCACCTGATTCCTCTTTGTAAAACTTGTCTTCCTCACTGTATGGACCTTTATATGTATGAAGGGTTTGATCTAGCCTGAGCTTGCAGGAATTCAAAGTTCTTGTAATACTTGGCCTTCAACACTTTGGTGACTAATAATTGAGGATATTACAACAATCTCCATCCTTAATTTGCCATCAATGCTTGATTAAAACATTTCTCTAAATCCAAGGCTTCTTCAACTCTTAGCATGACTCATTTTTTCCCACCTTGCCCAATGAATTCCATGTTTGTCCTCCTTTGATCTCCACCAAAACTTAGCCATTGCCTTTTGTATATCCTCACACAGTCCTATCGGAAGCTTAAAAACACTCATTGCATAGGCTGGTATCGCTTAAGCCACAACTTTGATAATGATTTCTTTACTTCCGCTTGAGAAGAATCTATGCTGCCAATTCGTAATCTTGCTCACCACTTTGAGTTTCACTTTGTTGAAGAAGTTTGTCTTCTTTCTTCCAACCATAGATGGTAGACCTAGATATTTTTCATGTCTAGATACCACATTAAGTTGGAAAATCTTCTTGATTGCATCAACTTTGTCCCTGGAATTTTGCCATAGAAAACTAAAAATGACTTATTGTTGGTTATTTTTACTCAATTGTTATTGATGTCAATGTGCAAGTGTACACAACAAGTAATAAAATGATGAATATTTAAAATCGTCTCCACATGGACTGATGTTACTAGAAATGTTACAGCAATCACGATAGTGTAGTCTACCTTTATTTTAATAGGAACCTAATTAAAGTTGATTACTACCAAAATTAACAATTATAAAGAAAATAAAACAAATAAATGCAGTAAAGGAGTAAACTAGATAAGTTACGTAAAAGAATTTAATGAGAATGAAGTAGCTGAATGATCAAACTCTCTTTATGGGCTGACCGCTTTCCATCAATTTAACACCAGTTGCTACAACAATTCTTAAAGCATTGGGCAGAATTATTGAGTATCATCAGCTATCGCTCGTTGGACTTCTCATACCCTTAAGTACCCTAACAATGACCAGTTGTTATTCCACCTAAGGTATGACATTATGAACATCCACTCTCTTTACCCTACAAGGTAAATTTTTATGTGTAGTTCTTCATAAATCTTAACTCAAGTATGACACTTTTGGACTCAAGAAAACTTAAATTAAGATCAAGTATTACTCTAATAATATCCACTAAGACAGGCCCTTTTGCGGCTCTCTCTTAACTTGAACCATTAAATGGGTGGTCAACCGAAATAATGATTATAACAATTACTATTAGAGTAAAATGCTATAGCAATCGTGCAACAACACATAAGAACAATAAAAAACCCATTAAGATTATTTGTTACTCAACTACAAATAAATTTAGTTTATACTTTGAAGAAGAAAAACAAACAACAAAATACTGATCATAAAATACATCGGTTCAGTCAAAGAGTAAGGAAGGGAACAAGTAAAGAACAATAACAAATAGAATCCAAGTGATTCTTCTAAATTTTTCACTAGTGCAGACTTGTTTCCCTTTAATTCTGATTCTTCCATTCTTTTCCTCTCGATTTCTCCAATGTTCATTCACTGCCACCTTTTCATGTGATGCGCGCTCTTTTTATACTGAAAATTAGGGTAAATAGAAGTTTAGGGCTCGCATGAGTTAAATTAGGAAACTGCAAATCACAAATCTACAGATGTCCCTCGCTAAGTTTTCTCTAACGTTGTTCCAAGATTGATACAACAATGATTACTCCAGCAACGGCTACATCACTGCACTACTCCAGATTTTGTTTCAATTCTTTTTGTGGCCATGTTTTTCCTCCTTTTTGCCAGCCTATTGCATCTGCATTTCTTCCATGAATTATAAATTTATGAAAATCTACAATTATGCACACAATTTGAGCACGAATTAGTCTAAATCAAGCAAAACTTATTAAGACTAAACTAAAATGAACGTTTAAGCAAAATGTAACAAAAATGCAATAAAAACACCTCATTTACTCTCTAAATGATCTTGATTTAAGTCTAGGATTGCCATAATAACTCTCATTTCATAGAGTTATCACTTATCGTAGTTGAAGCGTAATTTAAGCAGAGTTCATTTCACTTAATTTTCATACTAATTATTATTATTTTTATTATATAATCCTATAAAATGTCAAATATAGAACAACACTATTATAATCTTATCCGATATTGCACCAAACAAAAGTCAACACTATATTTATTCCACGTAATCTAAGATAATCTAATCCAATCTAATCTTGAAAGTAATCTAATCCAATTCTGTTTTCCAAACATATCCTTAAACAATGACTCCATTCTTTTCACTTGAGTTTGCTGTAAATGATGAAGCTAGAAGAATATATAGGAAATGATAAGGACGACAGAGAAAGACTTGAAATTCCAACTCAGCCAGACCCATGCAGGCACAATGAATATGAAGAAATGTTGGTATATCAATTTACGGTGACCGTGAAAGGTGATTGTGGTGGTTGACGACAGATTGAAGTGCGGCATGCTTGGTTGGGATTTGGTCTACGGTGAGCTTGGGTGGCTTACGATCGGCGGCACTTGTTGGTTTTGATGGCGACCCGATTGATAAAAAAAAAAACTAGCAGCAGCGGCTGTTGTGGGTGATGGTTGAAGCGATAGCTAGGGTTTCGGCTAAAATTATTTGAGAAGATTTGAATCTTTGATAAGATGAATTTTTATCTTAAAAAAGGTAATGTTTCTTTTAACAAATTGAACAAAAAAATAATGTTTAAGGGATTGGTAAAATATTTCAATAATCGTCGCATGTCAGAGAATTTGAATATTGAGAAAGCACCGCAAGGATTTAATGGTGGAGAGTAGAGATGGCCAACGAGCCGTGCCGGCCTAGGCCCATCAAAGGAAGCCCACCTGTGCTTGTGCTCATGTTGTGCCGTGCCCACTATGCGTTTCGTGTCGTGCCGTGCCTGATTTTTTTGGCTTAGGCCCGTATGTCGTGCCCACACGTGCCGTACCGTGCCTAGGAAAAAAAGTCTACTAACTTTTTTTCATTTTTTTTTATTTTTTTAAGAGAGCATGCCAAGTTGTTGTCTTATTTTTTTTCAAGTTTATGTACTTGAAATTTAATAGAATAAAAAAATTTAAAACTCAAGTCCATATTCAATAATAATAAATTAATAATAATAGGAGAATGTAATATTAGTTACTAAGTTTGACTTTATGGTATTAAAATTCTTTTTTAGTACTTAATGACAACAATAATAATAAATTTTTAAGGGTTAATTTAATTGTTAACTTGGAATTACGTAGAGTCATATATCATAGTTTATAATAATATTAATACATATTTATAAAATCGTGATATTTATAATTTTATTTATTAAAATCATGATATCAATTATTTATTTAATAAAGTATAAACATAAATCAATTTATAATTTTTTTAAAACTAAGAATTAAATAAATTTAAAAAACTTAAGCCAATAAAATATATTAAAAGATTCAATTTCAAGTTATTTATAAAATTATAAAATTTTAAGTTTACTTTTATTAAAAAATGAAATGTGCTTATTGCGTGCTTTTTCGCATGCCATGCTTTGGTCTATCTCTAATCATGTCGTGTTTTTAAGGCCCACGTGCCTAAAATTCTAAGCCTGGTCCAACCCACGTGCGTGTCGTGCCGTGTCACGTGCTCTACCAAAACATACTTGTGCCGTACCGTGCTGTACAAACACGTGTCATACCCGTGCCGCCTCGTGCCGTCCAGCCCATTGGCCACCTCTATTGGAGAGACTGGAAAAGGTCAAATTGACGTGGAAATTGAAAGAGAAAATGAAGCGGGAAAATAAAACACCCCACGCCCATGTTGAGAAACCGAATCAAGCCTTAAAAGATAATCAAAACCCAAATACGCCAGTGATATCTCCCTCTCTTTGAAGTTTCAAACTTCTTTGGCAAGGCATTTTCAATTTTTCATATCGTGCCTGCTGCTGTATAAAGTTATCAAATCCAAATTAAAGTAATTAAAATTAAAATTATGTTTTCAAGATAATGGATAGAAATTATTATGGCTGCCGGTTGTAGAAGAGATTAAGTTTGAATTCCACTCACAAATAACAGGTTTGGTTTAATGAATAGGAAAGAAAGAAGATAAGCCAAGAATAAGCCTCCTCTTTTGAGTTTTTTATTTGATTCTCTATGAACAATCAACTTTTTTCAAAAGCAAGAGACTCGGTGTGCATCACAGATAATGTTCATAAAATAAACATTTTGCAAGTAATTGCTATGATAGATGAATTTAATCTCTATTATTGTAGCGAAAAAGAAATGGTACGAGTTATATCCGATAAAAGAGTGTTGTGAGAAACAATAACAAAATAAATAACCATAATTTTATGAAAAAAAAAACTTGTTTATAATATGTTTTGATTTATTATTATGCTAAAATTGGAGATAGAATTACAATAAACCTGAAATTTATCATTTTCAGTCGGTTAGCAAAGTGACTCTGAATCTGCATTGCCGCTCAACTCAAAATCTTCAGCTGCCCCATTACCTAACAGCATATTGGCTACTAAACCTCTTTAAGAAAATTATGACTTCACTGTGCCCTAACTGTATATACAATAATTATACGAGGAAAAACTCAAACATACCTGAATTTTTCCAAAGAATCCCAGTATATAAAAATATAGCTGTGAAGGCAGCTTCAAATGGAGCAAAATGAGAAAAGAATCCAATTGCAGAAATATGTAGCTTCGCTATAATTCGTAATATCGCAAGGAAAGCTTTGTTGACTAATCCACAATGTGTAAATCCAAGAGATATTTACCGCCCCCTCTTCGCAAACTTTGGATTTTTGCACATACGGATGCTCAAGGGAGTGACCTCCACTAGTTCATCTTCTTGAATGTACTCTATGCAGTCGTCCAGACTGTAATCCAAAGGAGTATCAAGGACCACTGCATAAACCAAACTCTGAGTTAGTAAGTTTAATTGATCAGAAAAAAGAAAGAAATTAGAGATCAAACATAGGAGATCTAGCATTATTGTAAAAATAAATTATTTGGGATATGGAAGACCATTTGCAATTATTTCTTTTTGGCAATTTAGAGTAATCCGTGCTGCCTGACCCAATTCAATAGTTTAGGAAGGAGAACATGAATGATAAGCACTTCCTATCTTAAGCAGCAAAATTCCAGTCAAAGCAAGTCGCAGAAGATTCATATGGCAATTAAACAGACAAAACTTAACCCTCCCTACTTTGATATTGGGCATTCTCTGCCTATGCCCATTAAAGCATCAACAAAACATTGAAAAAGAGGAAGAAAAACATAAAAATTGAAGCAATCAAGTAGTCAAATTATACTCTTTTGGATAGAAAGGTAAGAGAAAAGCTGTTTCTCACCTGTCTGTTCTTTGTTGGAACGTATATTCGTGGCTGCCTTTTTCTTGCACACATTAAGAGATAAATCACCGGGCCGCTGATGGATGCCTACTATTTGTCCTTTGTAAACATCCACTCCGGGACCAAGAAACATCTGCCCCCTTTCCTGTGAGCTAGAAAGAGCATAAGAAGTAGTTGTTCCATCCTCAAAGGCAACCTGAAAATCATCCACTGATTAAATTTAGCATTGACACAGGCGGGAGACTTTCCCCCTTCCAAGGGAAATAGGGGTCTGTTACAATGTGAGTTATACAACCACAAATTTATGAAACATAATTGCTTTGCAATAGTGATAAATGGTATTGCTTTGCAATAGTGATAAATGGTTTTTGATGTTTAATAAGGCAATGAACAGATACTGTGAGTTAGATTAATTTCCATCCATGAAATACTAAATCAGCATCTCAAAGCTTGGACATTTCTTCAAAAGTAATTTGATGGCCAGAGCTATATCCAGTATAGCAATAGGGCCAGCCCACGGTGGCCCTATTATTAATATCATTTACTTTCAAATTTTGCAGTGGTCAAAAGATTTTAAGAAATTGGAAATTACCAATGA
The DNA here is from genome assembly GCA_002013955.2 of Citrus medica. Lineage (NCBI taxonomy): Eukaryota > Viridiplantae > Streptophyta > Magnoliopsida > Sapindales > Rutaceae > Citrus > Citrus medica. The sequence continues at coordinate 192,889 of MKYO02025400.1, read as the reverse complement.
ACCCTGATCCCTTGTAGAAATATCACCAGCCCAAGGTCCATAACCATCAAATATTGTATTGAGAATTGCTGTGCCACGTGAAGCAGTCAATATTGCATTTCGTAATCCAAGAAGGCCACGGGTTGGAATTTTATACTTAAGGAATGTTGTTCCTTCCGACCTAGTTCATAAATGAAGTCTCAATATTAGATCCTTGTCGCATAAAGGAAGTGCAAATACAAGGGCTGCATGGCTCAATTATGCATATAAAAACACAGCTGTGTAGTAATTAAGAAACTGTGTGCCATCATCATATGGAAAGGAAAGGAATAGCGCACACTGCCATTTATGGACTAAAACCATAAATTTCACAAGTAACCACAGTTTAATTCATGAAGTAACTGCAATGCCAATGACAAAAGACTGAAGCTCTACATGTTACCTAAAACCCAAAAGATGAATATTTTTTACCGAGGGTCCAAGAGAGGTTGGACTGTCAAAGATTTTAAGCCTAGTATCCAAAAGATAGTCAAGGCATATTTCACAGCAATTCTTGGTATGAGCTGGTTTACCTTTACTGATACACGGTTAAAGAATATGCATACAATTAGTTGTGCATATGCAAGAATAGGCTGGCAACCTATCATAAAGTCCAATTATAAAATATCTACCAATCTACATGTGCATCTCTAATTCCATAAATGCCACACTACTTTGTACCTCAAATTGTTCACGGTAAAAATTAACAGCTAATGTAAAAATAGAATAGAAAAAAAAAATGTTAATACACACCCAACTCCCTGCATATGAAACATCTGCCCGCGTCTTTTGCCAAGAAGTTCAACCACAGGCCCCATATGTTCTTCTGGTACCTCCACAGTGGCGATCTACATCAATTTCAGATGTGATTTCAGATCATTGGATAACTTGGTTTTTCGATCAATAAGACAAACACAACTGTTTTTCTTATTATCAAGCATTTGAGAAATTCTTATAATTAGATGTCAAATCATGGCTTTACAATTTTATGATCCATTATAATGCAAAGGTGAAAGCATTGCCTCATCTATTGTTGCCATTTATTCATCCACATGCATATGGTCCATATGTACAAGCTATTCCAATGAGAGTTGAGAAAAATAAAAAATGCTGGTGTCTATGAGAAGCTTCAAGGACAAGAGAAGCAAAAGGTTGACACGCCACATCTTCATGATGATCATACCACAGCATTATTGGTTACCATCTAATGATATATTCTCTTAATCAAGCTGTTATCCTTAGAACAATGTTTCTTCTCTCAGTTGAAGTATGTGTGCATGTACAACCAGCAAAATGCATATGCATGCCTAGACAAGCATTCTGATGCTAGGATAAGAAAATCACCTCATATGGTTCCAGCAATTTGTCATTCACTTTCTTATTAATAACTTTTGGAGGTCCCACCATAAATTCATATCCTTCTCTACGCCTAAAATACAAGATGATTTAGAACTGGCTTGCTCAGGAAGATTGCAGAGGAATAAGATAGCTTATACTTACATGTTTTCTATCAGGATAGTGATATGCAAAGTACCACGCCCACTAACAATAAATGTATCTGCCGTTTCACCGTCTTCAACTCTCATAGCCAAATTTCGCTCAAGTTCACGGTAAAGTCGATCTCGTAAGTTTCTGCTAGTAACGTACTTTCCCTGAAAACAAACACAATAATCATTGAGGCAATAGCAACATTAGAAGACCCTCCGTAAGTGCATGGGCATGCAACTAAAGTAAAATTTGGTTCTCGATTAAAAAATGGTTTGGCAAGTGCTGGAGGATTGGTGAGGGACTGCTCTGGCAAGTGGCAGTTTGGATTTGGCATGAACATTGGTCTTTGTTCGGTGACTTCTGCTGAATTATGGGGTTTGTTTCAAGGTCTTCATCTTGCGTGGGATCGGGGTATCCGTTACTTGGTGGCAGAGGTGGATAGCCAATGTATCTTTCAACTTATCTTTTCCAAAAGAAGAGAGCCTAATGCACATCTTTCACTTATCAATGCCATCAAGGAGTTGATGAATAGAGATTGGCAAATTACAATAAAGCATATATATCGGGAAGCTAATTTTGCTGCTGATTTCATGGCCAAGTTGGCAGGATCTTTACCTCTCGGTTTTCATGATTTTGATAACCCACCAGAGGGTATTGGATATTGGTTATGTAATGATATGTATGAGAATACTATTCCCCGCTCTGTTTTGTCCTAATCTTTACTAGGCTCCATTGTATAAAAAAAAAAAGTAAAATGCCCCGAATAAGCATTGGATTTTATTTCTTCTATTTTGCATGTCCAGAAAAAAATTACAAATGTGAACAACACGTAGTACTCATCCCAAAATTACTCATATATTCTGTAGCAGACCTTTTAAAATTGAAAGAAAAACTTAATATAATAAAAAATGATAGTGTAGTTTATTTGAGTTGAGCACTTTCATCTCTTGGCTTCCCTAGAAATTTTCCTTAAACTAAACCTCATTGGAAAGCGAGTAGACAATGCATGTAGAGAAAGCTGTCAGTTTACCCAGTTTGTAGAGTATCTTTCAATAAACATACCTCACGGCCAACAAATGGCGAAGTATTTATAGAGAAAGACATTTTTACAGTTGGTTCTTCCACTTTAATAGAAGGCAGTGGTTTTCCAGACACTTTATCTGCAATTGTCTCCCCAATCTGATCAAAGAAGAAAGAAGTTAAGTCATGACAGGTTTACATAAAGACACGGAGAATCTCTAAGATCAAACTTTTACTACTATTACATACCATGAAATTAAATAAAATGAAGATAACAGTAAAATAATTCAAAATTGATCCAGTCTTACCTGAATGTCATCAATTCCACAAACAGCACATATGTCTCCAGCTGCCACACTTTCAGCAGAAACCCTACTGAATTTTTCGTACACAAAAAGCTCACTAATTCTTGCATATCTACATGAATCTTCTGAGGTGCATACCTTAGGGGAATAAGAAAAGTCAAATGATAAGAAGAAAAAAAAGATGCTTACTCTCTTTTCTTATATATGAAATCCAATTAATATTTCAATCTGATTTCTCAAGAGTAGACTTCATTACAAGAAATACCAGAAGAATTAGATAAACTCATCATAAAAGTGTAAATAGATATAAAGCATTGGTGAAAAATGTCAAATAGATAGAACATATCATATGGGCAAAATGAATTTTGGTTCAAACTGACAACTGACCCTTTATTCTTGTGAAAATTTAATTGAATAAGCTCAAGAGTAGCCTCCAGATTCAAAACAAACTCACCCTCACTTCCATTCCTTTTCGCAGAACCCCAGCATGCAAGCGTCCAATAGCTATTCGTCCTTTATGTTCATCATATTCAAGGTTTGTAGCCTATAAATAAAATTTGAAACAACATAATAATCAAATCAAAGTCAACAGAAAAACTTAGATGACTCCTAAAATTAAAATTGAAGAAAAATCATAAGATAAAATGTATCATTTCCCAGCTTTCTACTATCTTTGAAGGGGTATCTTGGATCCTTCAATGTAATTTAATGTGCTCAATCTTCTAGGTCGGGAATCCTGTACGAGATCTATTTCATTTTTCTAGACATGCAATCTATTTCTAAGGGCATATATTGTTAACCATCTATTAAGTGAATTTATTCCACTGTTTTCTATATGAAAACTTAAGCTGGTTGACCAAAGCCAGATTACTGATGTAAAACCAGAAATAAATTAGATAGCTTAAAGTTCTTCCGATTAGCCCCTTACAGATCCATTCAAGATAGTTTCCATTGACTATTCTTTTCAAAAGTCAGCATCTAGTTACTTTGTGGCATAAAGGTCTCATCACATAAAACCCGACTAATTCATATTGATGTTCAGAACTATCCATTCCGTGGTAAACTGTAATTCTTGCAGAACTTTGCAGCACCATGTCCCATTAAAATTAGAGGACAACATGATTAAAAAGACAGGAAAATATGTTGAAACAGAGAAACAAGAACATTCACTAACAAGCATTTGCAGTGCACCATCTTTCTCAATGCGTGGTCCAGGTATGCATCTCATTATAGACTCAAAAAGTGGCCCAAGATCATCAGCCAAATTGTCAGGAGAAAGCCCTGCCTTTCCTTGGATACCACTGGCATATATTGCTTGGAAATCACACTGCAAGTAACATTAAATTCATAAAGAGATTAGACTTTAGGAGATATTACATGATAGATGAGATTCTATTCTCATATGAAGCTACCACACTTCTGGAGGATCTGTTGATGCATATAAATTGTTATTCATGCATGGATAAGATATGCTTCTTTATTTGTATTTTCATTTGTTAACTACCAATCAAATTCGTGTACTTGCTTAGATAAAAACTTAGATCAAGTGGGATTCTGGGAATCTTGGTCCTACTTAAACCTTCGAACAGAAAAGATAAAAAATTTGAAAAGTCCAAAAAGAATTTATTAGGGCTAGAAATCATTCCCTACTTTAATTGCCTGAAACATTTACCCATCAACTTCCTTGATATTGATTCATCTTTATCCCCTCAATTAATCTATTCAGGCACAAGATGGTTTTCCTAAAACAGCTCTGCTTTTGATTAACAAACAAGGTCAAAATGCAATATTACCTGTTCATCTGTTGCATTTAGTTCAATAAAAAGCTCAAAAGTGGAATTGATGACATAATCTGGGCGAGCTGAAGGTCTATCAATCTTGTTGACGACAACAACAACAGCATGACCAAATTCTAAAGCCTTCTTTAGAACAAATCTTGTCTGCGGCATTGGACCCTCAACAGAATCTACCTACAAATGAACATAGATGTTAATCTACGAATATGAAGACATCTACATTTATTAAATCTAAGTAGTAGAATTAAAAGCAAGTCTCCAAAAAAATAAAGCAGCGTCAAAGAAAGTTATAAATGACATAGCATTAACCTTGATGATAATGGCAATCAACCACCATATTTTTTCTCCACTAAAAGTATTTATAAAGTAATAAAATCATTTTACAGATACAAAACTCCTGAACTTGAATACTACAGAGGACTTTTATTATGTCAAATCCACAAGAGTTAAATCCCATGTTGAAGACTTCACCATATTCCAATAAATCAAAGCAGTCAAAAAACTAGGAGGGTTGGGAAAAAGTAACTTTATCATACCATGGAAGTTGAATAAGCATAAACTTTTGAAATACTATTCACCTCTGTAACACTATTTCAAGACTAGAAGCAAATCACAAATGAAATTTGTTTTTGGCAGAGTGATAGAAATAGTGGTAACAAAATGCAAGTAGGTAGCTGGTTACCAAATTGATGAAACATATTTTATCAATTATAAAGTAGGCAACCATATAAGAGACGATGTAAAAAAGTACCACTAGAAGAACCCCTTCCACCATATTCAAGATGCGTTCCACTTCACCACCAAAGTCTGAATGGCCTGGAGTGTCTATTATATTAATTTTTGTGTCATTGTAAGTGATAGATGTATTTTTGCTGAGTATCGTAATCCCCCTTTCACGCTCAAGATCATTTGAGTCCATGATCCTTTCTTTCACAGTTTGGTTATCACGAAATACCTGCACAAGATAATAAGTAAAAGCACTAAGCCCATAATTTTAAGTAGTTGAAAATCTTTAAGTTGTTAAGATTAGAAGCTAACATCCTATTCGGAGTGCTCTAATACATTGGAGAAATAGACATACAAGCTTTAGCTATACTTCGTCAATTCATTCTTTTTGATACGTCTACTCGATGCATATTAGTGGTTACAAAAAAAAAAAAATGACGAGTTCAGCTAATGAAATATTTATGGAAAACAATTCGCCGTGAGTTCCAGAGATATATTGCCTTAGCTTGTTTCAACATCGCATCAACCAAAGTCGTCTTTCCATGATCAACGTGAGCTATAATCGCAATATTCCTTATATCGCTTCTCCTCATTAACCGGCTCTTCTTCTCTGTGGCAAAATAACATCAAAGTATTAAATATTGGACAAAGCAACACACATTAAATCCTAAATTCCAGAAAATAACATATTCTAGATTCAAAAGTAAGCAAAATAGGTTTAAAATAAAACTAGATAATCATGAAGTGACTAAACAAGCTCCTAATTATATAGAATATTCACAAATTAGAAGAGAAACGAAAATTAGATTAGAATTAATATCTGAAAGACGTAAAATTATATAAATGAGAAAGTGAAGTCACCGGCGGCGGTTTCGGCGGGCGGAGAAACGGAGCATTGGATTCGCCTGTGACGTTGAGTGGCGGTGTTACAGTGGCGAAATTTGAGAGAAGTAGTGGTGATTGGAGACGAGGATAAGTTGAAACCGAAATGTTGTTTGGCTAACAGAGTAGAAGAATAAGACGAAGGATGAGGTGTTCTAGGTTTGAGTAAAGAGAAGGAAGAGTTGTTATAGAAGCTAACTGCCATATCCATTTTTCGTCTCTGTAACTCTCGCGCTCACACAGTCGCAGGGAGAGAAATGGAGGATTTGGCAAGTGAGGCTGTTATTGAGAGTAACGAAATATGTATAAGGCCGCTGCCTGCGGTTTAAATTAAATCTTTCAAAAAAGAAAATATGATGAAAATTAAAAAGGAAAAAGAAATAAGGATAGTACTAAATGTGGGTTTCAAGTTGGGAAGGCAGAACTTTTGCCACGTCATCTTGTGAAACACTTGGGCTTGGGCCCACTTCACCATTCGGTGAAATTGACCATATATGTAATATTTTCTTTTTTTCTTTTTCATAAATTTTGATGACCATTTTATTACTTTTGTCCTCGCAAAAATGTAAATTTCTTAATAAATTTACACGACACCGGGAGTAAAATGGTCTTTTAACATAAATTTCTTAATAGATTCTAACTATTACAACACAAAAGTGGTTACTTGATAAAAATGGAAAAATAAAAAAGAAAAATTAGTGGTGAAAAAAATAATTTAAAAAATCTTTAGTAGCATGTATTTTTGAGATCTAACTAGTGATTTTATAGATAATTTCTTTGATGAGCAATGATTTGTATATTCAATTGGTTCGTTTTCAAATCGAACTAAACCGATTAATTTTTGTCTAATATATAAATCAAATTGAACGATTTCTAGTTCAGTTCGGTTTTTCTAATTATAAACCTTAAATTTCATTTGTATTTCATGATTTTTTTATGAACTCATTATTTTTTATTAATTTATTAAAAGGTAAGACTATTTATACTCTAATAATTACTCTGAATACGCTATTATTTTATACACTCAAATACTAAATTTGAAAAATTAAATTTTACTCTATACACTCTTTAAAATTCCAAAAGCAAATCTCTATTTAAATCATTTAAATTAGTTTACTCAAAACTATTCGGCACATGATGAAATTTTTTAAGAAATATAGCATAACTTACAACAATGGAATGAAGTTAAGTTTTAAACAAACTTTTTAAAATAATTTTACTTATTATTAATTAAAAAATGTATTCCATATCAATTTTGCATGTTCAAGTTTTTTAAGATAAAAAAAATATGGAGTTTAACTACCCTAATAACAATTGAAAAATAAATTGCCATCTCACACAAAACGAAGAAGAAGAAGATGCTGCCTGAGTTACTAGGTTTAGAGTGCTTTTAATTTTTTTTTTAAATCAAAGAAAAAAAAAGAGCACTTTTGCAATAATTTCAGTTGATTATTTCTTGAAAAATGTAAGGCTTACAAATATTTTGTCTTTAAAATAATTTCAAATATTGATTTACTGCATGTTCAAATGAAGTGTTCTTTAAGATGTTACAAATAAAAGATTATATGTTAAATAATTAGTGTACTATCTGAGTGTTTAAAGTAATTAAGTTATATTAGTTCATAAACAAATTGTCTTTAATAGTAATTTTTATGATGGGTGATTTTGTAATAAATTATTTTATTAAATAAGAGTGTTCAGAGTAATTTTTATAATTCAAATAGCATCACAATTTTTTAAACTGAATTGAATCACCGATTTTATTTGGTATTTTCGTATACCTAACTCTGTGTGTGTGTGTGTGTGCGCGCGCGCGCCCGCGTGCGCGTGTGTAGTTCAATTTGGTAATTTTTCTATTGATCTTTCCTCTGTTTTGATCTTCCATCTAAATTTAAATTCAATAAACACATCTCTCTAACCTATTTTCTCTCATCCTTTGCAACAGTCTATAAACACATCTTCTTTTATCCACAAAAATGGCTCTCTCGAGTTGTTTTCTCGATAAAAATCTCGTTTGTTTATTTATTTTGTTTCCTCTTTTTGTCCATGTAGATCTCTTAATCTATTGATGGTGGTTGTGCCCATCTAAGTCATTTGATCTATAGTAGTGGTTGTTTACCTCTGAAACTCTTGATCGATGGAGGTGATCGTTTACCCGTATAGATCTCTTTATCCATGCTGGTAGTTGTCTCTTTTAGTTTTTTGTTTTATGGTGCAACTATATTTTTTATTTGAAGTTCAAAGAGCTAAGGAGTTTTTTGGATTAGGCTCAAATCAAATTTGTGCACAACTTTATAAAAAATATTTCTTACAGTGAAATCTTCATTGCACTAGTTTTCATCCCTATCTTTAGTGTCAAAATATAATGATTTGACCATTTGGATATCGTAATAGATGAATTGTAAAGAAATTTTATTGTATTGGAGAAATTTATAAAGGTAATCCTAAAAATTTTTAATTTTTTGAATTTAGCCCCCCAAACATTTTTCTATCATAGTTAGCCAAATATTAGTTTTTTTGACCAAATAGTCCTCATCACTTTAAACAAATTTACTAACAAATGCCATTCTTGAAAATCCATTCACACTCAACACTTTCAACACTCTTAATAAATCACCAAATCTCATCAAACGAGTATTATATAACTGAAGATATAATCATCAATTGAGAATTGGGAAGTTTCCTGAGACTAGTATATGTTCTTACACAATATGAACCTTTTATATAAAGATTATTGTTTAGATTCGAAATTGATATTGTTTTGCTGTAAATGTTGCTATTTTTAATTCATAAAATAATGTAATTTATTAAAGTACTTAGTTTGAGTAGAGAAATAAAAAAATCATTAAAAACACCGAAAATTGAAAGTAAAAATAAAACTCAGATTTAGTGAGACATGTTAATTTAGTGAGATAGCCAGTGAGACAATTGTGTATATGTGAGATAGGCACATGTCCCACTGCATGTCTCACTAAATTAGCTTATCACACTAAATTTCAAGTATTTTTTTAAAGTCATAACTTAAACTACATGTGTTTGCTTTGGGCGTATAATGCATCTTTTCGAAGCTTACGACGAGAAGAATCAAATGCAAAACCTTGTACTCCATTTTATCACATGGTCAAACAAAAATTTTGCCTAATTTTAAGTGCGATAAGCACTTATGGCACTATGTGCATAACCACAAGATGTGTGACATCCATATAAATGTATCATATATTCACTTTATCATAATTTATAGTGCATAATCTTATTTATGTTGTCTTTTTAATAGTTTTCTGGCTCAATGGATTCACTTGTATTTCAATTGTGTTACAACAGTTGGTGAGAGACATTGGCAGATAGATGTATGAAGTACGTGAACACCAAGAATAAAACATTTTAGTTTGGAAAGATTGTACATTAATCGGTTTCTAGCAAGAGTGTATGAGGTTTTACAGATAAATCCTAATCAATATAACATGACGATAAAGAAAATTTGAGGTCTAGTAACACAATCTATTATACATGTTCACTACCTATTGATATATTTAATGATGAAATTATCAATGTTGTGTTACATATTGGCCTTTAATATGGTCAACTATGGATGCATTCCTATATTTGTTACCACATCTCCTTCAGTTCCGAATCAAGATCTTAAGCCACTTGTAGAAATTGAAACTTAGTTTAGAGCAAAAGACTTTGTCCCCAATATTGAAGAAGAAGTGTTACCACTACCGATGTTGTTGTGGTAATGTTACTCTCACCATTTCACAAAAACAATGACACCATTAATTAGAACGACATTACATCAATGCATGTTAAAGAAGAGGCATTACTACTAATAATATCGTTAGAGTAACATTACTCTCTATTCCACAATAATGATTTTCACAGTAATGATGTTGATGACATCAACAATACATGAGCTAATAGTACTTGTGTGGAACCGTATAATATTACGAGGGGCACTCACTTCAATAGTCCAGTTGATAATAGGGGCATCAGTCATTCTGATATTCATATCAATATTAAAGAAGAGCCTCAATATAATATCCTTATTAATAACAGAGACAATCAACTTATTCCTTTAGGAGGAGGATAGCAGTTGACCCCCTCGTTAGTCCTACTCTAGTATTGCATTCAAACTTGATTGCTTCAGACTTAGTTAAAAGTTATAATTCTGATGATATTAGTGTAGGTAAGTTGTTCGCTGAGAAGAAAGAGTTAGTACTGAAACTGTGCAAAGTTACCTTAAGGGATAAGTCTTATTTCAAAATCACACAGTCCACAACGATATGCTTTTAGGCTTACTGTTCTTCAGAATCATATAAATAGCGTATTTGAGCAACAAGAAATTCAATTGAGTAGAATACTCCTTAGGTAATGAGAAGAATATTTTGAGGCTTTATATTTATAATTATTTTTTCATCGATCTCACAGTCCGTTATTTCGAGTGTGGGTGAAGGCCTGACATTCTTTACTTTCTTGAAAGAAGGAATTTAATGAGGACTGTTAGAGACATACGACAGTCTGTGCGAACATCCAAACTTACTTATACCAGGAGGTGCCTCTGTGACGTTCTACACACTGTCACCATTTACATTCCATAAATACTATACGACGACATAGGGATGTAACCATCATGATTGCCAACATCAATAAACAGTCCATGGTCATCCAAGCTTGTCAATTTGCCAAGATAAACATATTCTAACTAATATCATATTTAAAACTAAAAGAACTTTTACATGTTAAACTTGCTCACTGTATACAAGCATCCAACTGGAAAACTACTGTATGAGCACTTGGAAGAACTATGATTAAATGAAGCCATAAATCTCATGACCACTTCTTTATACTGTTGTTGTTCTTTATGCTCTACCTCAAAATTTGGCCTCAGTTTATAAATAGAACAATCAATCTTGTTCATCCGTTGAATGAGATAATCATAACAGAAATATATCTTCGACTATTACCACGAAACAAAAAAAAATGAGAGAGCGCTGAAATCAATTATATATGACGAAAGAAAATGACCTTTTAAATTAGAAAGTAACCTTTGAATCCTGTGTGTCATCATAATCATGTGCGGATTCGTGATGGTCATCGGTAGCAAGCTCATCCTCAATGGAATTCTGCTACACCTGTGTTGGGCTAGTGTCATAATCCTCCTCTTTTGTCCTTGTAATGTGTGACACCTTGATTGAAGGTTGATTCTGTACAAAATAACATAAAAAATGGATAGATACCAAAGTAAAAAAATTTAATTTTTAACTATATTTTAAATTGTGCTATGATGCGTTAAAAAATACCCAAATTACGGGACTAACTTAGGATATATGACATGTAATCCTCCATACTCTTCAAATATTTTGAGGCTTTTCATTTGCATCCAGTTTGATGATTTGTAAAATTTTTCCCTACTATAAAGAATACTAAATTTTATGTTAGTATCATCATCTAATATATAGTAATATGAAAAGTAATTATATAAATAAATAAACATCTAATAAATAGTAATATGAAAAGTAATTATATATATATATATATATATATATATTACTTACAAGACGAGAATTGTCATTGAGATATGAATACACTTCAGTAAAGTTTATCTTAGAAGAAGTCATGGGCTTCCACTGCACGATCTATAGAATTTTCTTTTTAGTTTTCACGACTCACTTTAATGGCGGTCCTCTAATCACTTCAAAAATCCGTGCATGTAGCAAGTAAAGATATAAAGTCATAAAACATGTTATTAAATATCCATTATTACAAAACTAAGTAATTAAAAAACATTTCTCCACACACTTAGACTATAGATGTAAAGCCATAAATATTGTATTTTTCAATTTTAAGCTTGGGTTTTCTACGCGAGCCTTCTTAAATTTCGTGGCTTTGCCGTTCAATGCATTGTCAAGACAGTCATATATCATTATCCATGAAAAACGACCATGGATGATTTCGAAAGTGATCTATCTCATCTACCTCATTAAACAACGAAAATTTGATTTTACAATGCTCTTTTCTTCCATTTAGTACTTTATATACAAAGTAAAATAGCGCGATCTTTAGCGCATCAGTGGCATCCATAACCTCGAAGTCTAAGTCCATAAATCTTGACTCGAACTGGACAAGATTCATCTTGCGAACCAAATTGCCAAAATATCTGTTAAGTAGCTTTTGCACTATTTTTTACTTTTTCAGTATGACATTTTTAGCATAGCAAAATCTTGTAACCAAGCACCAATCTCTAACTGATAAGCGTATCAAATCCTCACTAATTTGAAATCATAACTAATCTTTTTCGTTATTTTCTCCATGGGCCACTAACCTAAGCAACATATTATGCACAATTACGCTACTCAATAGGGATGGCAAAAATCCCCACAGGGACGGGTACTCTCAGGGCTTTTTCCCATTCGGGGAGGGTACGTGGATAATTTTATACCCAATTTTTTATTCGGGGAGGGGACGGGGATGAGGTGGAATCCCCATCCCCTACCCATTTCCCCATTTTAATTTTTAATTTTATTTTTAAAATTACTAATAAATAAATAACAAAATTATAAATATTATTAAAAATAATAAATATCAAAATATTTATATTTTTAAACTTAATTAACTAATTAAAATCTTAAATTTTTAATCCAAACCTCAATGATACAGTAGAGAGCTGCCTAATTATAATTTACAATAATCATAAAAATAATTTTTTTTCTTTTTATTGTAGGATTATGAAGATTGAGTCATTGACAAATATAATTATTTTAATAATTTATATTTTGAATGTGACTTTGAAATGGATCAATATTAATGTAAGATACATTTTGAACTTTATTTTTATCTGAATTTTTTATTTTAATATGATTAATTTAAAATTTAAAATAAAAAATATATTAGTCTATTAATTATTCGGGGACTGGGGACCCTCGAGGATCCCCTGTTATTATTCGGGGAGGGGATGGAGATTCTCTCAAGCAATTCTGACGGGGACGGGGACATACGCAAAATATTGATGATGGGTATGGGGAGATTGGTCCCCTCCCCTCCCCTCCCCATTGCCATCCCTACTACTAAATGGAAAGTTTCTACACTCCATGAAATGCCTAAATATGTCATCCTTGAATAGTTTGAATAGCTATTTTGTTAATTTTCCTGAATGATTTTTACAACTGTATATAATTTACACACTCGTGATATGCCGGGGGAAGTGATTGCTATAATGTACTTTCATCATACCCAATTCATTTGTCGATTCGGGTGGATTATGCTTTGTTATTTTCAATTTGACCATTTATTTGATACAAGTTAAATAATTAAATTATTATATTACACAATTATATGTAAATAAATCCACAACAGTAATAATAACATAAAAAAGACTGTCATTTTGTGTGATAGTTAAACATACGCTATTTTTTGCATGTCGCGCCCTATCGTACACACGCGACAAGCGTGCGTGTTGAGTGTTAGAAAATGCATATTTATAAAGGAGAAAATCATCATTTTACATTTCATGTCTTACTAACAACCCTTACTTTTATGTATTTAAGCTTCTTGTAATCTAATTACGTGTATTTTATTTTAATTAAGTATTTTATGTATTTTAGGGGTATCACGGTCATTTCACAATAAACGAGAGATTAGATGGAAAAACAGACATCATTTTTGAACTCAGGACGGTCGAAAACCTTAGGAGGATCATAAAAGGAAAAATAATACTATTCACATATACGGTACTATTCACATATACGGGTACTGTCTACGTTATTATTCACGGCACTGTTCACGGCACTGTTCACATAGACGGATCGATGACGTGGCATTGACCGATAATGTGGCATTGACTGATGAGGTGTCACGATCTGTTGGACTAAAATTCTTATGCACTGTTGATCGATGACGTGGCAGCATATCAGTGGATCAAAAATCTCATGTACGGTACATGCAACACACAGGATTATTTTCAACCAAACCGCGTCACTGTTCACCCGGGTCAAACCGTGTTACTGTTCATCCACGTGGTCAAACCGTGTACTGTTCACGCGGACTGTTGACTGATGACGTGGCGCAATCCTGAGCGTCCAAACTGTTTTTAATCCGATGGCCACGATTTACTCAATGTATCTATAAAAAGGGGGCCTCCCCCCCTAATTTGATATCCCTGAATCCATTTTTGGACTCCATTTTCTGTAATTCCCTCTCCATCTTGTATTTTCTACGTATTTTAATAAATTCCCATTTTGCCCCTAGTTCAATTATGAGTAGCTAATTTTCTTTCAAGCTTGGGTTGAAGGTGAAGTCTCAACATGTGTCATGGGCTTTATTTGGTAAATTTATTTTCTCTTCCCCTCTAGTTTTTGTGGATGTTTTGACTTCTCGTCGACAAATAATACTAATCTTGTCTAGTACCGCCTTGGTTTCACCGGCCCCCTAGTACAAGGTTATTATTATTTGGCACGATAAGCCCTTAGCACCATATTGATTAGAGCGTGGTTCATGAGGTGTGGATTCCCCCCTCATGATTTAATTGGTATTAATAAGGAATATTTAGCCCATGATGCATGTTGATACGGATCCAGATACCCAAGTACGTCATTTCAATATAATTCTCTTCAATTTATTCTCGTCATTTCAATTCCAATTTCAGAGTTTATTCTCGCCATTTTAATTTAAGTTTTAGCATATTTCAAATCATTTCTACCACAAATCCAATCACCCATTTACAAAATTAATTCTACACACAATTAAAATTCACCTCCTCGTGGGATCGACACTCGTCACCATTGATCTATACTACAATAGATTCGTGCGCTTGCGAGTTCAATAAAATTTGCACAACAGTGCGCGTGTTACGTGTAGCATGCACTCCCCCTTGCACGTTGCCTGTGATAGCCGCGTGTTTCGTTCTTTCATCTATCACTAAATTTTCTCTTTATCGCACTCGGTATACGAAAAACAATGCACACAACTCAGCAAAACCCCCGTCACACTGTGATTATACAAAAACTAAATATAAGCTATCTAAGAGGAATTTCATCAGACAACTAATGTGCAATGGTTATAACTTATCATTTTAACTAAATTTTGTTTCATTATATCTAGGGGTGGGCAAAATTGAACCAAAACAAAAAAAAATTCAGTTCGGGTCGATTTTTAAGGTTTTGGTTTGGTTTTTTTAAAACAAAAATATGAATTTATAAATATCGAATCGAATGGTTTGTTTCTACTCGGTTTTCGGATCAAAAGTTATAAAATCTTAACCGAACTGAAATTAAGACATTTTCACAATTTCACTAGAACATATATATACACAAATTACACATTTGCACTTTGCACTTTGCACCACACACTCTCTCTCTCACTTCAACTGCACAGCATAACCACAAACCCTAACTCGCATATGCTTTTGCCCGTTCTGCCTTCTCCTTACTACCGACCTACCGCTGCCATTCTTTCCATTACGCCGTCACTAGCTAGTCCGTCAGGTAATGAGTTTGTTTTCATTCGTGACTAACTTGCTCTGTTTTCTTTTTTCTTTTTAAATAGCCTTTTTTTTAGAAATATCTCTTTGATATGTTCTTTTTTCATGTTTGCTTAAATTATTAATAATATTTAGTTTTATTAGCTTTGCCTGGATATGAGCGTGTTACTGTATTTTTTCAATTTTTTCGTTTGGATACTGACAGTGCTGCTGGTAGTGCTGGTTAAAGACTAAGGAAGTCACGAATTGTTGAAGATGATGGAGGGATAATATCGTTTAGATCTATTTTCTTTATAAAATGTTAGCATGACCCAATATTTAGGAAATGTTTACATATAGGAATTCTATTATGGTTTAATTTGTTTGCTAACTTTTAAGAATAGCCCTTGACCGAAAGTCAACAAGATAAAATATCATTTAGTCCCTAATATTTTGCCAATTTTCATTATGGCACAAAGACTTATTTTATTTTATTTACATTTTGGGCCAAAAGTTTTGATATTTAAAGTAGTAACTATAATTCTAAACATTCTTCATTTTAGTCCAAAAATCTTGCCTTTTTTTTCAAATACAAATTTATAAATTATTTTATTTTTTGTTTATTATACATTGATTATAATAGGCCTTGTGTGCAGGATGGAAGAAAATAACAATGTTGTAGAGGAGATTATGAAGGATGATTTTGAAGAGAGTGTTGAGAATGAAAAAAAGTGGTAGGCACTTGAGATCAGATGTTTGACAATCATTTTGAAAGCTAACTGGAGGAAAAAAGGCGAAAAATAATATTGAGCTTGTTTACGTTGGTTTTTATAAAGAAGCTTATAGGAAGGTACTTGTAAAGATGATTATTAAAAATGAGTTGCCCTTTAAATTCGTAGAGACTGAGGGGTTTTTAGAGTTTATGGCTACTTTTTGTCCAAAGTTTGATGTGCCATTGCGAAGGACAATTACAAGGGATATTCTTCAATTATATGAGAATGAGAAGAAGATGTTGAAAAATATGTTCACTGCAAATTGTCAAAGGGTATGAATAACTACAAATACTTGTACTTCAATTCAAATGTGTAATTATATGGTGATAACTGCCCATTTTATTGACAAAAAATGGGAGTTGTATAAGAGAATACTTAGTTTTGCACCCATTTCTAATCATAAAAGAGAGGTCATTGGGAAGCTCAATAAGTGTATGATTGATTGGGGTATTGAAAGTTTGTTCACAATTATTGTGGACAATGCAAGTGCTAATAAAAAAGCAATCAATTATTTGAAGAAGAAGTTAAAAAATTGGAATAAGGATTCATTGGTTTTAAATGGTTTGTATTTGCATGTGAGATGTTCAGCACATATAATAAATTTGACTATGAAGGATGGGTTGGATGCAGTGAAGACATCAATAGATAGTATTCGCAATGCAGTGAGATACATTAGATCTTCCCTATCAAGATTGTAAAAATTCAAACCTTGTGTTGATGTAGAAAAAATCTCATCTAATGGGTTTGTAGTGTTAGTTGTGCCAACTATGTGGAAGTCAACATTCTGTTGAGATCGGTGTTGAAATTTGAAAAAGAATTTGATAGATTAAAATATGAAAATGGCCACTATGTTAATTGGTTCAGAGCTGACGGAGAGGATGAGAACGAGAACAAAAAATACAGGCTAAGGCCACCAATGGAAGATGATTGGGACAATGCTAGAAGGTTAGTCAAATTTCTATCAGTCATTTATGATGTGACTTAAAATTTAGTAGTTTTAAATTTGTGACTACGAATAATTAGTCAAATGAGATGTGAAAAGTTTAAGTTCATTTGAAGTCTCTTGATGATAGTGATAATATTTTGTTAAGCTACATGGTCAAATCTATAATAACAAAGTTTGTCATATATTGGGGTGATAATTTGGAGAAGGTCAACATGTTATTAATTCCAGCAGCAGTACTTGATCCTCAATGTAAGATGGACTTTGTTACATGGTGCTTTAATAGTTTGTATGATACCAAGAAGTTTGAGGAGCTGTGCAATAGGCTTAAAGAGTTGTTGATAAAGCTTTATTAAAGTTACAATTCTAGCAATCCAAACAGTGCTACTAAGACTAATTGCATGGTTCAGACTAGTAGATTAGTGAGTGTGCTAGCTCTATTTCTCTTGACCCTTTTGCATAATATAAAAAAAATGAAAGCAAGTACACAAGATGGATCCGGTGGGAAAAATGAGGTTGAAAGATACTTGTCGTATAAAATAGAAATGATAAATGACAACTTTGATATTTTGAATTGGTGGAGTTTGATAATTTATTTGTAATATTCAATATTATAAAATATGATTTTCATATATTTAATTTATTTGTTTGTAAAATTTGTGAGACCAATGCTAGCACAACAAACACAAGTAGTAAAGGACCAATTGGTGATTGAGTGTTTACTTTAATCATTTCAATAAAAGGTATCATTTATGTTAATTTGATATATTATTTATATAGTTATATTTATGGTTACTTTACTCATTTCAATTTTACTTGTGCATATTTAAGTTGGGAAGTGTGGATGTTGGAAGTTATTAAAATTGGAAGAAGTTGGTGGGAAAGGGGAGCAAAGTAATGGCATTTCTTATGGTTGATTTTTAATTTTTATGTTGTAATAGTTTCTTACGGTTATAGATGTTGTCTTGGATGTTGCATGGACGTTGTTGGGCATTTGACCGCCTTTTATTTTGTTTTGTGTCATTGTCAGAATTTTTTTTTTAATGTTGTCATGAACTTATGTTATGGATTATATTAAGTTAATATGGTAATGATGATGAATGATTTAGTAGTAGTCGTAGTAGATTATGATGTATTTTAATGATGTAGTAGTAATTGACGAAATCGTCGATTTTACATGCTCTGAATATATTATATATATTGAAAATGAGAAAATTATTGTACAGGGTTTGAAATAGAAAATGATTCGAAAAATCGAACTGAAAACCAAACTGTTAAGAAGAATCGAAAACCAATTGCTTAATTAAAACCGTTAAGAGAACCGAAACTGATCTGAAACTAAAATTGAATCCGAACCGAAACTGACCTATCGGTTTTAGTTCGGTTTTTATTTTCATAAAAACTGAATGGTTTTTTTTTTTAATTTCAAATCCAAACCGATCTAAAACTAAAAATTTATCTCGAAATTGAACCGATGCCTACCTCTAATTATATCACTTTACCAACTTATAATCATCTAGAATCCCAATCAAATTCACTCAAATCACTGAAAAGATGTTGAAGTTTGCTTACCTAGGGATTATGCTCTTTTTAATTAATTGGATTCATTTCTGATTTAGAGAGTTCGGAGTGTAGATATGTGGAGGGTAATTTGGGGACAAAAAAAAATTGGCTACTTGATATGAAACAATTTGGGGGGTTAAATTCAAAAAATAAAAAAATTAAGGTTATTTTTATAAATTTCCCTATGTATTGCTACATATAATTTAATGTATTGTACGAGTTTGTCGGTAATGAAATTTCTGTATGTTTCTGAAAAAAAAAATCAATAACCATGGGAACGCATTTGTCATCATATTTGTATGATGTGCCAAACTGTTAGTAATAAATACATGAGTAACGTGAGTATATAGTGAGGAAGAAGGCCATATAAATGGGTATACATGGTATGAAGTATAACGTTATTATCACATGAGAGAGTCAGAGAAACAAAATCTGAAAAAAAAATTTCTTTGTGCTGTCATATAAGAATCACGGTGGAAACTAGTTATTTATCATTTCAATACAGAATTATGGTATTGGAGGAAACTAATAACTTTACGTTCAAATAAAAGATGTTGTTGCGGTACATGATTCGCTTAAATTGACAAACAATAACGTGAATTCTGGTTATTCTAGTTTCATTTCTTTACGAAATCATGCAATGACAACACAATTGGAAGTATATGTTTAGATGTTGTTAAGGAAATTAGAAAAGGCATTGAATTGGGTTATCAGTAAGTTTGGTTGCAACAACATTACTTGGCCCAAAATACTTAGTTGGTGGTCCAAATATCTGCCAAAATATCTTAAATTCAAACCCACATGTTAATAATGGTCCAATGATTGCATGAGATTCATTAAGTGTAATATATTTCAATTCAAAAGGTTACTTGTCAATTTTTTTACCTTTAGTTGATAAACTTGAAAAATTATACTACATTTTGGATATGTTCATGGCAATAATAAATATACTAAAACAGATGTAAAAAAATAGCACTTAATTCCAAAAAAAATTGTATTATTAAAATTAAATTATTTTTTCACCTCAATCCATTTCTCCATCTGCCAATCTAATTTGTAGAATGTTGTTGCCAACTATTCTTGTATATGAATCTTGAAACTAGCAACAAGTCGATATTCAACTCCACCAAGTATACAATAACTCACCAAATGATAATTATCAGGCCGGAATTTAATAACTCACCGAATGATAATTATCAGGCCGGAATTTAGGTGTTTTGACAGACGACAATGCGTTTGCTACAGTCACAGATGAACGATGATCAAATGCTATAGGAAAGAGGATGCCACATGCACTTGCCACTTGCCAATACAATCATCCAAATAATGAATGCCTGCTTCCTTAATTTGGAAAAACAAAAATGATTATGATCGTGATCATGATATGGAGTAACATAATCATGCACTCCTCCTGGCCTGCAGAGGGCTAATTCACCAAATTCGATCCGAGAAGGTAGTGGTGGTGGTGGTGGTGGTAGTAGATGCAAGATGTGACCACTCTCAAGTACGTTAGACACTAGAATTGTAATTGTGGTGGTGGTGGTGATTCCATTTTTTATTTGGCAAAAGGATTTACGAGACACACAATTTGTGTCTATTATGGTTATGGAGTAATTGTATTAGCAGCCATCAACATCAACAATCACCTCTCTTTCTTCAAACTTCAAAGCATGTGGAATTTCTTCCTTCAAAGGTGTTTTCTCTAAATGAGAGAACACTGAATGGAAGTTAAACTGGATCTACAGGATCTGGATGGGTGCTCACTAGATTGAGCGTGGGTTTTTGTTTTTCTTCCTTTTATTGTTTTGGTTTCGTCTCCTGTGCTGGTTGGCTTTACAGCCCTTAGTCCTAGTGGGGCCAAAAGGTAGGTGAGGTTTGAACCGTAAAGGAGATAGGCTTTAAAAAAGACTGTAAATAGAAACATAGAAGAAGGTCGAGGTAGGTGAGGATCTCGTGTGGTATTTACGGCAAAAAGAGCTTGTCCTTAACAATATGGAAATAGAGGAGTTAATAAAGAAATGCAGCGCAATAACACTTGAAGAAGAGGATGAAGATAGAGTCATCTTCGGGGGCAATATGAAGGAAAAAAGGGGCTCAGATCGCAGCAGGGTGCTTAGTTGGAAAAATTCTCACAATGAGAGGAGTCAGTCACGAGGGGATTAGAACAACACTACAACAAGCCTGGCGCCTAGTGGGAGTAGTCAAAGTAAAGAGCTTGCGAAATAAAATATTCATGTTCAAGTTTTCTTCAGCAGAGGATAAACGAAGAGTGCTAAAAGGAGGGCCATGGCATTTCGACCAAGCTCTTATAGTGTTCCAAGAGCCGAGTGGTACAGGCAATGTTATGGAACAATCATTTTCACACGTCTCATTTTAGGTACAGCTGCATAATGTACCTTTACTGTGTATGGATATAAGCACAATTTGTGAGATTAGTTCTAAGATTTGGATGGTTGAAGACGTAGCTACAGATGCAACGGGGGACTGTTTTGGGGAATATGTGCGAGTTTGGATTTCAATAGATATCATGAAGAGGTTGAAGAAGGTCATAAGAATCCAACAGAAAGATAGGAAAGAGATTTTGGTTGGAGTTACTTATGAGAAGCTGCCAGACTACTGCTTTTCTGTGGATGCATCGGGCATCACTACAGAGAGTGTGCCACATATAAAGGCCAACCTAAAGATGAGTTGGCATACGGAGCTTGGTTAAGGGCAATTCCATTACCGGAGCGAATGAGGTTTCAGAGGAGCTAAGAGAGGGGTAACAGGGACCAAAGTAAAACGATAAGAGAAGATGGGAACTCATAAAGTACAGGCACCCCCCAACTGCCACAACTGAACCCGATAGGGTAAATCGGGTCAGGGTCAATCCATCATCAAGATGAAACAACTAGTCCTCAAATAAACCTAAGACACGTGGCAGAGCTAGTTGGGGAACAATTAATGACCCAAGAGCGAATATCGAGACAACATCAAATTGAAGACAAAGAGTAGCAAGGCGCAATATGAAATGAGGTAGTGTATGAAAATGTGTGCAAAAGCGCGGGAAATAAGATTGAAAAAAGACATATGGAGGAAAATATGAGGGGAAAAAAAGTGGACAAGGATCTCGAAATAGGCCACAAAATCCACCAGCCCATTTCAATAGGCACAACTCATATGAGCTCGGATGAAGAAGAGGTGGTAAATGAGTCTTACTCAAGGAGGACTAAAACGAAATGGAGAAGATGGAAACACCAGGCCCAAAGCTTAAGCAAGAAATGAATCACCCAAACAACACCAAATAACTTGAAGCGGATCAACTGTGATTCACAAATGACAAGTTCACAGAGCAAAAAATACAAGATGGGTAGCAAGAGAGAGTGCAAGCCAATTCAAGTAGAAAGAAATTCCCCCTCAGCTAAGCTCACTTTAAATTGGGACACATCAGCCATGGAAGGGGCAGAGGAGATAGGTTCAGCATTGAAAGAGATATCGACGGAGGCTAGCTTCCAGCCCCGTCGGCTGCAATGAGGATCATAAGCTGGAATGTCGGGGGTTTGGGGAATACCCGGACGTTCCTAGCAATAAAAGACATTCTCCGATGTCATAGGCCACAAATCATTTTTCTTTGTAAAACAAAAATGAAGCCGGGGCAGATGACAAACATGAGTAAAGGCTTAGGCTATGACAATTGCTTTAATGTATGGAGAAATGGCTTAGGGGGTAGTTTGGCTCTGTTATGGAATAATGAAGTGAATGTTAATATTGTTTCCTACAACAATCATCATATAGACCCGGTGATCTATGGGGTGAACGGAAAGAATTGAAGATGCTCAGAAATCTATGGCCACCTGGAAACTATACAGAAAAGACACACTTGGACTTTATTGAGGAGGCTTGCAGGCATGTTTACTTGGCCATGGTTATGTTTTGGTCCACTTTAACGAAATCTTGCATCCAAATGAAAAGTTAGGGGGGAAAGATAGGAATTTGGATATGGTGGCTGCATTTAGGGAGACTGTTAATGACTGCAACTTGATAGACTTATGGTGTAGGGGCTATCCATTTACTTGGTCGAATAGAAGATTCGACCCTTAGTTGATAGAGGAAAGACTCGATAGATTTCTCGGGAGTAAAGACTGGGAATAAAGCCCCTATAATTCGATTGTTTCCAACCTCGATACTTGGTGTTCAGACCACAGCCCTGTCATGCTAGAAATGCAAGAAATGAATAAGTTTGCCTGGTACAAAAAGAATTCCAGCCCAAGAGTTTTTTATGAGGATATGTGGAGCCATTATGACACTTGCAAGAACATAGTGAAAGAGGAATGGTTGAAGGGTGGGAGCTGAAATGAAGGGGATCCTGTTACAATCTTTAAAAAAACAACCAACAACTGTCTAGCCCAGCTGCGGATATGGAGTCGGAAAGAGTTCGATGGAAAAAAAGAAAAGTTGAAGCAACTAAAGAAAAAACTTTCAGAAATAAAACACAATTTCACGCAGTGGGAAGAAGTGAATGAGATCAAAAGTACGGAGGAGCAAATTGAAAAAATGATGCTGGATGAGGAAGTGTATTGGAAGCAAAGATCCCAAGCAGACTGGCTGAAGGAAAAAGATAAGAACACGAAGTATTTCCACTCAAAAGCTTCATCTAGAAAAAGGAAAAACCGAATATGGGGGGTCATGGACCAGCATGATGTGTGGGTTGATGATAGAGAGGGGGTTGAAAAAAAAATTTGTGAGTACTTTGCAAGTTTATTTACAACGTCCAGCCCTACAGGAAAGTAAATAGAGGCGGCTCTAGCAGAATTAAAGCCAATGGTCACCTCAGAAATGAACAGCCAACTGGATTCGCCTTTCACGAAGGAGGAAGTCTCCACAGTTCTTTCCCAAATGTGTCCAACCAAAGCTCCCGGACCTGATGGACTGCCAGCAACCTTCTTCCAAAAGCACTAGGACTCAGTAAAGCTTGGTGTTATCTCCATTTGCCTCTACATTTTGAACGGTAGAGGTACAATTACTCCCCTTAATCACACTCATATTGTATTGATCCCGAAAATTCATAAACCTCAGAGAGTGACAGATTTTAGGCCAATAATTTTATGTAATGTGATCTATAGGATTGTCACCAAAACAATTGCAAATAGGCTAAAACAAATTCTTCACGAGGTTATATCCCCAACTCAAGGTGCATTTATTCTGAATCGTCTAATTACTGATAACATCATAGTTGGTTATGAATGCCTACACAAAATTCGACATAGTAAGGGGAGAAAACATGGGTTGGTGACCCTTAAGTTACATGTTAGCAAGGCCTACGTTAGAGTGGAGTGGAATTTTTTAAAGTAACAATGTTAAAGCTAGACTTTTCAATCAAATGGGTGGATTTAGTTACGCATTGTATCACAACAACATCTTTCTATGTTATTATCAATGGAATGGCTACAGGATTAATTCACCCACAAAGAGGGCTTCGATAGGGATGTCCCCTCTCCCCTTACCTTTTTTTAATGTGCGCATAGGCTTTCTCCAACCTCCTGGTACAGGCAGAACAGCAAAGGCACATTCATGGAATTCATTTCGGCAAAGATGTAAAAGTCTCCCATTTATTATTTGCCGATGACATCTTAATCTTCACCCAAGCAGCAATAGAGGATTGTAAACACTTGAAGGCTTTATTTGAATGCTATGGGAAAGCTTCCGGGCAAATCTTCAACTTCGAGAAATCTTCGATGTTCTTCAGTAAAGGCACAAGGAATGATCAAATTACAACCATAAGCGAGATTTTCCAGCTAAAGGTGGTCTCTCGACACGAAAAATATTTGGGACTGCCCTCAATGATAGGAAGGAAGACAAAGAGTTTCTCTAACGAAGTTAAGTTAAGGGTGTTGAATAAAATTTCAAGTTGGCAACATAAGTTCTTTACAAGTAGAGGAAAAAAGGTGTTGATTAAAGCTGTTGCACAGGCTATTCCAACTTATGCCATGAGTGTTTTTAAAATTCCCCTAGGGCTGTGTGAGGATATCCAAAAAGCAATGGCAAGGTTTTGGTGGGGAACAAAGCAGAACAGAAAAGGTATCCACTGGGCGCGGTGGGAAAGAATTAGTCACTCGAAAGCTAGAGGCGGAATGGATTTCAGAGATCTCTCAAGCTTCAACCAAGCACTTGTAGCAAAGCAAGGGTGGAGAATTATGCAATTTCCAAGCTTGCTGGTGGCAAGAGTCTTAAAGGCTAGATATTTTAAACATAAACGTTTTATGAATGCTGGCATGGGATCAAAACCGTCCTTTATATGGAGAAGCATAGTTTGGGGAAGACAGGTGCTTCACAAAGGAGCGAGATGGCGAATTGGTAATGGACAGAATATGCTGGTTTATGGAAACAATTGGATCCCCAGACCTACAACCTTTAAGCCAATATCAGCTCCTTCGATGGGGGCTGACACCACAGTAGCTGAGTTAATAGACGAGAAGCAACAATGGAGGGAAGATTTGATCCTTGAGCATTTTAGGCCAGAAGATGCAAAAGCCATAATGCAGATTCCACTTCCAAAAAGACCAAAAGAGGATCAGTTGATATGGCACTATGATAAGAAAGGGTATTACTCGGTCAAGAGTGGATACCAAGTTGCTACGCGAATAAAGTTCCCTGAGGACCTAAGCTGCTCAAATCATGATCAAAACCAATGGCGTTTTATCTGGAAGCTTGCAATTCCAGAAAAAGTAAAAAAAAATTTATGGAGAGCAGCTCCTGATTTATTGCCCACAGCAGAAAACTTATGGAAAAAAAAAGGTTTTGCAAGAACCAATGTGCCAAAGTTGTTGCTGTCATGTAGAAACGGTGTCCCATGCCTTGGTAGAGTGCAATATGGCAAGGAAGATCTGGAGGTACTCTAATCTGGCAGAGGAATTTCGTGGAGTTCACAGGTGTGACATTGCTTGGCTGATGCAATTTTGGCTACGACAGCATGCTAAAGTTGAGGGAGCTGAAGTAGCAGCTTTACTATGGGCTATCTGGAATGCAAGAAACAAATTGCTTTTTGAAGGGAAACAAGAAAACCCTTTCAGAGTAGTAGCAAATGCAGAGGCGATAGTGGAGTCCTTTAAAAAGGTTAGACAACCAGAGATAGTTTATAAGACAAAGTGGTATGCTGAGAAGCAAAAGCAGTGGAGTCTTCCTCCAAATGGATGGCAAAAAGTTAATGTGGATGCGGCTGTGGATGTTGAGAATCAAATGGCAGGGCTGGGGGTTGTGGTGAGAGACTCAGAGGGAAACTGCAGAGCAGCTGCGATTAGAAGTCTGAGGCTTCCTGGTAGTGTGGCAATGGCGGAGGCAACAGCTATGGAGTGGGGCCTACAAGTGGCTGAAAAAGCTAATATTACTTTTGGAATTTTTGAATCGGATTCATTGGAAGTTATTGACTTGATCAACAAGAAGTCCAGTAGGTTAACT
This sequence comes from Citrus medica, assembly GCA_002013955.2. NCBI lineage: Eukaryota > Viridiplantae > Streptophyta > Magnoliopsida > Sapindales > Rutaceae > Citrus > Citrus medica. Next base: position 166,490 of record MKYO02025400.1, on the reverse strand, counting down.
GAAATTGGATGGTTGATCTCTGACATTCAGGAAAATCTGCAGAATTTTCAGAATTTCAAAACTCAACATTCCCCTAGAGATTGTAACTATGCAGCTCATTCATTAGCAAAGTTAGCTTTGCAGAAGAAGGAAACTGTAATTTGGTTGGTTGAAATTCCACCGGAGATTATGTACTTGTTCTTAAGCTAATCAATCGAAAGGCATACTTTCTTTTAAAAAAAAAAAAAAAGCAGCCATCAACATCCAGAAATATCAGTTTTTAGAAGATGAAGATTAAGAGTTTAATCAGTTGGGAGATTGAGCGGGTAAGCAAATGGCTCTTCTGCGGCTTGTGGCACCATTGAAACCAAACAAATGGAATATATATATATATGTGTGCCTATACGGTATAAGGTTTATTATACAATTCAATTCTTTGCCTTTGTTTGATCTAAATTAGATACATCATACATATCACCTTTTGGAAAAACAAAAATCTTGGAAAATTTGAAAGAATAAGAATAACTGTAAGGTGAAATATCAAACGGAATATCTTTACTTATTAATATTTTAAATTTTTTTCAAAAAATTATTGAGATTTATGTTAAACTTTTTACAAAATTGTGCTAATTTGAACTGTGTATTAATCTTTTTATAGTATTATGACTCTTATTGTGACAAGAGATTATAAATAAATAAATACAACTCAAATCAAATAACAAACATGATTTTTTTTTTAGGGTACAAAATCTATTAATTTTGAATCATATAAACTAGAAGAGCGGGATTTATATATTTTGTCGTAAAAAATAGTTAGTATTTAATTTATCTTAACAAGGAAGCTGTCAGCTCAGCTGTGCACTTTCTTCACGTAACTGACAAGATCCGATGCATACTCTTCGCCCCGCCAATTTACTTCAACCACCATTTAAATCTCAACAAACTCTCCCGCCATTGAAAAAAAAGATACCTATTAACACATTCTCAACAAATCCCAAATCCCAAATCTCCCATTTATGTTCCATTTCAAGCGTTTCATGTTCTGAGCGGACGCTTCTCCTCAACGACTGGCCTCAGCTTGTCAAAATCTCAATTGGCTCAGGAGATTTAAAACTGGGTCAAGCTGTTCATGCCGTTTTACTGAAGTCTGGCTCTCAAAACGATACGTTTGAAGCTAATAACCTCATTAATTTGTACGCCAAGTTCAATAGATTAGATGTGGCCCAGAAGCTGTTCGATGGAATGCTTGTTAGAAACGCAATCACTTGGACTTCGCTAATAAAAGGGTATTTAGATGATGGTGATTACGAGTCAGTGCTGGGAATTGCATGTGATATGTATCGGTCGGAAGAGAAGTTCAATGAGCATACTTGCTCTGTGATTTTGGAGGCGTGTAGCTTGCTAGAGGATCGGATTTTTGGAGAACAAATTCATGCTTTTGCTATCAAAAGCGGGTTTGAGAATAATGTTTTTATCGGTACTTCTTTGATTTCTATGTACTTCCATAGCGGCTGCTTTCGTGAGGCAGAGAACGTGTTCCGAGGATTAGCTTACAAAGATGTTCGTTGTGTGAATTTTATGATTTTAGAATACAATAAGGCAGGAGAGAGTGAAATGGCTTTTCATGTCTTTGTTCATCTGTTAAGTTCTGATTTTGAGCCAAATGACTATACATTTACGAATGTTATTAGTGTGTGCTATGAAAATTTAGGTGTTGAGGAAGGCAAGCAATTACATGGGCTTGCTGTTAAGTTTGGTGTTGTGAGGGAAATTTCAGTTGGAAATGCAATAGTTACAATGTATGGAAAGCATGGAATGTCTGAAGAAGCCGAGAGAATGTTTGATGCAATAAGTGAGAGGAATTTGATTTCTTGGACTGCTCTTATATCAGGTTATGTGAGGAGTGGTCATGGTGGAAAAGCCATCAATGGGTTCTTGGAATTTCTTGACCTTGGTATTTGTTGCGACTCTAGTTGTTTGGCAACTGTAATTGATGGCTGTTCAGAGTGCTCAAACCTGGAATTAGGACTTCAACTGCATGGATTTGCGATAAAGCACAGTTATTTATCTGATGTCAGATTGGGGACTGCTTTGATTGATATATATGCGAAAGGTGGGGATCTAAAGTCCGCAAGAATGCTGCTTGATGGTTTCTCATGTAAATATACTGCTGCATTTAATGCAATTCTTTCTGGATTCATGGAAAAAATTGCAGATGATGAAGAAGATGTCATGGTTTTGTTTAGTCAGCAGAGGTTAGCTGGTATGGAACCAGATCCGGTGACATTTTCACGACTCCTTAGTTTATCAGCTAGTCAAGCTTGTTTAGTTAGAGGCCGTAGTCTTCATGCCTATTCAATTAAAACAGGTTATGCAAATGATGTTATAGTGGGTAATGCTTTGATTACTATGTATGCCAAATGTGGAAGTATTGATGGTGCTTTTCAGATTTTTAAGGGTATAAGTGACCGCGATATAGTATCATGGAATGCAATGCTTTCTGCATATGCCCTCCATGGGCTAGGTAAAGGAGCACTGTTGCTTTTTGAGGAGATGAAAAGAGAAGGTTTTGCTCCTGATGACATTTCAATATTGGGTGTCCTTCAAGCCTGTATTTACTCTGGTTTATGGGAAGAAGGGATATGCTTGTGCAATGAAATTGAGCAAATATATGGCCTTAGGCCAATACTTGAACACTTTGCTTGCATGGTAGATCTTTTGGGTAGAGCTGGTCGTTTGTCTGAAGCTATGAATTTAATTAACAGTAGCCCTTTCTCAGAATCACCTCTTCTTTGGAGGACTTTGGTCAGTGTCTCAAAGTTAATGGCGAATTCAAAATTCAGTATTTTAGCTTCAAAACGCTTGCTTGATTTGGAACCCAAAGATGCTGGGTCTTTTATACTTGTGTCAAATATGTATGCCGGACAAGGAATGTTAGATGAGGCAGCAAAAGTTAGAACGACTATGAATGACTTGAGGTTAAGTAAAGAAGCAGGATGTAGCTGGATTGAGATTGACAGTAAGCTTCATCACTTTGTGGCAAGCGGCAAAGACCATCCAGAAAGCGAAGAAATTTATGCCAAGTTGGATTTACTAAACGATGAAATGAAGTTAAAGTACGAAGATAGAACTCATCTCCATCTGGTTTTAGAACCCATTTGAGGATTAGAGGGTAAAAGACTCATCAGCTTTCGAACTTCAAGATTAATCAATTCCATCTGTGAAGAAAAGCCCCTCTGTACACGGGGAAAATCTTCAAGGCAAGTGCATCATGTTGTCATGCTTAGGCGGTATGGCCATCATAGATCATCATCATATCTATATTCTTTTAAAGAAGCTAGCAAGCAGATAGTGATCCAAAGTAATTAAACTTGTATCTATTATTAAAAGAAGAAAATGTCGGATAGATGCTGGTTCCAGGTGGCCTTAAACCTAATCAACCTTTTTCACAGATATTAGGAAACCACTAACGCGAATCAAGGGTGAATAATTTAATAATTTTGCTTTTCACTGTTTGTAATCTTGGGATATTTTGTTCTTTATGAAGCCAGATGATATTTTTGTTGGAAGAGTGCTTTCTTGCATGTAAAGGGATTGATATTACTAATTTAAAACATTATCTTTATATAACTTTCAGTGATTTGTTTGTACTTCAATTAGAGAAACTTTTACGCATGCTTCTACTAGTTTGAAGCACTAAATATCTTCTGATTTTCATATGTCTATATGATCAGAAAACAATAATGTCTAAAGTCTCTGTTCACTGATGTGAATACGCAAAAATTAAAGTAGTATTGTTACTGATCTTACAAATATAAAATGTGACAAGATTTTTTATCTCAACGGCTATGATGTCTATCAATACGGCGACGAATAGTAAACATTGGCTATTATATTTTGTTGGCTCCTGCAACTACAATAGATTTTGATAGAAGGATCACGATCTAATGTTTTGATGAAGACCCTAATATTATTATTATTATTATTTCATATAGTTTAAAACTGTGATTAATTTGATGCGTACATAGCAGCTGACTTTAATCAGATTTTGATTAAAAAAAGGGGGGATCTGATGTAGTGCACGTCGTTTGCGTGGCGAGAGCTGAGCTATCATTGGAGGTGCATTGGGCCATATAGCAAAGCTCCCATCACCATGAGTATGATCAAGTTCCATAGAAACATTAATGGCTAAACAAAATAAACTACGTGGTTCTATTACTACCCACGCAACTTAAAAAGCTTTCAAAATGTTATTATTTTATAGCAAGATTATTCTAATAAATAATCCTTGATTAAACTTTAAATCTTGGAATCACCTAATAAAAAAAAATTATTAAGCAGGCGTTTACATATATAAAATCTGAAGGACCTAGTTTTGTCCCCCATTACTCCGTTAGTATTGGAAACAGAAAGTAGGAATTTCTCTTGAAAACTTTTCCGAAAGAATTTAACAAATTCGTACGTATAGCTGTTTTCTGTCGCTTTTCAAATCGTTACTCAATTGGCGTAAATAGTAAAATATGTAGATTTCCGAGCACACACGTCATACGATTTTCATGGATTATGATTTTCTCACGATTTATTATTATTTGAACTTCTTCTTAATAAAATTTTACTTGGTAATTAGCAGTTGCTAAATAAAAATATAATGCAAAAGTGTTTAAAGTCGTTTTTCATAAGCGAGAAACACGAGCTAAAACATTAGTGGACTCGCTTTCTTAATGGATGGAGGCGTTAGATAAAGGAAGAACTCAAGTCAATTTACGTAGAAAAGAGAGTGGAGAAGGATGAATATGTGATTCCTAGGATAGTCTCTGTGGAGGATACCTCCTGGTAATTGGCCGCACATTATTGGTGACTCTTGAACTTCCTACGTGGTCCCTGTATAGTTATTGTGACAAACCATACGGTAGCATGGAGAGACGATAGAATATCTCTTTTAGGCCATGCCAACTGAATGCATCCATATTTTATTCATGCACACATATCATATATATGTATTAAATGTATATAATACAAAAAAAATATATTAGAAATACGACACAAAAGAGACATACTCTAAACCCTAAGAGGGCTTAGGGTGTAGGGACGGCAAAAATCCCTATGGAGACGGGTACTTTCGGGGATTTTTCCCATTCGGGAAGGATATGGAAATAATTTCATACTCAATTTCTTATTCAGGGAAGGGACGGGGAAATTTTTTTATCCAATTTCTTATTCAGGGAGGGGACAGGGATGAAGTGGAATCTTCATCCCCTACTCATTTTCCCATTTTAATTTTTAATATTTAAATTACCAGTAAATTAATTATAAAATTATAAATATTGGTAAAAATAAAAAATATCAAAATATTTATATTATTAAACTTTTAGGCCTAATTAACTAATTAAAGTTCTAAATTTTTATTTAGGATATTAAAAAGACTGAGTAAATTCTATTAGCCCAAAATTTTTTAATTTTAATATTCTTTAAATATTTTAAACTTAAAATATATTTTTATTTATTTTTAGAAGTTATAATTGCCCACAGCGAAACACAATTTTAATATCTAATTTAATCTAATCTACTATTTGCTCTTGATTTGCTCTGATTTAACTATTGTGTTGTAAAGAGAATAGTCCACATTTATAAAGTGTCTACGCCACCATTGAAAAAGTTAATTTTGAATCTAAATTCGATTTTATTTGTAACAATTTTATATTATACTATTAATTTGTTCATGATAGTTTGTAAAAAAAGTTTGTATCCCTTGCATGCTGCGTTACTTACTAATTTAATGTATGTGATTTTTGTAATGGATATTAATGTAAGATATATTTCGAACTTTAATTTTATTTGAATTTTTTATTTTAATATGATACTCAAAATCGAAAACAAAAAAAATGTATTAATTATTCGGGAATCGAGGACCCTCAAGGATCTCCTGTTATTATTCGAGGAGGGGATGTGGATTTTTTCAAGTAATTCTGACAGAGACGGGGACAGGGACATACGCAAAATATCGGGGATGGATACGGAGAGATTAGTCCCCTCCCCTCCCCATTGCCATCCCTATTAGAGTGCTCTCTAGTGGTCCTCCATTAACTTTACTCTTGTACCCTCAACTATTTTATGAAAAAAAAAATTCTCTCCTGATCTGATCTCTTCTGAGTACTTTTCAAGATTTTCTACCATGTATCTTTTAATGATAGTATATGAATAAGATTCAACTTTTATTATTTTTTTATTTATTAACTACCAATCAATAATTAAATTATTTACTCAAGACATGATCAACTCAAAAGAGAATCGTGATCCATATTTCGTTGGTTAGTTCATATTTCCAAAGTGTATTTTAGGCATTTCATTATTTTACCTTAAAAAATTACACGAGTAATTAAATCTATTGATAAACACGTGCCACAAATGTTTTTTTTCTTAAAAAACTCATATCCTTGTCGTTACTTTTGTAACTCTTGGATCTGAATTTTCAATGTTAAAATGATGTTTCTATCTCATATTACTTAACAAATTTGACATGGAACAAAAAAGTAAACAATAATAATTAAATAACTTTTTACATAAATAAATATATAACATGAACATTGTAGATATTATTCAAAATATATTAGCTAGTTAATTGAGTAATTGGCAGTTTGGCACAGATATTTGTGGGGACTAAAGTACTTTTTACCCGTAGATGAAACCCAACTAGATCCTAATCGGTACCAGAAAAAGTTTAAATCCTTAATTTACTAGAGAATGGTATCAACATTCCATTGCCAAATACTCATTTAATACAATCATACCTACGTCATTAGACCAATATGAACAATCAGCAATAAGCACCAACTCTCCACCCACAAAAACAAGCAACCATTAATTAATATACAAAAGAGAAAGTGTTGTTACACTACTATCACCCAACAACACCTCGTCAAATCTTCACGAACTTAATTAATTCACACACTCAAAAGAACCTTATACAATTATAAATTCCATAATAGTTCACAATTCCTCATTTTGTTTTTCTGGGGTACACGTGCAGTTCATAGAGGATAAGGGTACCCTACATTTCAAAAGCAGAAGCAGTACCCTACGCTTACAATTAGGGCAAATATTTATTGTGTCCACACATTTTTTTTATATACTTTTTTTGTATTGATTTTTTGTAGGAAGCATAGAGCCATAGAGGTATAGCAACAAGGTGTTAACTAAAAGAAGGAGCGTTTAGCAGGAGCCCTACCAACAGCTCTCATCAAATTGGCAACTTCAAGAACTCTTGCCACTTTGGTTCCTCTCTTGGCCTCAGATGATGCCCTTCTCTCTTCTGCTTTTCTGTGTGCTTTTGCCACATTATTTTGCATCTTTTCTAGTGCTCTTGCTCTTTTCTCCTCTAGTTTCCTCTAAAAAAAAGTAAACCCTTTTTGTCAATGGGCTATTGCTAATTTAGTTCAGATTAACACATACAACAAAAGGGTTGCATAAAAGAAAGAAAGAAAGAGAGAAAAATAAAAAGGGAAAAGATTATTATCAACTCATTTTTCAGCTAATAGATATATATAGTAGCTTGACCAAAGAGTTGACTCAATATCCACACAAAATGGAATTGTAAATAAGAGCATAATTAACTTCAATCATAGCAAGAAATGAAATTTCTAGCTACTAATAATTCCCATATAAAATTATAAGTTATTTTAAGAAAAATAAAATTGTAAGATAATTAAATTAAAATAATAGTAAAAGATTTGAGTAGATTTTTTATTGTACATATCAGTAAATTTATATTAAAATAATATTAACAAATAAGAAATGAATTTATATTGAGCCAATAAGGCATAAAACAAGTCCTTTTTTATTCTTAGTTTAACTTTAACCCACCAAGTAAAAACGCCATTATTAAATTGAAGAATCCTCTTAATTAATATTGGACTATCAATAATTGAGTGGTCTAAATTAATGGATTGAAAAGTAATCCAATCAACCATTTAATCAAATCTATACATTAAATCATGGGCTGCAAAATCACTTTTTGCATGCAAATTAATTAACATAACAGAACAAAACTACTTGACAAAACTTTTCAACTTAGTTACCTCAACTTTCTTCATCCAAGAAGTAGCTTTTTGAACTTGCTCACCCTCCCACCCATTAATCACAGCGTCCTCTCTCTTAAACTTATTATTAATCTTTGCAATCTTTGCGTTTTGCCATGCTGATATCTTTGACTCCACTTCTTCTTTCTTCACTCTTTGCACTGATGAAACGTGATCAGTTTGACCAACACTCAAACCAACCCGTCTCGACCCCGGGCCCAAATCTAACGGATTATGGTCCGGTACAATAGCCAAAGGGTTAGTCTCTTCAGGTATCTCATCTTCACCAATCCTAGCCAAATGAGCAGTATTACTAGTACCGTTAATGTTATTCATAACATGATCACTCTCGTTGGTTTCTATAGCTGAACCTGCAAGAACCAAAGCGTTAAATTCTCTACTCATGGTTGTAAAGTTTTCACTTGATGCACCTTCACTAGTCGTGGACATGGATGATGATCGATGGCTGCCTGTTTCCCAAGCTTCTCTTCTACGGCCCCGATTCACCGGCGGGGGTTGAGGTGGGGTCAGAGCATGGATGTCTCTGATGGTTTCATCATCTTCCTGATGATGATCATCATCATGATAGTGCTCGTGCTCGTGCTCATGGTCGTTTTGGCCGTCGGTAATAGCTCTTTGAGGGTTTAACATGAGAGAGTAGTTGTACTATGTGAGGAGAGAACTATGAATAAGTGAAATATTAGAAATTGGAGAAATGGTCTAATAATAACAAGGGTTTATTAGTAAACATTAGTCTATGTTTGTTGTGTTTGTTTTTGAAAGGTTTGAAGAAGAAATATGAGCCACATACATGTCGAAAGAGAAGTCAAGCAGAGAAAGATTGCAGGGAAAGTGGAAATTCTACATCGATAATTGTAATTCGATTGTAAAGTAAACAAGAGCGCCTCGATTAGATAGATGTTTAACTATGTGAGAGTGAGATAAAAAAGAACAATGCATGCTTTAGATTTTGAATGTTCTTTGGTACAAATCGGATAAGCCCTTAAATCTTTCGTGTATTAATTTTGTTGCCCATATATTATAAGGTTCTTATAATTTGAGCCCTTATTTAACCGAATGAGCAATTTAGCATATTAAATAATTTTATTTCAAAGATTGGATAAATTTTATTCAAAATGATGTGATCTTGTTAGAGTATGAAATGTATAAAGAATACCAAAGTAAATGACAAAGTAAAAACATTCATGATAATGACACTCCAATACAATGTTTGTATATATTATTCACCATATAAGTTGGGATAAAAATTTTGTACCTTAATTTTATTTGTGTTGTGTTGTTTATGTATATATGTTAACCAAGTAAGTGGAAAAATCTTAAGTCACTTGCAACACAAAAGAAGAGGTAAATTGTTATTATTAGTATTTTTCTAAACTTTGAAAACCATTTAATTAATACTTGTTTGGTTCTCTTTTATTAAACATTTCATACTAGAGTTCCAACAAAGTATAATAAAAACAAACTCTCTATATAAGATGATACAAATACTAAAGTAGTCATATTTATATAAATATAGAATCTTTGATTGTCAATTTAATGATAGGAAACTATTAAAACAACCACTTGAGTCAAAAAGTATAGGTTTAAATATAATTAAGTGGCTAAAATAGTATTTACACTCCAATAAGAACAATGTAAATTGAAATGTAGTTGAAATACATGCTTTTAGATTAGAATATAAAAAAAGAATATCTCCAATTTGATCTTTTCTCGCGAAAATAAGATGTCAAAGGTTCATTTCTCCAATTGATATATAAAACTCATTTCTAATTGTCTTACTTTTTTTTTTTGGATTTTTCAGGTACCCTAGAAGTCTTAGATGCCTTTTTTTTTTAATTAGTAAAGTATCAAATAGTTTGTTAGTTTGAAAGGTTAATAGATTTGATCTTGAAAATTTTAACTTTTAAAGCTTATTTCTACATCATGTATGTTATAACCCTAAGTATGGTACTATATTTTCACCATTGGATATGAATCACATGATAGCTAGGTTGGATCCACTATATCAAAGGAATATTAAAGAATCAAAGATGTAAACACTAAAGGTTAGCAAAGATAGATGTATAAATTTCTCTTTATGTTCTACTAAATATGATCATAATATCATACATTATTATTATTATTTTGCAATAAACTATGTGATTATTAGATCATCACTTCTCATAAAAGTAGATATTACCTTTTGATTTGTGAATGGTTGGTTATACCTATTCAATCTCATAAACTCTACCAAACCTCCCTCTACAAATTTGGCATTTGCATAAAATGTCAACCAACTACAATCAATAAAGATTTATCTTTTTAAAAAAAAATCAAAGATTTATCTGTTTGATGAGTCTTATAATGGCTTTAAAATATTGGTTCACCGATATGCATTAGTCCATAAATCAACTAACATTTTATTGAACAAAGTCATTCTAGAAAAGTTCCATTTTATAGTAAATTTTTTCATCTTTATGCATTTATTTAAAATTTAACATATGACCATTGAAAAATCAAGAAAAATATCTACAAATCTACCATATTTTAAGAGTGATAAATTTAAATTTATTTCCCAAGTTGGTTCACTTCAAAAGATGAGGATTCTTTTTTCAATATTATAGAAATAATCCAAAACCTACTATTATGAAGGCTAGTTGAAAATTTACTTTAAAAATGGAGTCTACTTCTAAATAAAAGTAAATTATACATTACCAATACACATGAAGAGATTTAAACCCTCAACTTTTATAATAGTGAGTAGAGATAATAACCATTAGATCAGTAGGTTATTGTCGAAATATGGGAGTTAGATTCAAACTTTATGTGTGATTGATGAAGTGGTAATCTGGTAGAAAAGGTGAGAATTAAGAAGTTCAAGACGATAAATAATAATTCAAAAAACGTTGGTCAAAATATGAAATAAGCAAAACGAAAAGGTGCAAACTGAGAGAGTCCCATCGTTAACTGTTCTTATTTTGTTAATAAGTGTCGGCCGAGGAGATTCGTTGGGAGCCCACCAATATTTGGTAGTGCGTGTGGACCAGTCCAACACTACACACACATCACGCTGTAACAATCAAAATCCTGTTTATTAGACACACGTGGCAGATCTCAATAGTAAAACGACCCCACCAAAGAACCCACGTAGATCACCTCCATGCAAGTGCTTACGGAATACCAGCAGAAAAAAGCCACGTGTACGGCAAGTCGGCAACCCGCCCATTTTCCTTTTTCAAGCATTCAAGATGCCCACGTCTCACGTGACAATTAAACTAATGTTATCATCATCACCATTCTTTAATAATTATCTTTTTTTTTTCCCCCATAATTTTGTATAAAAGACAAAATAAGAAAAAGGATACAACGAAAGTTGCTTAATGTTATTTTTGTATTTGAGCTTTTATAAAGTTCGCCCAATGAGAGGCGAACAAGTGTAATCGTTTTTAATTTGGAACTGTCCTGGTGATGTAAAAGAAGTGTAATAATGAGAAAGTGGAATGTGACACGTGTCCACCGTCATGTGACAAAGTTTGGTACAGGTGTTACTGAGTCTATTGGAAATTTGGAGCTTAGGTATTTGAGGATGACCCGATGGATCCAAGATGTTTTTTTTATTTATTTTTTTTTATGACAGTGATGTTCTACTTGGAATTGACTAATTTTAATAATTGTTGTAATGATTAATTATTATATTTGCTAAGATAAGGTCGACTTTTCAATTGTTTGAATGTATGCACGGTGCAAAGTTTACAAATTAATAAATGTTTTATTATAGTTCTCAAAATTTTTCTTTAAAATTTTCGGAAAGCTTAATGCTTGTTTGGTACTTACAATCGATGCGTTGATAGTTTTTTTTTTCCTTCTTGTTTTAGATTACTTGGGTTTTAAGATGTTATTAATATGTAAAAATTTTATATTTTTTCATGGGCTTGGGTTTTATTTATCCCAATAAATCAAAGAAAGAATAATTTAATTACATTTCTTTTCAAATAAATAAAAGAAAGAATGGGTGTATCTCATGCTTTCATATTTCATTATCTCATAATTTTTATTATTTTAAGAAATGCTTTAAAACTTTTTCTTGAAAATTAATTTTATAATTTTGTGTAGATAGATGCAAATTAGTTCGATAGTGAAAACAAGTAACCAACAATATAAATTTGATCAAAAAGAAAACTTCTAAGATTAAGATTTTTTTTTCCCTCTTTAGTACCGTATCTCATGGTTTAGGTATTGACAAACTATTAAATTTGTCTGACTTGTGTTAACTTTTTATTTATTCGCGAGGGTTCAAAGTTCAAACTATGAGTATGGTATCCTAGGAAACAGAAGTTGGGCTTGGGCCCGGTCAAGTCCACCCAAATACTGAACTATGACTATCAAACTGGGTAGCAAGCAAAGGGGCCCTATGATAATGTCATACAATTTCCCAATCATTTCGGCCATAACTTGCAATCCCGTTCTTTATTCCTAGTTTGCACAAGAAAATAATAGACTCGAGCTACTAACGCCTCTTTATGAGTCCCTTCTTGACGGAAAACGATCTTCTCTGATTTGATTTCTTATGAATTTTTTAAAATTTTTTATTATATATTTTTTTAATGATAGTATATAGATAAGATTTAATTTTTTTATTTATTAATTATTAATTATTAATTAAATTATTTACTCAGGACATTATCAAATCAATAGAGAATTCTAATCCCTTCTTAACACCCTACTTTTAAATTTACAATTTTATCTTAAAGTAAAATTACAATAATAGATGAGAGTAAATCAATTACTAAATCTAGATATAATTATAATTTAAAAGAAAACTCTTCGCAGTCCATACCCACATTGAACTCTTCGCAACTCACGCCTCTCAAATTCTTATTTCTGTAGACTTACAATCCCAGAACCATTTCTGCACACTGACAACCAAGAAATAACTTAAATATATTTAAAAATTATATTAAGTTATTTCTTAATATTTTTAATAATTGTATTAAGAAAAGAACTTTTTTTTCCAAAAATTACCATTATAAAAAAATAATAGATAATAAAAACAAAAAATACAAAAATAATTTCAGAAATCCTATCTATCTTCCACCACCATTATCACCGCTTCAAACCACCGCATAATTAGCATTTTTCCTCTGATTGATTCTACCAGCAGCTTCCCATCAACTACCAACCAAAACCCCTCAAGTGAATCATCTTCACATTTTTTTGGCATTGAAACAACAAATGAATACTCCAAATTGAGCGACAACAAAAATTAATATCAAATTATTCAATACAATATATAGTAACAAAACAAATGATTTGCGAGTAAAACAACAAGAATAAAAAACATATACAAGAAGTAGAAGAAAGCAATGAGGGTTTCCTGGACTTGTGGAACTGTTTTTGTTTTAATTATATTTTTATTGTTAATAAAGATAATTTTAAAAATAAGTCAAGTTAATTAATAAGTGGGGGCTAAGTAAGATATATTAAAAGGGCCAAATATCACCGATCGAAATTTTATATTATTTTTAGATTTTTTTATAGTGTAAAAAAAAACAAATATTTGAAGAGAATTTTTGGAGGGATGCTGATAGAGTAATAATAAACGTGCATCAATTCGCAACTACTCCATAAATTTGATCATTAAGCCTAAGGTTAATTATAGTGTGTATGGGGACTTATTGTGATTAAGAAGAGGATGATGGAGTCTAATCCATAATTTGATGGCCTGTTAATTTCTAGTTTCAAAGTTATGCATGGATCTCTTAACGTCTCAACTAGCCCATTTGTTTCCAAATGTTCATGGATCACTTAAAAATTCACACTACTAATGTATAAGCTACTAACCAAACATAGCATCCAGAGGCGGATGCAGCACATGACCAGTGGGGGCTCAAGCCCCCACTGGCCAAAAATAAATAAATAAATAAAAGAAAGAATATTTTAATTTTTTAATTAGTTCCATTAAATTTATTAAAATAATTACTATAAAATATAAATCCCATTTACTTTTAAAAAATATAAAAATATATATTTTAATTAAAAATAATGATAGCTCACTACTCAAAATATTTTCTATTCTAAAAAATATGGTTAATTCTTTCAGTTTATATAATAATAGTAGAACGAACATTTTCAATAACAAAACTCATGAAGAATCATCTTTGGAATCGGATATGATAAATGATAGTTTGGTTGTTTATATAGGAAACAATAAATTTAATAATATTGATAACGAGTCTATTGCATAACATTTTTAAACTATAAAAATGTGTAGAGACTAATTATAAATATTTTATATATTCAATTTTTTAATTTTTTATATTTTACTATTATCTAATTTAGCCCCCGATAAATTATTTTTCTAGATCCGCCACTAATAGCATCCCTAATAATTTTATACCAACAAAGCTATTTAAAAAAAATTAAATTATAAAAATTTTGAGGAAAAGTATAAAAAGATTAAAATATCAATATAATTATAATATTTTTATTTTTTAAAAAATAATTCAATCTTCTCATACTTTTGTCAAAAGTTTATAACTTTTTTTTTATAACCAAAGTAACAATTTTACATTTTACACCGATCAGAAGTTCTAAATTAGAACGCATATCTTCTGCCTATGCTCTGTCTCTTATATTCTCCAATTGTAAGAAGCAATTTTATTTTGGAACTTTAATTTCACAACTCGGTGGGTTCCAATTGTATCAGTATCAGATTTTGGTATGGATCTTTGCCTGCATGGCTAGTGATTCTTGAAAATTTCACTATGGTGTTGGATGTACAAAATTTCTTTCATTCTTTCCACTTCTAAAATATTTGATTTTTATTGTTCGTTCGGGTTGTATTATCAATTTATCATTCAGGTGACTTTTTGGGACAATGATTCTGTTTTTGATATGTACCAATTATTTCTTTACTGTTTACTTAATACCTCATTTTTTTTGAAATATTCTAAGGGAATAATGAAGTATTCCGAAACAATAGTTGCATAACTATCATTCTTCATTTGACTTTTTTTCACTATATAAAAACCCTAAATTTTGAATTAACATTATTGAATTTTGTTATCGGTATATATATTTAACTATGGAATATAATAATTAAAAATAATAATCTTGATTAGGGGTGTTTGTGGATTGAATTTTACTGATTGGATATTAATTCATATCCGATCCACGATTTTGCGGATTGGATATCAATCTATATCCGATCCATGGTTTTGCAAACCATAAATTTCAATCCAATTCAATTCATGGACTGACGAAATTCAATCCAATCCAATATGTCTACAGTCGGATGCGGATCTAACCCAATCTATGTCCAATCTATCATTTTGTGTATTTGTTTGCAAATTTAAAATTTTTTATTTTGTCCAATCCACTAACTAATTAAATAAAAAAATCTTATATAAAAATAATTTTACTACCGATCAAATTCAAAATTGAATAAGATTTAAGTAAATTAATTATTTAAATAGTAATAGAATAATACATTCAAAGTTTCAAAATACAACACACCGAAAAGAAAAATCTCATTTATTTAGATCAATACATGAAAATTAACTAAAATTATAAAAATTAACTGTTTAAGAAGCTATTTTTTATTTAATTAATTTTATTTTATATTATTATCGGATAAAATATTATATGGTGATAATGTAACTATATTTTAATTTATTTATTTATTAGTGAGTATTAATGCTATATTTGTAAGTTTTATTTCTTAATTAAATAAATTTTTTTTTTTTGCAGATTCATAAATTTTTGCGGATTTACGGAAGTAAATCCATATCCGATTCACCAATTACGGATTTTCAAATTTTCAATTCAATCCAAACCATCAATCCACAAATCGAATTTATATGAATCGGATTTCAAGATGGATTACGCAGATCATATTAGATTTTGAACACCCTTAATCTTGATTAAGATTGTGTAAACTTTTTCTAAATGATTATTTAGGCATTACCTATCTAGATCTGCCGACTAACTGTATCCACCATGTGAAATTTGTAAAATCGGATTGATTTATATTTCTTTATCAAAACAAGATTGTTTGATGTATTTAAAATTTGGGATAATATCCTTTGACAATTAGACATGACACCGTGTATGATTTGGTATAGGTGCATGAAACTTTAACAAAATAAATTAGTAAGTAATGAGATTGTACTATGATAAGTGATTGAATTCTTATTAACGTGCCAATGAAGTTTCGGCCACCAAAAGTTTTTTTAATTTAGAAAAGACACATGAAAGAACTCTCTCACTATTGACTTTAAATTAAGACGTGATGTAAATTATGAAATAAACAATGTATCCATATAAATCAAGCCAATCAATAATCTCGAAATCAAGTTGTATAATCTATAAAGGATCGGAAAGGATAATAAAGAAAACAAATAAATGAATAAGCAAATGTCAAAAGTGACTAGAACCAAGTTGGCAAAAGAGGACTTTCTCACTTAGAGAGCAAAAGAAGGAAAAAAAAAAGTTCAAAAGCACTCCGGCTTTTCAGCCTAAATTGGTGCATTCAAATTGATAGCAAATGATGCCTCTCTCTTTCTATTTGTATATATACCTATATACATATAGAACTTATCCCATTCAAGATTTTGAACTTTCTTAAAATCTGAAAAACCTATTTCATCAAATGGTTATTACATTATTATATCAGATAGTTTAATAGTTTTCTTAGATTTTAATAAAGTTCAGAATTCAAGACCAGATCTATATATATATATATATAATGTTTATCTGGTCTAAAATCTTGGACTAGATAATTTAAATATACATATAAATGTTCATCTAATCCAAAATCTTGAACTTTATTAAGATTCAAAAAAGTTGTTATGGCGTATGGTGCACACATTGAATATTAATTTGATGCAAGACTAAAATTTGAGTGTTTACCAAAAAACTTGGCACAACAAGGGGTGGCTTTAAATATAGACTAATAAAGCGATCATCTAAGACCCCATATTTTAGAAAAATTTTATTTTTGAGTATTTGCTTGACAATTCTCTAAATAATAAAGATTTTTTTAAATTACCTATTGTAGTAAAGATTATTATACATCTTTATAATTAATAATTATTCTAAAGTTGAGAATTACTTTTTATACAAAATAGATATTTGGTAACCTTAGTGTTAAAGAGATATGATTAGTAATATTATCTAACTATTAGTTCATTCATTATTAGTCTTTTAAAAAATTAATTAAATTCTTTACCTTTTGAGATTCCTAAAAAAAACTTAATTATTTAACATTAGAATCTTTAACTTTTAATATTCCTCTTAATTTCTATTAAAAAACCTTATAATCTCAAAAAGCAGTAGAGAAAAAAAAATTTTCTTGCCTCCTTCTCTACAAATAAAATTATTACATTCATTGGTTCATATAAAAAGAAATAATTAGTTTCTTGAAATATAAGGTCAATATATATTATCTGATCATCAATTCATTATCTCAACTTTTAATTGCTACTATTCTAAATATTCTATTTGCAAATAATACTTTTCTTATTTATTTGCTTGTTTTTTTTTAATGATTCTAATGATAGTAAGAATTTTTGAAAATTTATTTGTTTGTTCATTCTTGACTATTTTTTTAGGTTTTGTTTTTGAAAAATTTAAGGATCTTTTTTATTACCATTGAAATTCAAGAGTTAAAGATGAAATGAACTTTGAGACCTATATTTCATTGAGTATTGAAATCATAAAATAAAAAAAATGTCCAACAAAAAAAAATTGACTAAGGTCCCAAATATTTTAAAGCTAGCTTTGGGCCCAACAATAATATTGGGATTAATTGCTTAGGGAATGGGTCATGAGAGAACTTGATGTCTTTGGAATTGTTATTGTTAAAAGTGAAGACTTTGGTGGATAGAATCTTGCAAAACAATAACTCATCAAGGTTTGCCAAGGGTGATATTGGCGTAGATATTTTGATGCTTAATTCAGAGATCAAGAGTAATGTGATAATAAATAAATAAATAAGAGAGAGAAGAAGAAAGAAGACTTAGAAGATAAAGAGAGAAGACTTGGAAGACATTATATCACCTCCTCCAATATAATTCTTTTTGAGATATTATCATTTTCCCACCAAAGGTATTCTGACACATCATGTCCGTACCACGGTTTGGTAAAACCATCAATTTACCACCAAACATTTAAACTGTTAGTATTTTCCCACCATTCCGTTAAAACTCAGTTAATATGTAACGGAAAATTCATAAAAGGTCAATTTTACCCCTGGAGTGTAAAAGACCATATATTTATCATACGAATTTAGTGGATGAGTTTTTTATTCACATCCAAATAATCTTTAGGAGAAAATTAAAAAAAATGGATGGATTTAATTTTGGAATTGAAAATTTTGGAGCGAAATGCCATAGGATTTAATTTTTTGAGGGGTTAATGCTTCATAACAAGTATGTTAATTTTGAGGAAAGATATTACACTTTTAAAATGATAGGGACCAAATAATATTTAGTTGAATAAACCTTTTTTCGAGTCTTTTCACACAGGAAAAAAATATTTATTTTTAAAATTTTTTAAAACTCAGACTATTACATTAACATGATAATTATATTAGTTTTTATTATTTTAAATTTTACTCTCACAACCATCAAACAATTCAAAATCTTTAAAGAAAATACCACATAATACTAAGTAAGTGAATTAACATTCTCAAATGAGAGATCAACTAGAGTCTTAAATCTAAGTCACTTGTTGGTTAAACTAAAACTTTAAGTAAGTAAATACTTAAATATAATTTATTAAATGACATAATTTTGTAGTTTGATTAATATTTTAATCTTAAATCACATAAAACTCAACTTGTTGCTGAGATAAAGCAAAAGCTCAATTTTATAAGCTCAAGGTTAATTACATGGTCTTTTACGCTCTAGGGGTAAAATTGACATTTAATGAATTTTCTATTACATATTAACTAAGTTTTAACGGAATGGTGAGAAAATACTAATAGTTTAAACGTTTGGTTGTAAATTGATGGTTTTACCAAACCGTGGTACTGACATGATGTGTCAGAATATCTTTAGTGGGAAAATGATAATATTCTCTTTTTTTTTTATCTCCGCCTATCTTTGAGTGGCGGCCTCTATATATAAAAGAAATAATCGGATTATAATTAAGTTAGCAAAAATTATCTTTTATTTTGAAGTATTCGAGTTTGACAAAAATTAAAATTTGTATTGTTTTATATAAATTAAATTAATACATATTATTAGATGTGGGTCAATAAGCTCGGAGCTCATTCCTTTTTATCAATGGGTTGGGCTAGTTAAAAAGATGGGCATAAGCATTGAGCCTCTTAAATTTTTTTAGTTAAACATAATACTATTCTCATCGGGCGTATAAGTGCAGTGGTTGAACTGTTAAGTTTGATAATTCTGTGACTGATAGTTGAGCTAATTTGGATCTTTATGTTGATGCTTATTTAAAAAGTGTCCACTCGACCGACAATTACACATGAGGGCGATTTATTGGACAAGTAATTGCTCGTGAATTTGACAACCTAACATCTTGAATTAGCATTTGGTCTCACTGATTTTGACAAATTTTAGTGTAAATTCCATGGACTCAAGGTAACCTATTCCCTAACCATATGAAAATTCCATATAAAATATTATACAAAACCTTGAAGAATGGGTCAATGAGAAGCAATTAATTTGAGATTCATAGACTGATAGACTCGTTCAAATTTTGGTCCCTCACAAACAGCCTAGCCATCACGCTTCTAGATTAATTTGTACAAACTTGTTGCACGTCGTCGTTGTCTTAATTCTTTAAATATGAAACAACTCCTAATATCTTCTTGGAAATTCTTCTCTTCCTATTGTCATTCTTTTGTTTTGTGGTTTTTTTTTTTTGAATATAAACAAAGTTTCTTATTATTTGATACACACTCCTCTTCACCCTTAACACAAAACTAGCTTTGAGATTGCAAAGAAGAAAAACAAAAATCTTTTTTAATTCGTTTCTTTATTTTTATGATTCTTTAGGCAAATTTTTTTTTTGGCTCGTAACACACGGAATAAATAACATGGGTTTATTTACTTGTCTTTCTGTTTTGTTTATGATTTCTTTTTCTTTTTTGATTTTTGATGATTTTTTTTGCATCGCTTGTTTATGTCAGATTATTAGTGGCTAGCTTGATCCATTACTTTTGGCTAATTTTTTGAGGTTTTAGTTTAATTGTTTGATTTTTATTTTATTGCATTATTTTAATCGATTGTTTGTTCTTTACACTATCATATATTATAGAATATTTGATTTTAATCTATTCAGGCATTCATACAAAAAAAAAATAAAAAAATCAATTCATACTTTTGAATTTTGATTTAAGCTTACAAGGATTAACCAATCAAGCTCTAAATTTTCAATACATCAACTTTTTGATTTTATTATTAACAATACCATAAAACATTCGGGTTGGAGACTTGGAGGCTTGGAGCTTGAAGGAGCTTAGAGTAGTAACAGCAATAGATCCAGTTACGAAGCAACAGATCCGGTCAGCAGTGACTGTGGGTTGCGTAGGGTATCGATGATTCCTTCGTCTATGTCTCAACGTTTGCATCAGTTTGGTGAGTGCTGCTGCCAGCTACCACTACATGTATGGAGTGCTACTACTGCTGTGTTTGTTTTGTGTGTGTGCGCGCGCGCGCTGTGTTGCGGCTGCCGATGTTTGTAAATTTGTGTTGTTGAGTGTCGACTTGTTGTAATGATCATTCAATTAGAAAAGATTTATTATTATTATTATTATTATTATTATTATTATTATTATTATTATTATTGTTATTATTATTAGATTTTCAGATTGGATCGGGTTCAATCAATCTGATCATGATCCGATCAAGTTGGTTAAATTATCATCCGACTGGATTAGGACAATAATCCGATCCAATCCTAATCTAAATTTTTTTTTATCAGATCGGGGTTAGGTTGGATTGGGTCAGATTATTTGTCTACCTCTAGCTGTCACTTTTGGAGAAAAAAATGGTTTTAACTAAGGGTGGGCATTCGGATCAAGTTGACCCGATCTGAACTGAACCCAAAAATAATAATAATAGTTTTGTCTATCACGTGTTGTGAATTGTAAAGTAATATTCCTTAGTGATAAAAATATACTGTGTGATGTAATATAAAGTAGTAGTAAGTCATAAAGTAAGATTCTTTATGAATAAGATGTAATGATGTAAACATTGAAAGGAGATTCCCTTGGTGCTTATAAAAAGAGACTACCTAGAAGTGTGTTGATCATCAAGTCTTATACTATTCTCTTCTCTACTTGTAATAAAATACTTTTCATCCAAAATTATCTATTTTGGTATTAGAGCCAATACTTCCAAAAGAATCTTCTAAAAACTCTTCTACAATAAAGTATCTTCTGTAGCTGCTATTAAAACAGATCTTCCACATCAGAAAAATTATAGAAGATTAGAAAGGTTGTATTTTTAAAATTTGGTTATTTGGTTAAGAAATACATAAAAAAGATTCTTTTAAAAGGTGTGGCACCAAGTTATTAAGTCAAAGAGAGTTGTGTGTTTTGACTTATCACTGGTAAAAAAAGTATGTTGTGTATCCTCCTGAATATTAATGCCCGAATTCAGGGCTATCTAGGACTATGGATAGCCATGATAACCAAATCTGAGGTACAAACTTCTAGTACGGAGGCTTCCTCTTTTTCTTTAACTAACAATTCCCATATTGTAAATTTTCATTTCAAGACCTAAAAAGAAACCAATCAAAAGGCTATCAAATCCTTCAGATTAGATCATTTAAATCCATACAAGTTCTATGATGTAAATACCCTAATCTCTTTTATAAAATTTGTTGTTCCTTTCCATTAGCCTAAACTTCAGTCTGTATATAAATCTTCTAAAGTTCTTGTACAATTTATTTCTTCTAGTTTCAAAGAAAGTTACCATTCTATTCTTTCTCCACAAGACATTAAAAGATATATGACTAAAGATTACAAAGGAATGCATCTAGGTGTAATTAGAATTGGACTTTAGCCTTTATTTCTTTGAGGAAAAAATGTTACTTGCTTTATAGCCATTCTAGATACAAAGTGGCAAGCGTTTGAAAAGGCCTTGATCTCAGCAGTGGAAGTAGGGCTTAATAAGGGGTATATAGTTGTCCAACTGGAACCAAATTTTACCTTAGACCTACATAAACCAACTCTCCCAGAAACTATAAAGATCCTAATATAAATGAATGGATTAATAATGAAATCAAATAAATCACCTTTAGCAGTCCACCATACCATGACCTATAAGGTCCAAACCCACATGTTTTCCATAAGTTATTCAAATCTTCCAATAATCAGGTTCATTGTTGGAGAGAGTAGAATAATCTAACCCAAAACCTTCAAACAGAACTATTTGGTCTTTTCCGCCACAATGGATAAATGAATATGGGCAAAATAACAAACCTTTGCAAATTCATGAGGTTCCAAAGGTAGACAGGTTAAAAGATAGTCGAATCTCAATTTCTTTTCCTAAAGAAACAAGGTTGATGTATCCATGCGAAAGTGTCAAGTCGAAGGAAAACATCCATCGTCTTGTTCATATATGCGACGAAAATCTTACTCAGCCAGATTTATGAGACCTATCAACGTAATCACTCCAGACATTGGTGAAGAATCTTTTAGAAGAATATCTGATGATTATAATACAGTGAAGTAGATAATATAGAAAACATACCCTACTGAATTTGGACATATAGAAAAAGCCATCAATTGGAGCAATATTAAATGCTTTAGAACAAAATAAGGTATTAGAAAAAATTATTGCTCAACAAAAAATCTAAAAGTCTAAAAAAATCCAAAGACTCACAACAAAGCAGCTATCAGAGATGCAAGAACTTCCCAGAAGAGTTACTATGCTTGTAAGAACATGAGCAGACAATAATGAAGAATGAATAGGAACTTTTCAATGTTATTAAAAGTTCTTTAGAAGATGATACGAGGACATCTCCGGGAAAACAGACAAGCCTTCCAAACCAATACATGTTTGGGAAGAAAGTTCTTCAGGAAATCATCCAAAAGGATTTTGGAGGAGTTATGAAATGCCACCAGTCCAACCATGGCCTATGAAAGCCATTAGCTGGGAGATTGAAGACTCAGACTCAGATTACACCATGAATCAAGCCAGACTGTAGAACCTTCTTCCTTATCACCCGTGCCAATCATGATGGAAGAAAGACTGCATTATCCTGTTAATCTAACTTGAGTGGATACCAAAAGAAGATTTCCACAATCAACCTTCGAGACAAGACAACACTCATGAGTCTCTTTATCAGTTGATCCACAAGAATAGCAGCCTTAACAATCTCAACAAAAACAACAATCACAGCAACATTGAGAACAAGATCAGCTAATGGAAGAACCAAAAGAATAGGAAGCAAGAGTATAGATTCCACATGCTCTAACATCAAGACCATACTGGAATATAAACAATGTCAAGCTACAAGACAGACATACATGAGTAAAACGAATGATGGCTTGGTATGAGGGAGAATGTCAACGAGCTCTACACCTCATAAAACGAGCTGCTATGATAAGACTTGTAGCAAGATTTGTAGGCCCATTAAGAAGATGGTAGAACACTCGGTTGACCAGAATACATAAAGAATACATGCTAGGCAAAGAATATCCTTGTGCATCCATCCTGAACAATCTAATTATGGATTTTATAGGGACTAGACCAAGAGAAACAAAAATAACAGAGAAGCAGTTCTTATAAAACAAACGCTGAGATGTCAGACAACTTGAAGAATACTATATGGAGTGAGAACGTCTCTACTATGCTTTTAATAAACCAACTAATACTATTAAGAGGATGTTCATACTTAATATGCCTGGACCAATAACAGAAATACTTGAAGCCAAATTCAAAGCTGAAGGACTCACTGACTTTTAAATTTCAGCATGTTATAACTGTACCAAATGCAAGAGAATTAATCCAGAACCATTACAGAAATCAAGAGCTCAAGAAAAACATAAAACAAATATATAAGACTTTTCTATCCAAATACTGCAATGCAAAACTCAATAAGTTTGGATGCCACGATTTTAAAAACTCATGTTCTTGCCAAAAGAAATTCAATGGCAAACGAAAAAGGTCTTGGAAATCATACAAAGGACGAAACCATTAATTTGTGAAAAGGCGAAAATTTCAAAAGAAATCAAGAAGGCATTTTATTTGTAGGAAAAATGACATTATATTAAGCAATGCAAGTCAAAAAGGAAAATTCCTACAAAGCTCTTACGGATTATTGAAGATCTAGAATTCAATGATGATTACTACACTTGGTCTGTTAATCTTGAGAATGCCTTACTGGCAATTGACTCGCAACCACAAGAGTCTGATGCATCCATTGAATTAGATGACTCAGAAAAATCTTCAGAAGAAGAGCTAATATTTACACTCTCTAAAGAGCGACTTGTTGATCTTATGATATAATCTGGACCAGCATTCAAGCCATATGTGAAGATGATGCTCCAATTCTCACAAGATAAACAAATTGTTCTCATTACCTTAATTGATATGGGAGTAGACTTATCAATCATCCATGGGAAAAAGCTATCATGTTCCTACATAAGTCAGCTTCTAACAGATTTTCTCAATCTCATTGCTCTATACATATTTCATCCTGAAGGATTTGGCTACATTATTCTTAATCCTGTTGACAATAAACCTCATTTTTTTTCATCATTCCATGGGTTGAGCAGCAATTCATCTTTGGGAGTGGTGAAAAAAAATAAATTCCAAAAAACCCTGGTCTAGAAATTTAAAGTCCAGCACAAAAAACTCTTGCAGTGCTGTGCATATATTCCAAACAAGTTCTGGTCTAGAAAAAATTATTTTGTCTTACTTTCTTACAAAGAATGATAGGCTATGCCACATTAAGCAGTCTCTTATCCAAGAATGTCTCATAATAAGAAAATGTGCAAACAAGAGATCCAATCACTATTGTATTGTGAACTTATCAAACCATCTAAGCCCTATTGGGCTAGCCCAGCATTCTATGTAAACAAGCATTTAAAACAAGTTCATGGGAAAAAGATAGAAAGCTAAATGATTGCCTACCCAACACTAGATACCCTATACCTAGAAGAACTCATCTTTTGAAAAAGATAGCATCTGCTAAAATTTATTTCAAGTTTGATATAAAGTCTAGATTTTGGTAGATTGGGATAAAAGATAAGGATAGACACAAAACAACATTTATAGTGCCACATGAGCATTATAAATGGAATGTCATGCCTTTCAGATTGAAAAATAATCCGTTAGAATTCCAGTATAAGATGAACGTCTTCTAATATTTAAGGAATTGACACATATACATGGTAAGATACATAACTCACAAATTGAGCCATGTGTCCCACTTGGACCCACAACCAATAGAGAGGGTTGTACCTTACATTAAATGTAACGCAACAGCTCCCTTGTAACATTGAGCAATCGACAAAACTGTCTGATGCACCTTGAAACATCTTCTCACATACATCTGACGGTTCACTTTGGCTGCTCTGAGATGCTCCAACATAGCTACTATCTTTAAATAATTATTCTTTAATAAAATAATTCAACATATAGTATCAACTTTCTGACCCTCGATGAAGGAGAATTTACTTGTCTATTTTATTAATTAATAACTAAAAAAATAACCAATGCATGCCCCCCAAATTAATTTTGTTTTTTTTTAATTTCCAAGTTTTGATTAATTTCCTCTCTTTATTTTTCACTGATAGAAACTTGGATTAAAACATAATCATGTTTAGTTTGATTTTGATTAAAATAATCTTAATTTAGCCGCTCGGTTAAAAAGCCGAGTGGTGTGAAGCTTTGGTTCCAATATTCTTAAGATGACTCGTGTGTCTTCCTTGAAATTTGGGTTGGGTGGAGGTAGACAGGTCGCCCATTGGTTTGTAGGCAGAGCTGATATGAGATGTCTTTAAGTCATTGTGGGGTAGATATTTGGATTGTGCTACCATAGAATAGATGTAGTTGATCTCAATAGATATTTAATGAGAGTAGGTATCTAAGTTGTGCTGTTATAAAATAAATATAATTGGCTATGATAGAAATCTAATGTAAATATCAATAGACTTATCATTGTACCCATATTATTAATTCAGAAAAAAATAATCTTAATTTAGAACTGTTGACTAATTCTACCTACCATGTGAAATTTGTCAAATCGGTGAAAATTTTACATCTTTATCAAAACGAGATGTTTGATATGTATCTAATGTTTAGGAAAATAATTATTCAAGTGACCAGTTTATATGATTTAGGCACATGAAAATATGATTAGAGTGCCCCCAAACTTTTTGCTAAGTCATGCTAAGTTGTTCAATTATATTTAGAAATAGATCATGAGATGATAATAGTATATTGATATAGGTGCGTGATTGAACTTTTTATTGATACAGTTTTGGCCATTCAAATATTTATTTTAGAAAAAAAATGAAAAAAAGATATGAGCTTAAAGTTTTTAATTTTATCCTAAATTTTCATATTTATTTTATTTTTGAGTAATTTTATAGACTGACTATTCAAATATTGACTAACAAGTCAAATTTAAATAATATAGAAGTTAAAAAATTAAATTAAATTTTAAGCACTTCTTTACGTTAAAAAAGTTTTTTTTTAAAT
Source organism: Citrus medica (assembly GCA_002013955.2). Lineage (NCBI taxonomy): Eukaryota > Viridiplantae > Streptophyta > Magnoliopsida > Sapindales > Rutaceae > Citrus > Citrus medica. The sequence continues at coordinate 139,750 of MKYO02025400.1, read as the reverse complement.
CACTGTGAATAAAAAATGAATATGTGATTAAAACAATGAAATAAACAAATTCAAGCCAATCAAGAAGGGAAACCTCAGGTGCAATTGTGGCACCGTGTCATAATTGTATCTAGCCGTTGGATGTCAATAGACTCTACTAATTTAACTACATTTAACAGCTAGATGCAACTGTGTTAAAGTGCACCGTAGCCTGATCCCAATCAAGAACCTTAAAATCAACCAACAAAAGTTAAAAAAAATAAAAGAACTTAAAATCAAGAGGGTTTTGCGGACATATTTTAGATAAAATGATAACGATAAAGTAATAGACAGACATGATGTGTATAATCTTCCACCAAAGGCCACTTGGGCAAATTGATTTATTAATGGACTTGCGAAGTTTCCAAATCAAGTCATCAAAAAGTCAAATAATGACCACCATCCCTTTCCTTGTAGATATATAATGCTATTCTTTATCCAAAGTTAAACAGGTTCTAAATTTTAATAATATACAATTTTGAACTTTCTAGTTGCTTAATCTACGGCACTTGATTGGCAAGCATAATAAAGAAGAACAAAAGTTATTGGAACCCAATTGGTGGAAGAGAAAGTGGCTCTTGCTCGTACAGCAATGAGTTTAAAAAGTATTCTAGCTTTTCTAATCCTCAAATGGTGCTTTCAAATTGATCACGAATATTTCCTACTCTTTATAGGAAAAGCTCACGTACATTGAATTTACTTTAGGTGTCCTTTTATTAGGTTTAATTTTGACCATCTAAAATTAATTCAGGTTAGGATTCTCTCTTAACTCAAATTTTTCGTGAGTAAAAATTCAGTAATTAGTGATTAGTAAAAAAATAAAAATAAATAATTAAATTATAATCATGCATAATTTTTATAATATACATGATATAAGATATTTAAAAATTTATAGGAATTCAGAGGTTCTTAATTGTCGTTACTTCTTAATTTTTTAATTAAAAATTAACTCAATATCTAATATCCTAATCCCATAGATGAGTGATATTATAGATAATATATACTAACATAATATAAATCAAGTTAGGCCTACTCTCATCGATCTTTCTATTAATTTTATTTCAAAGATGACTTTCAATGGTTTAACATGGTACAAGATTGAGTAGTATTAAGTCGTCGGTTTTAATTGAAACTTCAAAGTCATCATCTACGTGTCATGAAATTAGGTCTTAGTTACAACATAATAATAAAATTAATCAATTATTCTCTAATGAAAATTATATGTCATTAGAAGAATGATTAAAATTATATTTCGCATATCTATTGTGAAGCAAACTCAGCTGTAGATTTCATGGTAAATATGACTCACTTAGTACCGCATAATTTACATTTATTCTCTAACCCGCCTGTGGGTATTTATTCTATTATTTCGCAAGATATATTTGGGGTTTGTCAACCCCTTATTCCTGTCTAACTCGTCTTGATTAGCCCCTTTTAATTAAAAAAAAACAATTGCTTTATTATGAAGTTTGAACTACTTCAGTTCGCTTGGACACGTAGCTTGGAATATCCATGGAAGATTCTTTAGCCGGTACGCCATCCAAACTCAAATTAAGGAATATGAAAACTTTATGAATAAATGTTTAAATAAATATCCTTAATGTTTTCTTTCAATAATACAGTACTGTATTTCGAAAAATTTATCACACCATCTATAACCTCAATTATGTTCTTTTAATGTTATTTTAGGCTCATTTTATGGATGGATAATATTTAATGTAATAATCATTGTTTTGATTTATTCTCACAATTTTGATTATTTAACGAAAAAGATGTAAAATTTTTAACATTGTTTAAAAGGTCAAGATTATGTCATAATTTGAATGTTTTTTGTGTAAAATACATACAAATGATTAGTGGTTAGTAAATAAAAATATAAAGAAACTTAATTTTAAATATTTTTTTTATTAATATTACACACATGTATTTTTAAAATTTGGAAGAATTAAGATTATGAGAGGATCATACCTCATAATCTCATATTTAAAATAAAACTGTATGCTCAAATACAGATGTAACAACTATGGTGAAGGCGATTGATTATCCAATATCTTGAACTAGCATTTGGTCTCATTGATTTAACAAATTTTAGACCAAATTTCACCGACTCAATGGACCAAACCATACGAAATTTCCCATTGGAATTTATCAGTCATTATCCAAAAAACTCGAAGAATTGGTCAATGATAAGAAATTAATATGAAATTCCTAGAAACCTCCCAAGTATTTATTATTTCCATTTTAAAAACATTGTTGTTTGGGCCTCCCTCACAAATAACTTGGCCAATACGCAACTTCTATAGATGAATTTGTACAAAATTTGTTGCATGTATTTGTTCTGTTTCGCATTGGATTGAATGTGATAATTGATTTTGTGAAAATAATTGGCTAAATTAGAAACGAATATACTTGAAAAAAAAAACGAATTCAAAGTTTAGTTGCTATGATGATTTTGATTCGTAAATGCTCTAAATATATCGAAATTTAATTTTATACGACTTGCGAGATGGTAAAAAATTTTGTGTGAAAACAACAAGTCTGAGGATAGAACCGTAATTATATAAATGTGAAAGAAACCAAATTGCCGTTTGTCTAAATAACAATAAAAAAGAATTGTATCGAAAGAAATGAAGTTTGATATTGTAATTTTGAAACTTTTCTAGAAAAATATTGTTTGTCATGCATGTCATAATCTAGAGTTATTCAACACAAAACTCCATATTTAATTGTGCTTTTTTGTCTCATTTTTTTTTCTTTAGCTATTGAAATTATTTAAATATTTGGAATTCATTTTAGAGAAATCTTTTAGTGGTCCATCATTTTTAACAAAGGCCACTATACCCTTTACGTATATTTTTACATAAAAGGAAATTTTAATATTTAGTTGAACTTTGATCGAAGTTAGATGATCATAATACACACATGTATACATATATGTATATGTATATGTATATGTGTGTGTATTAACTAGAATTTATAGTTGAATGATTATTTTACTCTTATTATAACAACAATAGCCCAACGGTAATGAAAGTCAAAAGAAAAAAAAAATTCGGATTAGATCAAAATTATATCCTTAGATTCTAAATGAATACGCAGACCAGGCACACTTTGATCTTTGGAATTTTATAAACCACTTTTTTATGAAGTAATTTCTATTTGTTTTTTAATCAATATTTTATCTATAATTCTTTATACGTAATCAAGCAAAAATTAATCAAATCCGACCAAAATTTATATCTTTATTTTGTATTATTTAAACTCAAAACCTAGATCTTGATAACACTATCCATTAATCGCTGGAGCAAATGATGATTAAGATTTAAATCAAGTTCGAGTTTGACTCAGTCTACATTTTTATTTTTTTTTAATTAACCCAATGGCAATTGAATCTTTTTTTTTTAATCTTAATCAATGTAATGGCAATTGAATATTATATGTACCCACGTGAGCTGTAAAATATGAATAAAGTCTAAAATTTGAAATCAAATGTTGATTAAAAATAAATACTTGAAAATATTTGATCAAGTCCCTTCGAGTATAGCCACTCGGCCTTTGGCAGAGTGTTAGAACTCAAGCTCTCACACATTATGAGAGCTTAAGTTCGGAACTTGATTTCTGTCTTTAAAATTTGAGTGGAAGTTGGTCTTCTCGTCTTTTTTTCTTACGAAATGTAGGTGCAGTAAATATCCTTCGATTATTAATGACAAAATTTGTAATTATCAATTACAGTCTCATATAATATGAGTTGTAAGCTTAAGTATTAGTCTTATGTAATAAAAAAATCTCTTATAATTTTAAATAATAGTCTCATGTAATAAAATAAAAATATCTTCGAACATAAAATAAAATGATAAAATGAGATAATAAATATGGAAATAGTATGAACATATGCCGAACAACGACATAGGTGTCATTATCCCAATCAAATAGAATCTGAACTCCTCTTGCCTTTGTCGCATAAATCATAATCTTAACAAATCAATCTTCATGACCTACAAGCAACCCAACAACTAAACCCTAGAACTCGTAAGACTCCTAATAACATAATAAGAGATCCCTTTTTCCGAAAAAATAAATATATTTAAAAAAAAAAGGGAAAAAAACATAAAGAGAAGCTTCGTAAGCACCTCACAGAAAAAGAGGACCGGTCTTTGTTTTTGAATTGAATGCGACCGAAAAGCCACCACCGCTTTAAATATGAAAACGCTCGCAATATTTTCTTGCAGCTTCGCTTATTATATTTATTATTATAATTCTTTTGATTTTTTCAATACCAAGTTTCTTCTTCTTTAACAGAATCACACTCCTTCTCCTCTTCACCCTCACCACAACACAAAGACAACCGTAAAATCCATTTTTTTTAATCATTTTTTTAATCCTTTTTTGTGTTGTATAAATACATACATAACTGAGCAAGCGCTTGAAGCTTTGTGTTTCTTTACGCAAGTGAGTATTTTGCTTGTTACCCAGGTAATCACGCGGCTTTTTCTATCTGTTTTTTTGTTTTGTTATTGTTTCTGCTGGCTTCTTGTTATTGTTTCATATGGCCTTTTTTTTCTAAATAATTTTTGGTGCATTGGTTTTCTGTGTCAATGGCGGGTTTGATGAACAGATTTTAGGTTTTTGTTTTGTTTTGTTTTTATAATTACGACATGATTTTCTGAGAATTCTAAAATTAGATGGTTTCTAATTAGTTGTTCCGTTTTGATATGGGGATTTTTTGTGGGCAAATGGGTTTCAATTTTTGGAGTCTATTTTGATTTGATGATGCTGAAGTTTGGATTTTTGCTCACAGTTTTGTTGACATAGACATGAGCTTTTTTATTATTTTGCTTTAATGTAATCTGTGCACTTTATGTCCCTTCAAGCTTGTACATTTATGTTAATTGCTAGATCTAGGATCTCTAAGTCTACTTTTGATTTGATATTTTTATATCTCCATGTTGTATTGATCAGGCTGAATCCTGTATTGGAGGCATAGATTCTCCATGGTGAGCTTTTTTATCATGATTTTTTTTTTTTTGGTTTGTCATTTGAACCAAACTGACGAAAATTAAGAAAGAAGTGGCAATTTCTCTTGAATGTAATTCAGCAATTGGTGGAAATCAAGAATCAAAATGGATTGCTTTTCTTTTTAGTGATCTTGTACGTGCTGGTTTGTGTTCATTAGGGGGAAGCTCCAGCTTTCATTGTGGATAATCTGCAGAGTGGTAATGGATTTTCAAATGGCTTTAGTTTAAAGTCCAGAGACTGTGAAACGACCACTGTCATTGGTGACAAAACTGTAAGATAACTCATTATGTTGATGCAGTGTTTTTTAAGAGCCCTTTGCGTTAATTTTCCCATCAATTAATGATTCTTTGCACAATTTCTTGACAGTATGTCATTGCTGGGTCTGATGAATCAATTGGAGTTAAGATTTATGACAGATCTACTGGAAACTGGTGAGCTTGTAGCTCCATCTATGTTTTTACTTTGGTTTGTTTGGTTTAGTAGTTTGGTTTAATTGATTTCTGGTAATATTTGCAGGTTGATTCCTGCTGTGCGGGGAATAGAGCCCAGGCCATGTAAAGGCCATTCAGCTGTACTTCTTAATGAAGACCGAATTTTGGTTATCAAGAAGGGTTCAAGCTCAGATGACTGCCTTTGGTTTCTCGAGGTTAGATTTTGAGGACTTAGGCTATTCCTCAGTTTGTTGAGACTTTGTTTAATTTGGGGGCAAAGCAAATAAATGGCTATTATGATTAGAAACACTTTTGATTTTCTTGTTATTTACGTGTTTGGTTCTATTAAATACTGTTAGGTGGACACTCCATATGTTAGAGAGCAGAAAAAAGTGGTAGGGGCTGAGGTTGTTGCCTGGAGTAAAGGTGTGATCGGCAATGTTGAGAAACCAGTTGTTATTACTGGTCCTTCTGGAGTAGGCAAGGGTACATTGATATCAATGCTCATGAAGGAATTTCCATCCATGTTTGGATTCTCTGTGAGCCATACAACTCGTGCCCCAAGGGCCATGGAGAAAGATGGGGTGCATTACCACTTTACCGAGCGAAGTGTTATGGAGAAAGCAATAAAAGATGGTAAATTCCTTGAGTTTGCATCTGTTCATGGAAATCTTTATGGAACCAGTGTTGAAGCTGTGGAGGCGGTAGCAGATGCTGGAAAGGTAAACAGAACGGCCATATATTTTTTTTATCTTTGTTAATGACACTTAAGCACAAAAATGGAATGTCAGACATGGGACCGAGGTGTTCTTGTCTTTGGCACGTTGCAGTGGAACAGCAACTTTCAAATTCACCAATTTCACATTACTCTATCTATGCTTTGCCAATGTTATTAAAAGCATTCATTAGTGGTTCTATCGAAATCTATTTTATGAAATTGGTTAAATGTTTTTAGTTATATCGTTCATTAGTGCCTCTTTTGGTTTAAGTATTGAAGAGGTTATTCATGTATGGTTTCAGAGGTTAAGGAATATAATTGATTTTTTTATTTTAGTTTAGTGACTGTAGAAGCCATATCAAGGGATACCATAAGACAGCTCTTCTTTAGTTGATAAATTGAAACTATTTGTGCTTGCAAACTCAATTTTGTTTCTTTTTCCTGTTTTGATTGCAGAGATGCATACTTGATATTGATGTTCAAGGAGCGAGGTCTGTGAGGGCGAGTCCTCTTGATGCTATTTTGATATTTATCTGTCCACCTTCAATGGAGGAGCTTGAGGAGCGCCTCCGTGCAAGGTAAATACTGCTACTGAGTTCGATCTTATATCATTCCAATTCTTCCCTGGACTGGTTCCAACTTTTAATATTGTAAACAGAGGAACTGAGACAGAGGATCAGATCCTAAAACGACTCAGAAATGCCAAGGAAGAGATTGAGCAAGGGAAATCCTCCGGCATCTTTGATCATATATTGTACAATGATAAACTTGAAGAGTGTTACGAGAACCTTAAGGTAATTTGCTACTGTTTAATGCAAATTTCTGATAATCTTATTATATTTCTTTTTGTTAAATATCCTGATTTGACATCTCTGCTTTGTATAGAAACTCTTGGGACTTGATGGGAGTATTGCTGCAACCCATCAAACCTGTAAGAAAAGCCCCTCTATTATCCATGCTCTTATTTTGTTTTATTCTTTAAATAGATGTTGAATATATCTAAATATGTTATTTCAGCACCCAAAGGGACTGATTTGCCAGCTGATCATTCAGTATCAAAAGCTGATAACAAAGTCATCATAAAGTGTGGGGCTGCTGAAGGAAAAACATCAAAGAACTTGTAAGCTGCTTCCTTTTTCTTTTTTTTTTTTGATTAAGTACCTGATGATTGGATTCTATACTAACCAATCTATATGTAATACAGAATGGTATTGGATGTATCCTCACTGAAAAGCGGAGCACCTGGACGGACTAGAGGGCTTCAAGTTTATACAGTTGATTCATTTTCAGATGGTTTAAATGGGGTCAATAAGTTGAGCTAATAGCTCCCATCCTCATCGACGCTAACGTGGTTTCTCATTTAAAATATTTCTCGAAGCTCAACTTATATAATTTAGAAAAAAAGAGCCTTGATGAAGCTCTGCCTGTGATTTCGTAAGACTACGACATTCAATTTATTTCAATTTTTTCACCTCCACGACTCTTTGCTTGTTTTAGAACAGAACTGACTTTTAGTGTTTGAATGATTACTATTCCCAAAGGGGCAATGAGCAATGATTCATGATTTGTGCGGCAAGAATTTCAGTAAGCAAAATGTGCATTCGAAGTATTGGGTTGAACAATTGGGACACAACACAAGTAGGAAGTACGAGTAGTGAACATTGATTATTCAGAAACTAGTATCACATTAGTGCAACATCAGTGGCAACTCTTCTTCTGGTGTAGGTTAGAAAACCAGTAAGTAAATGTTGCATGTCCTAAAATCCATCTATTTGAATAGTTTGTGTTGCAGATTGTAGAATAGATATTCTTAGAATGGTAGAAGCTGGCCGTTAATGCAGTTTTTCAGTTTTGATTCTTGAAGCTTCCAGCAAAAGGACATGCTAAATTGGCATGGTACTGGAATTAGAATACTTTAACTGGCAATGGCACATGCATGAGGTAGAGATAGGACCGAAACTTAAAGTGGGGTATGTGAATTGTGGGTGATAAAGACTCTCGTGGCTGCTTCCTTCGTTTTGTTTGTGATTGAGGGCGGCACGGCCGTTGGTCAGCTTTTTGCTTTGCTGGTTTTGGACAGGTGGGGCTAAAATAAAAATGCACCCGTCCACTAAGCTTAAAATTGTTGTTTCATTTTCTTTTCAGAAGTGTCGCCTTTCTTTTTTTTTTTTCTCTTTCCCGGGGTTTGAATTTCTCCGCATGTATAATGCCAAACTTGGTGGCAAATTTGGCATGACACACGGGGACTCCTCTTTTGATGACATAAGAGATTGAGTTGAGATGAGAAGCTTCCTTAATTTACTTGCAATTTACAATTCCAATTCGGAATCTCTAAACCGACTTATTTTCCTTTTTTCAAAGAGTGGGACAGAGCGACACCAGGGCAAGTTCGGGGTCTATGATGACTCTTTGTGGGACCTACTCTTTCACATGATTAACTGAACATATGATACGACGGCTTTGATTGGGTGGAGGGTCAGGCGTGTATTCGGACAACAATTGATTGATGAAAAAGGATCATCTTTGAATTTGTTGCTACAAACAATCTTCTGACACGCAAAATAGTAATCCTTATTGGCAAGGCAATTAGAGGTTATCCGCAGTCTCTTAAATTCATACAAAGATAAAATAGTTCAATACTTTGTTGAATAGAACACAAAATCTACGCATAATATAATTGAGGTTTATTTCATAATTACAAATATTTTACAAGAGACGAATGAGTCTCGTATGTAGATGATCAAATAGTTGAGATTTATCTCATAATTACAAATATTTTACAAGGGAGGAATGAGCCTCATGTAGAGACGGGGAAAAGTAAAATCCAAAATTAGATTTTTTTCCCCTAATGAAATAATTTACATAAACATATATTTTTTGTCATCCTTGATGCTAGGGTTGGCAAAAATTAGATTCGGGTATCACAATATCCGGACTGGACTCAGATGTAATTTTTATATGCATAGACCGGATTTTAATCTGGGTACGCAGATTTTGTATTTTTTAATATTATATATGTATAGTTTTTTTTAGTTTTTTTATAATTTTATAAGTTTTAAATTTATTTCAATAAAATTTGATATGAAAATATTTAACTTTAAATGCTTAAAACTTTAGATATGTGTAATGAACGAGTCAAGTAAATATAAATATTTAAAATAATATATATTTTATAATATTTTTTTAATAAAATTTGGATTCTTAATTTATCGAGTGATACTCAAGAACAACCTGATCTCATACTCAAACAGAATACTATTCAACTTATAAAGCTCGGATGCCGTTTGAGTTCAGAGAGGGCGGATATTTTTACCACCCCTATTTGATGCTGAACAAAACAAGAGAATGCACACGACATACAGTCATGGCATAAAGCAAGAAAAGGCTTTGCACTTGTGATTTTCTAAAGGCAAAGCGAAGAGTGTGCCCTTGTTGATTTCATTTTTCATAGTAGCGAGCTAGGGGTAATAAAAAAAAAATACATTAGTCTTGGGAACCATGCATTATGCAAGAGCAAACATTATTCAACGTCCACCAAAAGTCCTTGATTTTGGTCTTGGAAAATTTCGATGAACGGCCAAGGACACTATTGGAAATTTGGAAAAGATGACACAAACTGAACTCTGAAAGCTGGCAGATCAGAATTCAGATCAGAGGAGCGTAGTTACAGGCCCTACATGATCAGAAATGGGCCATATCACAGGCAGTCCCTTATTCTCCAAACCTGAAATTTCAGTCTCCTTTCACCCACTTTACAGAGTTGTACTCTATACAGTGTATTCATTATTCTCCTATGGATGGGCTACGAGTCAACTACCTTACGCTTTACAAATGGGCCAATGTTGGCCCAAAAACTTACCAGTAATTGGAGTTCCCGTAAGGTGTGCGCCGTTAGATGCGATGTGTCACGTAATCATTGGGTGGCATCTCATAACCCGACCAATGATCAAGTAACACGTGGGTCATTGCGCACAAGCACACTTGATCAGATTCATTACATATAGCTGGTGTTGAAAACCATAATTTTGATTTTGGGGCTGCCACAATGTATCGCGAATTCAAATTTTTGGTTTTTGTAACTTAAAATTTGAAGTTCATCTTAAAATTCATCAATATATGGAAAAAAAATTACAACAAAATAAAATAATAGTATTCGGATCTTAAAATAAAAGGTTATTATCATTTTACTACTTTAAAAATTCTTACATATCAAATGACTACAACAAGTATTGTCTCTTATCATTTTTCTACTATATCTTTATAAAAATATCATTTTACTACTTTTCCGTTATAACAAATATTATTTTATTACTTTTCTGTTACAACCGTTAGTTGACTCATTAGTTGACCAGTTAATTGACTAACAAAATATTAATTTTACCCTTCATGATTAAAAAAAACTTCATTAAAAAAATAATAAGATAAATTTATTAAAAAAATAATAAGACAAATTTATTTTGTAAATAAGCTTCATTTTCATAATTCCAACAAAAAGAATTATGTTGGTATTTTATAAATAATAACTGGTCATTTTACTATTTCAAATATCCATTTTAATGATATTTGTTATAACGGAAAAGTAGTAAAATGATATTTTTATAAAGATATAGTAGAAAAATAATAGGAGACAATACTTGTTATAGTCATTTGATATTTGACAATTTTTGAAGTAGTAAAATGATAATAACCTTAAAATAAATGTATTAAACTCAAGATAAAGAAAAGATGAAGAAGTCAAGCCTTGGCATGCTTCATTGCTTAATATCACTGTAGCGCAGTCCTAATATTATGACTACATAGAGATCTCATTCTATCATTATTAAGAGGAGAGATTTTGGTGGGAGGGTGGGGATGTGTGTGGGGGTGTTGTGTGGAAGCTACAAATGCTCCACACTAAATTTTGTCCAGCTTTTTATCAACTCATTTTCACATTTCCATCACATTGTGTCGTCTTGGACCGAACTAACCCATTAAGACTTTTTAGGCACTATTTTTGTCTTTTTAGCTTATTTTTATAAAAACAATACACTGCGGCCCCGACATCACATACTAGAGCCCTTTTGGATTACACATACATTAATAATCTAGCCGACCCAAATATTGGGCCCCGGTGTTCTACCTGCGCACAATGTTAGCGCATCAATTTTATTATTTCTTATTGTTATTAGTTTTGTCCGAGACATAGCATAAACAAATGTCCACAATGGTCACAAGCTTTTACAGTAGAAAGCAGAGAGGGAAAGGAAAAATGTCAATTTAGAACCAGAAAACATCATAAATATTAATTATGCAGTGAGAATGAGATAACACGGCTTGTCTTCACGTTCATTTCAGATATACCTTTCACACAACGCTCACCATCTTATAATAATAATAAAAGTTTAATAAGCCAAACTCTCACTAGTTATTACCATTTCTGTCTTCCTCTTCTCGCTCCTATGAAAGTAATCGAAACCAAGCCAAGAATGATTTGCCTGCAAACCAAAAAGCGAAAATACATAACAAAGTCTGTCCCTTTCAAGTCCATAAAGGGTCAATAACTCCAGTTCATGCCTGGATCCTAGGGAATACAACATATGATCACATGTATACAGTGTGGGGGAATATATATATATTTATATATGCACAATAAAGGACATCCATGCTGGAGAGCGGCTCTTTCACTGCATTGTGAGTTCATTTGATGGTCAGGGCCCTGTGTTGAGCCCTGTTTTCCACAATTCTTCCACTTTGCTGCCCCGAGAAATCTCCTTCTTCCACCTTGTTATCTGGAAGCGAGTGATACTTAAACAACTGAAATCCCTGATGATGTGAGTAGCATCCGTTACCGTTGCCTTCATAATAAGTCCGGCCATTGCCATTGGAGCACCTTTGTTGCTGTTGCATTTTGTGCACTTGGGGCTCGGTTACTTCTCGACAACCAGTGGATGAATCAGCAGTACCCCTGGAGTAATTGGTTGCCACAGATTCAGAGCTAGAGGAGTTTGGTGGTAGTGTTGAAACAGCAACATTCAAGCTGGTACCATTGGTAACTGTACCATTAGAAGTTTGACTATCAAGCTTCTTTGTATTCACAAAACGACCTCCACAACCTCTTGCCCGTCGCATAGCATGTAAATGTCTGGACTCATGAAGATAGGGCTGTTCAACAAGACAACAGAAATCATGCAACTATAGAATATAGCTATATTTCAGACAAAAAAAAAACACTTTCTTGCACACAAGTCTATGGACTCTATAGCAAGTTGATAAAACATTTAAGTTAAATTATTAACACAAAAATATTTCACATACCCCAAGAAAGCAAATGCAACTCTCTGTAAAATTCCTATTCATGGAATATGGGGATGCAATGGTACTTTTTTAGGTATTCTCACCAATTATGATTTATGAAAGACTGCATAAAGGTATACAGATAGCCTCATCAGACTAAGAAATATAAGAGTCTGTTTCATCTATGAAGTAGACTTCCTCTGGGTAACTTGAGTTGAGCATTACTGAGTACCATGATAAGAGATGGAACAAGGTTCTCAAATCAGTTTTTTTAATCAAGCAGCAGCACATGCTCCTTACCTCACACTATCTTCCCTGCTTTCTTCTCTTATTATATCACAAGTTGACTCGAGAGGCTAACTTTGAATTTTCTCTTCCATTACCCATCAGATTAATCATTTTTTATGTCCTCTCAAGCAGCAAAAGTATAGTATAAAGTAAAAATTTATGTTGGATAGGAAATGGGTGAAGGCAAAAGTTCTTCTTCACCATTTCAAAGGAATTTGCAGCATAAACTCAAAAACACATTTAAACACTGAAGAGTTGAGGATAATATAGCTTTCCCTGAAATGGTGTGAAAAAATTCAACTGAATAACAGCCTCTCTGTATTCAGGTTGTCAAATTGATGACAAACAAAATTTCCATCAAGCATCTTAATGACACATGTACATCGTAGGCAATCTCTAAATAGGATGCAATTAGGTCAGTTTTTTGTACCTTAATCTCACATGGATCTCCGTAAAAGCAACCACTATTGTGGCCAGCTAAAAGTATTTATCTCTTTGTTATTGGTTTCCGATAACTATATCCACAAAGAACTCTTCTCCCAATAAAACCAGTCAACAGACTCTCATAAATATTTAACAAAAGCATTCTCCCCAAATGTGTATAAGTGTCCCATATTTTCAGTCTTCACTCCTTCCTCAAAGACTACGTTTATTCTAACCTCAATCAAAGAGCATCATGCATGTTACACTCAAGACCAACCTTCCAAAGCTAGAAATTTTTCTTTTATAGGTACATAACTACTGTTCTTTGTTGTCTATTTCTTCCATTCTCCCTCAGATGGAAATACTTGATAATAAAAAGGCATCTTACAAGTGCAACTGTATTATATAGTGTATTTTGTGCACCACATCAGATATCACCGATTGCTTATCGTGAAAGAGACTTTCAAAAAGAATGCATGTGGTAAGTACTGAATAGTGTTGTACATTAAAAGTAAACTGAAATACAGACATGCACACATAAACAGACATGGCAGATGTTACCTTTCTAACTTTTATCAGTTTCCTTTCTAGCTCAGCCTTGGCACGCAACTGCCTTCGTCTCAGAATTCCATGATACTGCTTGGCATTTACATAAACAGGTTCCTCTGCCATTTCCAGGGGCAAGGCCATTCTAGCTGAATGCATGCCCATGCTTTGAGGATGGACCTAAACAATATCTGGTTAGGAATAACACATTCCAAGTCTTTGCATTATTTAATAGAAAAAAATATTTAATGTCCATACTACCTTTGCAATTATCTATAGCATGTATATCCTTGCAGCCTAAGCAACAGTATTCGCAAAATCTTTTTTGCTATGGATTCGTAAACCTCTTTATAAGTTTTCAGTAAGAGTCTGAATATAAGATGCCAATAAGTATTTCTAACCTTTTATGTTAAATCTTTCAAACAATTAGATACATTTTGAGTTTCACCCATCAGCGACAGTCTAAAGATAAGATGCCATCTCCCATCACTTTAAGATTTGGTTGCTATCGCATGCATATGCCGTATTTTAATTTTGGTTGAAAGAACTTAATGATCCTAATATTCGAACTCTGGATTTAGGATATGAAGAAAGAGAAATGAATGATATCAACTTTCTATTTCCATTTAAAGTTGGTCTTAAGTACTTTCAAATTGCAAAAGCTTTTTCCATTGGAAACTTTAACTTAACCGTACCTTCATTATGTTCAACCTGATAGCCCTTCTATCAGGAAAACTAAGTCCACACATCATGCATATTTTTGACCAAATATTTACAAAAGCTGAGAGATTTTCATTTTTTCCAATTGTAGAACAAGTGAACTCCAATAAATTGGGATACGAATGCTAAGTAAAAAATAGAGCCTTCAATGAATCTGTAAGCATTAAAGTTTAGTAATTGAGCAACCAAATATATATTAAACAAAAATCTAAGAATATAAACAGGAGCAAAAGAGTTTGTGAAAATAGGTAGAGAAAAAGTTTATGGAATAATTCTCTATTTCATATCTTCATGAGACTGTACACAGTCTTTATATAGGGATACAAGAGACTAAGAAAGGAAAGAAAAAATTAAAGCAGAATATTACACACTGATTTCTAGGAAGCAATAACTCTATATTTACACCAAATATACACCTAAATATATAAGGAAAACCAAATCAATTTGATTTGGTCAACCTTTCAACATAGAGTTGCATACTAAAGCTTGCTGTCCATAAGCAGGTACTGCTCCCCCATAATATGAATCGGAATACGGATATGATGCACATGCCTGAAATAAAGTTACAAGCTTGAGTAATCACTCTGTGGCAATAAGAACATGGTAACAAACTCGGAAATGGCTATTTTTTAAGCATCATAAACTAAGCACATGTAAGCATCAGTAACTTTGAAAAAAATTAGACAAATAGAGGGTTAAGTATGTCTACAAGAGAATGGAGACATGCATTTTGTACATCTGAATGAAAGAAAGACAGAGATTACAATAGAGTGGCCAACAAGCTCCAGCGGTGAAGGGTGTGCGAGGTATTCACTGAATGGTGGATGCATAAGGGACACAGAATGCTGTGATGGTTGCTGTCCTCCAAATTTTCCATCTGTCCACAGAAGAATCTCTTTAGTTTCATTGTAGAATCTCTTTAGTTTTATTACGTTCATAATGTGAGGGCTAGTTTTATTATGTTCATAATGTGTAGCTAGTTTTTCTCATAAAAGCAAAGATTATATATTGTTGATCGATACATGTAGAAACAATTAAACAAGATATATTTTATATTTCATTTGAAAATTAAACAAGATCTATTTGATAAAATAGAGGTGAAAAACCTTTTACAGCATAGTTAGTCATGATGAAAGCAGAGAAAAAAAAAATTCTGGAACAACAAAAGGGGGAGGGAAATCAAAAAGCAAAGCAATTGGATGCCAAGACCTAAGACAATGATCACAACTCGCAAATAGCTGCCTCACTATTTTGCACATGTCACGTTTTACCGCCACAAATACACTTCCATTCTAGGATCACAACATTTGAGCCACTTCTTTCAAGGTTTCAATCAAATCCAACATGCCAAACAAATCAATCCACATACTTCAATTCAGTCCATTTAACTCACCAAAATCAAATGGATAGGTAGTCTTCGATATATTTCACACACTTAATCAGACTAGCTAGCAAACTCAAGCTTGCAATTGTTACCTTAACATTATATAAAGTGTGTAATATAGTAGTATACATTACTGACATGATGAATACCAAAGCTGAAAACTATTTGCATATAAATAAGTTTTACTCTTGTTTGGCATGCATATATGGGAATATCCTATGCTTAGACAACAAAAGACATTCACAATTAAGAATAGATCTTGTGCACAAAAATGGAAACCTGCTTGTGAAGCCACACTCATTAGCGTTTCCTTGGTTGCATCAGCTCCCCCATCCATCGCACTGTTAACTTGTGATTTTCTGGTTTTGGCCACTAAACCACCATTTATTGGCTCTCTTGGAGAAGAAATATTTCCAATGCCGCCTCGTAACATATCTCGGGAGATACTATCATGCCCTACACCACGCCACCAAGGTTGAGAAGAAATTGTGAATGAATTATTGCTGTTAGCTTCAGGTCCTGAACTATTGCTGGATTTATTCTGGTGCATGCTTCGTGACATCAAAGATTCAACTGCCCCAGTTCTTCTGTGGGAAAAAGAAATTTCTGAGCCAGACACAAGCAAACCGTAGATTGAGAGATTATGTTACTTTCATGCTTGTACATTTCAATAAAATAGCTATAAAATTAAGTTTTACCCACAATCACAAGGATAAAGTTATGAACTCAATCATATCTCCACAAACATTTAATTAAAACAGGTGCACGTGCATATTTGAAGTCAACAGAGAAAATAACAAGACAAAGTAAGATTTTCAAGTTAAGTATAAAGAGAACCCATTCGGTCGAAAACCAAGCAGAATTCATTCATCACAAAAATAGGGAGAATGCAAGGAAAAACAACAATGAGCAAAATGTTGCCCGTCTGTGTGCATGTACATGACACAAGCAATTGTAGTCTACATTTTTGCATCTTTCTAGGCAAACCCCAAAAACGCGAACTATTTCCAGTGTGACGTGATAACAGCTACTTTATCCATATTGATTTAACTCACAGCTTCTGACTGGCTCTAACTCAATTTAAATTAAGAATTCCATAGGGCTTGTCATTTAGACAACGAACCTGGCTCAATCCTTAGTCAAAGCTTGATCTCATATGCTGACAAAACAATCTCATTTCGAGAATTAGGACAAAGTATGATCCACTAAACAACTTCCATCTAGTCTGACAGTCTTCATCCATCGATATGAAATCTAGATAATTTTTTTTTTTATAAAATTAGAACGCATACTCCTAAAACATAATTCCCCAAAATTTCAAATAAACATGCTATATTGCTTATGTACATGATTTTGGAACTGATTTCATATACTTAAATAAGCCAAATCAAGCTTAATATGACTTGTGAAGGCTAGGAACAATCTATGTTAGCTCATCTCAGCTTATTGGCATCCGTATTTTGACTCCCAATTCATACCTTTCCCGGTGGTTATAAAAATCAGTTTTTTTTTTTTAAGAAAACAATTTGATAAACATATATTTCGTTTTAAAAGAAAATCCACATCGGATCAACTCCCGGCTCCAGCAACAAGAACAAAGTCATATTAATATTAAATAGCCATCGTGATCATCATAATCGTCATAGCGACATGCATGCATGCGCAAACAAAGTTGAATCATCCTCAGTTCAATGCTTAATCTTAAAAATCCAATAATATATAACAGCAAATATTAACCAAAAAAAAAATCATGCAGCAAAAATACTGACGGATTATTGATAATAGAGTACCTATATTTCAAATATCTACTTGATCATAAATATTTTAAAATAATAAATTAAAAAAAAAGAGGCAGAATAAACAAATATATTCTTCAAAACTAAACAGAGGAGTTAGGAATTAATTAATAATCAACAATAACAAATCAATTGCCTCCATAAAAAAAAAGAGGAAAAATCAAAGAAAAGCAAATAAAATTTTGATGAAGAAAACTCACAGTTAAGGCTCTAAGAGTGAGAAATTGAAACTGAATTCGATTTGTTTTGTGAATTTGAGAAGTGAGAGAGAGAGAGAGAGAGAGAGAGAGAGTATTTGCTCGCTCGCTCGCTTGCTTATTGCTATTGTTGTTGCTGTTGCAGTATTTAATATTCCAGTAGTAGTAACAGAAGGAGATAATGATAGAGCCAAAATTTTTATATTTAAAGAAAACAGAAAAGGAAAAAAAATAAAAAAGGAGAGGTTTTAGAAATAAATTCAAAATGGCAAAATAAGGAAAAAAAAGAAAAAGTGCAGCATTTAACGTCGTTTTCTAAGTCCCGCGTTTGGGAAGGGGAGATAGATTCGTGTAAGTGACGAGAGAGGACAAGCTCTTTATTTTTTTTTTAAAGGTAAATTATCATTTATAAACCTGGTAGATATTCTGTTATCAAAAAAATTATAATATTTTAATAATGTATTAATTATTTATTTTAAATTGATAAAATATATTTTTACCATCTACTAAATTGTTATTTATTGTTTGAATAAAATAACGTCATAGAAGTAATTTAGTCTTTTTATATGATATAAGTGATAATTTAAGGATATACAAGTAATAATTTTTAAGAGTAAAATTATCAATTCATTATTATTCTGTTAACTTTCAAACAGCAGCTAACTGTTTAATGATCGGTAGATAATTTTTATCAATTTAAAATATACGATTGATAAACCCTTAAAATATTATAATATTTTTTATAACAAAATATTTATAAGATATACGAACGATAATATCTTTTTTTTTAATATTGTAATGACGTCACCGTCCTTTCTTTTCTAAGTATGACCATGTCATGACGATCAAGTCACAACCTCAAGGCAAATGACTACTATTTGTTTTGAAGGCTAAAAAAAAAAAAAAAAAGATACAAAACAAAAACAAAACGAAAAACCTTTTAGCTTGTTTGATTTTCGTCCTTTCGTTGCTTTGTAGCCAAGAGCATTGGAAAGAGTCGTGCCTAACTCGCTCTCCCCTTCCCAAAATGTCATTTTATTTGATTTCATTGTACCGCAAGTATTTGAAAAGACATTTCCTCTTTATTTTAATTGTTGAAAGGTACGTTGTAAAATTATTCAAGTATGATTATTGTACGAACTTATTTTATATTTTTTCTTATTAAATTATGATTTTTGTTATTTTATATGTAACATAAAGTATAATTTTTTACAAGACTGATGAATTTAAGTGAGATTCACATCTAAATTTATAAAAAATTGTACCTTATATTACATATAAGGTAACAGCTCCCTTAAATTATTGATTATTATTATTATTATTATTATTATTATTATTATATATATATATATATATGAAAATCATTAACTCTTACAAACTTATTTTATACTTTCTTATTAAATTAGTGACCATTATATTATATATATATATATATATATATATATATATATATGTGTGTGTGTGTGGATGGAGCATCACCAACTCCTGGATTAATAATATCCGCCCATTATAAATTAGAAACAAAAGTAAAACTATTTCAACCGTTGTCAAATTTAGCGCTCACAAAAAATGCAGTGAGAAAGGAGTTGTAGGGAATTTTCTGACAACGATCAATGCGAAGAGGGGCAAATTCGTCCATATGGATTATTAACCAACTAAAGCATAGCTAAGTAACCACGGTTAATCATCCAACCGTCAAAGGTACATCATCCAGTTTCAGCTGCATGTGCTGACAATCGATTCTACACCACCACGTGTCCAACCGCCACCAGAAAAGAACAAAAAACAAAATTGACCTGCGGGCCCCGAAAAGCACCAAGAGCCTAGGCCACGTGTTCCTCAGGTCGACGCAAACAGTGGGTCGCGGTTACCGTCCACACTAACGGAGCCCAGCCGTTACGCTGTCGTGGCGTTAGGTAGCAGGCGTGGTCCCGGACTGGACGTTAGACGACAACCAGAGATCTTGGTGACGGCGACCGTCAGCGACCACGTGTCCCCCGCGAGGCAGGGAGTTATAATAGGTAGCGGGAGGAGGCCACTGCGAGGGCGCCACGTGGTGAGGCGTGGAAACATTGGGAAGGTAAAAGAGGACAGCTCATACATAGGCGTGAAGGAGCAGTAAGGCCCTAGTGCTAGACTACAAAAATTACATGGGACCTGAGCTGTCAGTAGAGAGAGAGACAGTGAGTCAGTGATATGGTTACTTGCAGGGGAACCCCACTTTACTCACTGACGCCCTCAATCTAAAGATTTCAAGTCAACGAAGCAATCGGATAAGAATCATGACTCGTTGGTATGAACAAAGTGCGGTTCTGAACTTTATTAGCAGGTAGTGGTTATGGTACATTTGGAATTCATATTGGGTACATGTATCTTATCTTAAAAAAGTGTAATATTAAAGTATTTAATAAATATTAATTATTGTAGTTTAAAAATTATATTAATATAATTATTTATTTATATGATAAAAAAATTATTATATTTTTAATAATTTTATCAATATTATTATTTAATATTATTATTAATTTTTATTTTATAATTATATTTTTTTTATAACAACTATAAATTAAAAGATATAACACTTCAATTCTAAATAAAATTTAAAATTAAATTAGCTCTATGGTAGAGTATTGATAAGGACCGTTAAATTATATTAGTAAATATAAATTTAATATTTAACTTCATAATCGTGCAGTCATAAGTATTATACCGTAAAATAAATTTAACTTAACAAAACATATAATATATAAAAAAAAGAAGAAAAAACCTCCACCAATCAATAAGACATACTGGTGGATGGATAAGAACATATCAGCGTTTACAGCATAAAAACAATAAACTTTTGGATCATGCTATCACATACATAAAAATATGAACAATCAATATTTAGAGTAAGAATCATGACAAATACGACGGAGCCCCACAGCTGCACTTTTTACTCAGACCCCAGTGGAAACCAATGAAGATAATTGGCTTTATATACATGTCATGATTTTGAGTCTTTGAACATGAAATAATAGAAAATCACGTGAAGCAACAGCATATATAAAATGTAATCCAGCAATATCATTTCAAATGCCGTACCCTATAGTTGCGAACTTGCTACGGAGCCGTCAGCTGTGACTGCCACCAATTATTGAACCAGACCAATTGACCAAATCTTACAAAACAGTAGACCAAGCAGGGGTTTTTGCAAATAAATTTAAAAGTACTCTTAGATTTTGCTGCCATTTTTTTTTGTAACCAATATTTTTTTTCCCACAAATAACCTTGCAACCATTTTTAATAATTCCCAGATTGATTCCCCTACAAATTTTTATAAGCTTATTTTCCACTTCCTCTAAATCAATTCATTTTTATTTTGTTTAGTCATGATAGTAAACACAATTTATTGAAAATTAATCGATTAACTATTTCTTTATCAAATATAAGATTTTTTATATAGTATTATTTCTAAGAATCCACCAAAGTCTAGTATATTACACCAAGTGCATCATCCAATCTTATTACGAATGATCTCCAAAAAAAAGAAAAAAAAATGAAGGGCTAGCATCATATCTAAAAAGCATAATGAATTTTTTACAATTCAGTTCAAACTCCACTATTATGGTAATAAAAAGTATCTAATTCTCTTCTTAATTTTCCAACACTTCCAAATCAATTTTCAAAGAAAGGCAAGGGATCTTGGCTTTTGGGGCCAACAAAGCAATTAGAGTAGTTGTTGCATTTTCCAGTATTGTTTTCTTCTATAAAATTGATAGCATATTTAATTATAAGCAAGGCAATGATTCCAACAGAGTCATGGTAGTCTATGTTTTTCCATTCACATCAAAGCAATCACTAGTTTTGAACATTAGACAATATCTCAACTTGATTCAGAACATAGTTATTGACTACTTTGGAACATTTGATAGTATCTTTTAAAAAAAAAGAAAAAAGAAAAAAGACATTTGATAGTATCTTAACTTGTATAAGAACAAATCTATCACAAGACTAAAATTAAATTCCGTTATTAAAATGGGATAGCACACTATCAACCACTTAAAGAGAAAGTAACAACTAAAATACTGTGGAACAAAAGACTAAAAAATAGATTTAAAGAGTAAAAAGATTAGTTGTATAAGTTAACTGACTTACAAATCAAGGTAAGTCATCAACGACCCTCCAATATTGGGAATCAACCAGAACATTTGTCCCAAAAGTTGCATCATCATCATGCTGTGCACTAGAAGCATCCGTAACTTATTACATCAATAAGTATAAACTATTACGAACTCAAAAGAATTTAACTAAATTATCAAAAAAAAATGTAATCCTTGATCACTTCTACGGTGACCCATGTAACAAAACTTTCTCCCATTTGACAGCCAACAAGATCTAGTGTTCTCACTGCAACCAAATCTATGAGGTATTGTCTTTAATTAGTACTCCAACCCGACAAATTAGCATAGGCAGGGAAGTCAATTATAATCCACCATTAATGTTGCATGCAATTGAAACATTTGATTACTTGGTGCATCATTATTGGGACATCTTCATGCCACAATTCTTTTTAATTCATTAATCGGTGGTTGTAAGAACACATCTTTATATATATATATATATATATATATACTTTCATATCTAACGATCAGAGGACCTACCTCATAGGTCAATCCAACTTTTGCCCATGTCTACATCTATGAGTAAATGCCTCTTTTAGCTTTTGACCTATTCATGGTGACATGAGATAATTTTGACATGAGTGAATTTAAAAGCTCAGCTGTAGAAATGACGAACTAGGACAGTTTGAGTAGTGATGATCATCAGAGAGATAATAAGCACGTTCGAGTTTGGCTGTAGAACAATTTACACATTTTGTAGTAAACCATTATTGCTATTGAGTTGCACTAGAAATTATACTAATATTTTCTGAAGAAGCAATAAAGAAATCACGATTGCTGTCAATGTCTATGCAGTAAAAAGAAAGCTCTACGAATTGCTCCAAGCAATTTCAAGGTACTAGCATTAGGCAAATGAGACGCCAAAGCAGATAAAATGAAAAATGGCTTCCTGACAATGTACATGCAGTAAAAAGAAAGCTCTGCTAATCACTCCAGGCAATTTCAATTTTCAAAGTACTAGCATTAGGTTGACTAATCTTCAAAAGACATAACTTTTCTTATAACTAATGAGTCACATACATATAAATAGTTTGAAAAACAGTTATCAATAGTCCACAAATAGACTCTACTATACATATTTAAGATCATCCAAAATTATGAGTTAAAGATATTAAGATTTCTTTAAACCTCTTTTGTCTTAATGACACTTAATTATGGATAATTTTTAGTTTCACAATAATTCAATCAAGATTACTTCTAAAAGGACCAACACTTTGTAATATGATAATAACGTTCATCTTTTCTATTGTTAACCCACAAATTAAATTCCGAACTTAGTATACTTCGCTCATCCTTTCGAGGTGAAATGAACTTGAAATTTTATTTCATTTTATTTTTGCTTTAGAATTCCGCGGACCGAGAGAGTCAAACTTGTCTCCTAATCAATCACAGCTAGCAAAGTCCCTGATCAAATATTAAGTGCGTGGACACTAACTTACAGTCAAAGTCAATTAAAAACACTCCTCCACGTTCACTATCATAATCAATCAATTGGGTCTGAATGGGCTGCCCGCCTCAGAACCCGATTGCACGTGCATGTCACGTGACTAGTGGCTTTCAACTCTGTGGTACTTTCGTAATTTGGCACAAGGCGAATGGTAAGATCTCTATAAATATAAAAGCTCCAGTCATCTCATCTCATCTCATCACCAATACCAAGCAGAAAAAAAAAAAAAAAAAAAAAAAAAAGCTTCCTGACAATGTAAATGCAGCAAGGAGAACTGAAAAAAAAGCTTCTAATCTTTATTGAGATGGAACTTTCCAAAACATTAAGTACACATATAGATCTATAACATGTTGAAATTTCAGGTCATCTCAATATCATTAAGCTAGTGTTTCATAAGATATATTAAGAGTAAGTGAACAGTTGTGTCAATGAGATTTACTGCTGAAGCAACAAAGTTTGAAAAATCATTAAATCTAAACCACAAGTTTGATTACCATGAAACTTTTCGGATTTAAAATAGACATATTGAAGTTTAATATATCTCAAAATTTTGGCGTATTTCGACACCACTAGGCCATTCATTTACAACACCAAAACATAGTACATACACATTTTCTAATGAATTCATACAACAACAGACCAATTTGAAAAATCCATTACAAATCAACTATTAGTTCAATTCATTCCAAAATCTCCAGACTTGAAATATGCATATTCAGCTTTTTATGACTTCAAAATTTCAAGTCAATGATGTGTTGTTTAGTCACATTTCGAAACAAGTAAAGTTACAATAATAGTTCAACTTAACAATCCTCAAATTTTCTATTGAGTCCATAAACATGTATCATCTTTTCGCTTGAATAATCAATTCTTAAGCAACTCAAACATCACCAAGTCACATGTTTAAAGCGAAATTAGACATTGAAAACAAACAATAACCTTGCTTTTTGGTTTTCAAATAATAATAAAACACCAATTGCTTAAAGTTATCTACCTAAATCACAAGGTTTAACTTCCTATAATGGTTAAGAAATAAAGAAAAGGAAAATAGGCTTCAATGTCTAATTCTGCTTTAAAAATTAAGATGTTAATTTTCATATGAAATAATAACAGTAGCCTTCGGTGAATAGTGGGTATGCTAAATGCGAGAAAGAAAAAAAATTAAAAACGGATTCTGAGTGAGTTCGTGCGAGAAAGCAAGAGTTAAAAGTTATAAAAGTTTGATTATTTTAATGCGAAATAATACCAATTTTGCTTTAATTGCTAGAGTATTTAATTTTTAAAATTAAGATCTTCGGCTTAGAAAAATGTATAAAATTAAATTATTTACAGCTAATTCTTTATTTTTTACTGCCAAAGTATAAAAGGGCATTAGATACTTATTTTAACCTTGCAGCTGATTTAATTCCCCGCATAATGGCAGCAAAATTTTACTCATTTGTGGACAAATATTTTTCAGTCGCAAACGTTCCCCAGAAGAACAGAAAATCTTTTTTTTTTTTTTTGGGTAGTGTAATACAATCACTTGTCAATAATGGATTTAGCATGTATGTTTGGTAAATTAATCATTAACAAGTACATGTAAAAATAGTTTTATTGATTGTAGTAAAAATTTATTTTCAAAATAACTTATTTCATAAAAAAGAGTTCTATTTCTTTCAATTTTTTTTTTGGTTTTTTTAATTTAAACCACCCGATTTTAAGATTGGGCTTCCTGATTAATCCGAATTCAGGGTGTAATCATAATTAATGCTCCTTTACCCTTTTCAAATAGTATATTTAATGAGGATCAAACTCGAAAACTCTTCCCACTTACCTAGCCTGCGCCATCAACTGAACCACAATCATCTTTTGGTATTCAACTTTCTATTTATATATATTTTCAATAAATCATTGGCGTTTAAAATATGGCTATTTGACCAGATGTAGGTACTCATTACACCTATTTTTTGGATTAACTTTTATATTCAAAATAAACCTCGAATAAAATTAATTACTTTTGAATCCTTATGATTTTCTGGCATCTCTTCAATCACAATTGCAATGCTGCAGCATCTTCATCGAAGGCTACTCCACAATACTAGCCTTTTAGACAAGTTTCAGTTATGTAAACGAAATTAATGTTTACTGAATTGAATTTCACTTCAATTTGTTTTTCTGCTTCTGAATCCATTCGAGCCTCTTTTCCATGGTTGCACGACATGGGCATTGGAGACTTGATGAAGGAACACGCACTACTGAAACTGTGAGGCATCCAGCCATCGACGGCGAATCACAGCATAAGACCACCTACACAGTTGCTGGCTTTTGCTGCCGATCTATTAAATGACATAGATGGTTCTGTTTGATGGCGGTTGTGGTGGCGACCATACTTTTACTTTTGGGGCGTGTGCCGGCCGGCACCGGTTCCATTATTTTCATGATGACGTCGTCATTGCTTTGCTTAAACAATTTTGAGTCTTAACATGTACTTGGCATCGTGTTAAGAACATTTTTCAGGATGCCAATGATGGTATGGCGTCAGAGAAATCATTGGCATCCAGCTATAATCTTACTATTTTTTCCAGTTAAAATTTTGAATATAAATAAATTACCTTAATTTTAGTTTAGGGTTTTTTTTTTTGGAAATATGATTTCAGGATGAGGATAATTTTGACATTATGTATTATGAAATCAAATTCTGAAAAAAAAAATATTGATTTTCAAAAGCTACTGAAAGGAGCTTCTAACATTTAATAAAAAATTAAATTATCAAAAATTATTATTTTCAAATAGTTAT
Source organism: Citrus medica (assembly GCA_002013955.2). Classification (NCBI taxonomy): domain Eukaryota; kingdom Viridiplantae; phylum Streptophyta; class Magnoliopsida; order Sapindales; family Rutaceae; genus Citrus; species Citrus medica. The sequence continues at coordinate 113,551 of MKYO02025400.1, read as the reverse complement.
TTTCAGATGCCTCCAAACATGCTTTGGATTGATACATAGACCATCTAAATCCAAACATGCACTAAGGGTGTGTTTGTTACACTTTGTTGTTTTGCATTACGATGTTGCATTATGGTGTATTAAGCTACAATGCAATATCATATTTGGTGAAATATGAGCTATGATACATGTAATAACATTTTATATCATTATTTATATTACTATTAATTTTAAACTATTATTATTTAAATATATTAATGTTTAAGCATTTATTGTTAGTTATATTAAATTATTAAACAATAATAAATTATTATATATTTGATATTATCATATAATTAAACAAAGTAATATTATATTATATTTTATTTTAAGTTATTATTTAAGTATTTATTATAAGTTATAATAAATATTAGATAATAATCAATTTTTATATATTAACCGTTATGATATAATATAATTAATATGAAAATAAAAATACAATGTAATATTTTTGAATATTACTTTATATTTGTTATTATAATGTAAAAATAAAAATTAATATTATTAGATAATATAATATTAAATTACAAATATATTTTTATTCATTATAATATTAAAAAGAAAAAAGAAAAGAAAAAGGGAAAAAGAGAAGTTAATGTGGCAAACTCAAAGAATTTTATTTTCAAGAAATCCATTTTAACTCCTAATTGGTAATGCAGCAATTTGCTGCACTATGGCAGCAAATTGTTCCAGCCAAACATGAGATTGCACCAAAGACACTCTAAATGTAATTGTAATATATTAGGAAAAAGGATTGTAATAGTCTAACTCATAAAATAGAACAAACCATTAAGCTGAGAGCTCAATAGTGAGAACTTATGCCCTCTTGTAGGGCAATTTCTCTTATATATAATGGATTTCTCTTCAATAATTATTTGCTAGATTTTTGGGGTTTACAAATGTATATATCTTGATTCTCACTAGATTCCATAAAGAGGTAAGAGATAGAAATAAGAGGTCAATGATTTAAGTTCAAGCCGTCAACTAAAAGAAATTATATATTATCACAAAAAAGAAATCAACAAATGCACAAAGCAAATTAAACGTTAATTAATATCATTATAGATCATACAATTAGAAAACAAAGTAGAGTCTAAATTATTCACACAAAAAATTGATATACTACATGCACGGTCAATAACTCAAATGAACAAGATAATTGAAAAGACTAATAGACCTCTAAACACACACACACACACAACTTAATGGCACATAAAAGAATTCAAAAAACATACATTGATAATTGATTGTTTAGCTTCTCAACGAGAAGTTCATTATTTCATGAAAATTGTGGTTCGCTAGTGAGTCATGTTAAGGCTTTGTTTGGTCGTACTTTAATTGTTCAAAATTTAATTATTTGGTTTTTCCCTTTAACTTTATGCCAGACTATGGGAAAGGCCTAAAAAATTCAAAGCCCGAGCCCACTTTGTGCCCGAAATTGGCTAAACCCAGCCCACACCAGTTTTGAGCCGGGCTTTTTCTTTGTCAAAATCCCTTCAAAGTTTTCCTATAAGAGAGAAAATAATTAGATAATATTTACACTATTTTTTTTTTAATTTTACACAAAAAGTTTAGGCAACTAATTAATTAAATTCTTCTTGATTTCTCCAAAGTAATCGTGATGCTTCTTAACCAAAATATACGTAAAGTAATTCATCAATGTTTTAACTCATTCATAAACATACTTTTGACCTTTTTAAAACAAGAAAAATTTATCAAATATTTACATGGTCTTCATAACATATAACTACATTTATGCAAAGGGCAAATATTTCTTCAATTTTTACCGTTTGAATCAACTACATAGTTAATTTATACGTACTTAAAAATTACTCAAAAGGTTTGTATTATATTACTTTTTTTTTCTATATTTTTTTTAAATGTAAAGGATGGACAAGACCCAAATTAATTTTTTTTTTCTATGGGATTCGAATTCAAATAATGAATCAAGAAAATAATTTATATCTACTTGGTCAAGTTAGATAAAATAATTTCTCCTTATAAAAATATATTTAACATAGTGATGATTTAAACAATTATTCAAAATACGAGGCTAATTGAATCATAAACTCAGTAAGAATTATAAGAACATTTATCCTTCATACTAATAATTGTTTGTGACTGCGAAATTAATTGGTTTGGGCATTCAAGATCTTGAAAATAAATTCCACAACTTTATTAGGTAATATATTTTATGTCAAATTAATCGTGTCAGAATTTTTTTTCGTGTCTCTGTTGTATTGTATTTGTCATTTAATCTTAGGTGGATTAACGAACACATTAATTATGAAACTGTTAAAGTTAATAAGTCTCTTGAGATTAAATTTATATAAATTAAAAAAAAAAGTACAAAAAAGGAGACTGCTTGTCGATTCCATGCACGCACGTGTGTTGTCCCTGTAATGATCATCAGCTACACGAGCTCCTTCATCGGGATCTCTCATCCATGCACTAACTAATTATTAATCTATCACCCACACAGAAGCAAAATATTAGATGCTTTCTCTTTCCCCTCTTTAAGTTTGCGATAAGAGAGAGAACCTAATCCCATTTGATAATTCAAATATTGAAAATGATTTCTTCTTCTTCTTCTTCTTTTTTTGGTACAAAAAAAGAAATTGAGGACTTAATTCATAAACAAGAAACTAAAACAATTCATAGAAATATCAAACTGAAAATTAAGCTGCTATTAATAAAATCTATGGTTCTAAATTCACAAAATAAAGTCCAACTCATGTTTCTGATTTTGAAGCCAAAGTTTTCTTTTTCCTGACTTGTAATGGAGTTTAACACACAGATTATCCAAAAAAAAATAATAATAATTTCCAGACAACCCTAGCTTCTCATTAATTCATGCTATAATCAGATTACAACTCAAGATGAGACATTTTTTTGGGAAGCAAACATGAAGAATATCTCAATATCTGGAGAACTGAAAAAAGTGACGGGAGACCTTTTTGATGATAAATTTGATGAAGTTACCCTTTTCTTCATTGGAGCTGGCGGGCAACATAATCTTTCAGGTATTCTGAATCTTTTAGCCTTTGGAGTTGCACAGCCATTGCCATTATTACCATTGAATGAATTGATAATATTGGGGCCACAAGATGAAACCTCCATTGATGATGATTGCTGCAGCTCGGAACAATTTTCACTTCTTGTAGAACTTACTTCCATAATGAATATTGCTAGCTGTGTGTGATCAACTTGTGTTATTATTTATTGCAATAGTATTTGACAAAACATGCATGAATCATGGGACTTTGCTGCAACACGGCAAAAGGAACAGTACAAAATATACTATTTAACTATTTTGATAACGTGAAAAAGTTGCGGTGTATTTCATGTAAAGCCAAAATGGGATTACTGCAGCAATGTAACTGCTACCACTGAAAATATTATAAAGTTTCATTCAAACCTCTACCAAATCCTGATAAGATTTCTAAACTTTATGGAGAAATTTATGATATCTCAGCAACCAATTTCTTTTGAAGCATTTCCCGTATATATAGATTTACTGATATGATATATCTCATGCGGCGCCTTTGTTAGTTTTGTTACACATAATTGGCGTAACGTGTTGAGAGAAAATATATTTGAAGTAATTAATGTACCATTCTTTCATTAAACAGTGGGATTGTTCAAATAAGATATTTTCAAATAGGTGGAATTTTTTAAAGTTTAACTAATGAATGATAGATTTTTAGGGATAAAATATCTTAGAAAATTACTTGGGAATTGTAATGTTGACAATTAAGTGGGGGCAATAATCAGGCATGCTAACGGAGAGATTATGGCGGCAGTTACAGAAGCTCTTGAAGCAAAGTAGAATTCAAATGAAATGGTTGCCGCCAAAAGTACTTCTTTGAGGCATTTCGTCGAACATTAAGATGGTGTTTCTAGTACACGCAGATCTAACGTCAAAAAGCCGAGCTCAAGGCTAATAAATACATATTTATTAAAAGCGAGCCAGTAGCTACAAGAGCAGAACTTCCTCAAACAAATCCAGTTTTATCGCCTTTGTTCTGAGAAATATTGCAAGGAATGATTTGTGTTTCAATAGGCGCTTTAAAGATCCTCAGATCGTTCTGGCAGGGGCATAAGCTCTTCCAGAACGGTGCATCAACGATCTGAGTTTATTGGCGAGGCTGAATATCAGCAGGTTGTTCTCAATGAGGCATACGTTAATGTCACATTATGAAAGCAGAGGTCATTACTCTCAGAAATATTGCAAACAATGATTTCTATTTCAAAAAGCGCTTTAAAGATCCTCAACGATCTGAGTTTATTGAGGACAGCAGATGCAGCTAGCCACTGATTCATTGAAAAAGATTGCTGGCTTGGGGGGCTATAATTAAGAATGCTGATGGAGAGAACACTATTCATTCGAGTATAGACGTTGAAGCAGAAGAAATGAGATTTGGGTTGCGTAGGAAGCTGATTTAGTTACTTCCGTTAGCCATCCAATCAGATGCTTTTTGATTGCTGTAAATCTTGTCCAGAAGTTGGAGAGTAATAGAAAACAAATCTTTTGGATAGCTTGAGATATTCAAATGTTGATCCAAGATGCAGAGATGACCAGGGTTGATTAATCATGTATATAGAACTTGCAGCTGGGAATCCATAGATTAACTAAATTTGATATTAGGAGCCCGGCTTGTAATGTCTAAAATGGAAGAAATTATAGCAGAAGTAAGAGATTTGATTGGTTGATTAATGAAATTTACCTTTCAAACAATTGAAAAAAAATCCAACTTGTTGAAGATAAAAGTGCTATGAAATGATATTTCCCAGCCTGAATCGCTCTTCACTTGAGATATTGGATCATATAACAATACGAAACATTTGTGACTAACTATCATTGCAGTTTGTCTTATTGTTCCGAGACTCGTTGATCTTATCTTAAACGTGTGAATTGTTCTTGGCCAGCAAGCAAACAATGCAATATCCCATGACCCTTTTATTCATCTACTGCTTGATGATCTCTAGATGCTCTTGAAGCATTGTAGAATTCAGATGAAATGGTTCCTGCCAAAAATACTTCTTTGAGGCATTTCGTCGAACAATAGGGAAGAACCATCAAACACATTCATTTTTTACCTCGAAATACATATTTGTGTTACTAAATCCTTGTAATTCAACCAAATAAAAAAAGACACACCAGAATAAATAAATACATACATCACACAAACACAACATACAGTACCAATCATCTCCCATCATCAACCGCCATCAATTCGAGTTGCTTGATACTATCAGTCTATCATATCCATCTGTTGGAGTTGCATGGCTGGCTGGCAACACCCCACCTCCATATTCAAAAGTACTGACCTTGTAATCCCAACGCTACTTCCTTCATTGTAGGCCTCTCCTTGCCTCTCACACTCAAGCACCTAGCCGTTAGCCTGGCCACTTCCTTGAGCTGTTGCTTATTGCCATCGTTTACAATACGACCATCGAGAATCTCAAGTAAACGATTCTGTTCCAATGAAGAAAGAAAATGCATAGCCAGACTTCTCTCCTCCTGTCCATCCGACATAAGTGCCTTCTCTCCCGTCAGTAGCTCGGCAAGGACAACTCCAAAGCTGTAAACATCACTTTTGTCCGTCAACTTGGAAGTCTGACAAGACTCAGGATCTAAGTACCCAGAAGTACCTTTCAAAATCGTGTTTTTTATAATTTCATCAATCGGAACCAATTTTGAAGCTCCAAAATCAAAAATTTTTGCAGTATACTTTTCATCCAAGAGTATGTTGGCAGACTTGACGTCTCTGTGAATTATTGGAACATTAGTTTCAGAATGCAAATATGAAAGCGCTCCCGCAGTTTCTGCAGCTATCTTCAGCCGTACTTCCCAGGAAAGGTCCTTTGTAGCCTTTTCTTTGTCTTTCTCATGAATATGCTCAAAGAGGGTGCCATTGCCGACAAATTCGTAAACTAATAAAGGCACTTGTGTTTCCAAGCAGCAACCTAATAGCCTTACCACATTCCTGTTGTTTATCTGCGAGACCACAACCAGTTCATTGATGAATTCATCATTCTTTTTATGATCAACGATATTGGACTTCTTTACGGCAACTGGAGTTTTGTTTGGTAACCATCCTTTGTACACCAAGCCAGAGCCTCCGCGGCCGATCACGTTGGCATAGTTGTTTGTCACCGTCTTGATTTCTTCTTCCGTGAAAATTTTTGCCTTCTCAGAAGATTGACCTTGCAATTTAGACAACTCTCGTTGTAGAATACGCCCACCATTTTGCTCAAAGAATTTTTCTTTGAGTTTCATGTGCCTTCTTCTCTTCCACAGAAAGTGAAGCCAAGAGATTATCATAGTCGCAAATACAAAGCTTATGCCAACCCCTACATGTAAATTAAAACATGCAAATTCAAAGAGATAATGAGCTGGAGAAACTAAATTTAAGAGTATAACATATAACGTTAATTAAAAACCCTCTCATCCATCATTATTTTATAACTTTATGCTTGTGCTTGGTTGCTTAAACATGTACTCAACTTACATTTTAGGCAAACAATTGTGCTTTGAAGTGGAAACATGTACTTGGAAAGAAAACTTCATTGACTATGTATGTAATTCTAGCGCACAGGGTTAAAGCTAGGATAGACCAATCTTGATTAACTCCCCCTCACACCAATCTTGGAGGGATAATTGATTGAATTTCTCGAAATTAAAATGCAAAATTCAGTATTCAAGGACAAAATTTTAACCCCTAATATGAAACTCGTGCCTGGCCCGGATTTTATTGGACCTAACTGTAAGACTAGCCTAATTTGGGATCAAAACTGCAATTTAAAACATTTAAGAGATAAAGTTTAAAATAGATTTGGGTGAAAAGTGCAACTACGTAATACGTATGTCATAAAGCCCCTCAAATATGCAATAAAATATAATAGAAGGTGCTTGTATTACATACCTATAGCCACCTTTAGCGCAGTATTTTGATTAGGTATACAACCTCGTCCATCTTTTGTGCCGTCTCCATGAAACCCCTTGCGGCAGCGACATGTGTAACTTCCTGGTATGTTATCACATATGTGCGTGCGCGTGCAGTTATTGAGGCTTGGGTCTTCGCATTCATTAACATCTGCAATTAAATAATAATTTTTTTAAAAATATTAATTAATTAAAAATGATTTTAAAAATTAGAAAATGAACATCCGCACGTGAGTGAGAATGATTAAAGATTTATACCTTGGCAACCATCAGAGAGGTACGGATTGCCTTTGTAACCTTCGTTGCATTTGCAATGATAGCCGGAAGAAGTATTGTTGTTATCCTCGGGTTTATCACACCATGCATTCTGTCCACATAGCTTTTCTTCTTCGCATGTGTTATTTGTGATTATTTCCCAATCAAGCACTATAGGAAACATCCTTGGTATGCCCTCCCTGACAAGATAATTGGAGGAGAAATTGAACCGGCTTTGATCAACAACAGACGCATAAGTGCATGGATTGAATGAGGACACATATTTGTGATTGTTAAAGCTGCGTGCTTTCACGTCGAGTTCTCTCAGCCCTCTAGGAATCTCAATCTGGCAACATCCAATGCCGGTGCAGGATCCGTTGGTGACATCGTCGAAGCTTTTGCACGTGGACGTGCATCCGGAACTGTATGTTTTCCCACCTACTAAGTAGCCACTAACGAAACCGGAACTGTCACAGCCAATGACTACAAACTTGTTTTCCGTGTTAGAGACGGTGATGAACTTGGACAGAGAGAGAATAGCCCCGTTTCCGGCTTCTGAATTGCCCTTACGGTCATAGCAGTCACGGGCATTGAAATGCATGACATTCATCCGACCGTTGGTGGTTATGTTGACAACTTCGACATTTGAGTCCCCTAAAAATGGTTTGGGTGGGTTGTAATGAGTTTCGTTACAAGTGATGACAAAGTATTTGTTCAGAAAACAACCAGGCCTTGTACCGAATGGATACGGGATCTCGACGTCTCCACAACGGCTGGGGCAGCCGGGCTCGGGTTGAGCATGAGCGGCAGCTGCACTTGCTCGTAGCAGTACTAGCAGCAGCACCACCAGCTTTGTTGTAAGTCGGAAATGCATTTCAAGGAATCCTGTAATTATTAACTTAATTAATTCGTTATCACAAAGAGTTGCTACTTGCTACCCAGCTCGTTTCTCTTTATAGGGCGAGGACTAGAAGAGCGCTAGCAACAATTGCCCATAATTGTAATTTTAAATCAAATATTAATAACTTTTGAATGGCGTTTAATAAATGAGTTTGTTAGATTGGAACGCTCTAAAGTCGAGCATTTTTTTATAATTATATAATTAAAATTATAATAAATTATTTATTATTTATTATTTTATGTATATAATTAAATTTATAGTTCATTGTAAATCAACTCCAATATAATTATAATTTTAATATTTTTTAATATATTAAATTATTTAATATCTGAAAATTGTATTAAATCTCAACTAATTTAAATTCAGACTAAATAAAATCATTAAAATAATAAAACTCTTCCGACTAATATTTAACGCAGCTGCATTCCTTAATTTTGAATGGAACACCATAATATAATAACATGACAACGCGTAAGTGTACATTAGTGCCTCCAAGTCACCATCAGTCATGTGCCTCCCACCCCCTGCTGCCCTGGATCCCTTCTCATCACACGGTTTCATTGTTAAAAAAATCTAAAAATAAAGTAAAAAAGAAAAAAAAATAGTTATTGCATTTCACGTGTTGTGGATGAAATTACCTAAAAGTTCAGACAAGGATAAACTTTATCCACAGAATTATTAATTATTGAGTAAATATGAGATATATCAAGACTGAAACATGTATTATTCTTTCTCGATAAAACCTAAATTTATTTGGAGGGGGACAGTGGCTCATTTTTCTTTGATTTTGTTTTTTGTTTTTGTTTTTACCGCTTAGATCTTTCTAAAACTTTAATAGCTTATGTAATTCCTAACATTAAATTGTGGGGGGGGGGGGGGGTATTTTGGTTGAAATGGGGGGGGGGGGGGGGGTATTTATGGTTGAAAGATAAAATGAGTTTTAACATACAAATTGATAGGAGGAAAAAAATTCAGCATTGTTTATAAATTAAAATCAATTAATCGAATATAGTATGTCATTTGTTTTAGCGATAATGTCTTTGTTGTAATTTATTCTATTAACTAGTTGTGATTAAAAGGCCGAGTGGTTAGGACTTGGAGGACAGAAAGTATAATTGAGTGAAAGTAGTCTCTTCTTTATTCAAATATGAGTGGGGTAGGCATCCTTAAATATTAATAAGGATTCAAATATGGACAGAACTCTATAAGTATTAATATAAGATAGTTCCAGTAATAGTCTGATTTGTAAATATTAATTATAATCTCACGTAATATGAATTATAGTTTGAGTAATAGTCTAATATAATTATATATAAAAAAAACCAGTTGTGATTGCACAAATGATTGGGAGAACGTAGATTCAAATGAGAAATCCTATGGAACATAAAAAATCTACAGAAGCACAAAGAAAAAATCTAATTGAAATTAACCAATTAACAATAAACAATATATTTTATGTAGGATACACTCCTCACACGAACAGTAAATAAATCCTACATATATACTGTTTATATGATATATATTTTATGTAGGATACACTCCTCACACAAACAGTAAATAAATCCTACATATATACTGTTTATATGATAGATGTATTTTATATTAATTGTAAGATAGTATTTGTCTAAATATAAATTTTGTTTTGATAGGCCTAGATATAAATTAAGATGAGAGCGAATTTCACGAAAATCCGATACACGTGAAAAACGACTGGTCCAACTTCGGAGAAAGAGGTACGGTTGTTGCGTGTGAAGAGCGAGTTGGCCTTTATTTTTTATTATTATTATTTCTTTTTCAGGATTTCTACCCCTTGCGTTGGGATTTCGGATAAGAGTCCAGTTCACGTCTTCAATAGTATCAGATGAGACTCCGCTTTTTTTAGTTATAATTATAGCATTCAATATCTTGACAATTTATTTATTTTAATAAAAATAGCTAGCATTACATATCTAAAAGTCTGTTGCAGAAGTTCCACAGTTGCGGTAGGCTTAGTGTCCATATTTGACTTCAAAGTCCTTTCTATGCTTTCCTTATTGTTTGATAATTCCCTTAAAATAATTGAAACAATTATTAATTTCATCATTTTAATTTCTTCTAGCATATCATTGTTACGATTGCGTTTAGAAAGAATCACTCAATCAGTTATGTCGATTCTTGATGTTCTTTGTTTTTTTTTCCCTTCTTCTTCTTCTTCCTCTTTTCCTTCTTTCTTTTTATTTTATGTGCCATAGAACTTTATTATTATCTTTTTTTTTCTCTCCCTTTATTTAATATGCTAGAGATTCAATATTATAGTATGCTATGTAACTCTCACAGAAAATAGCTGCCAACCGTTCATATTGAACTTGTTTCTAAAAGTAGTGTTCACTTTGGCCAAACCAAAATTTTGGCTTGAGAGAGTCAATATAAATAATTACAAATTTGATGGGGTCACAATATAAAATCTATAAATGCAGGGGTAGAAACATAGGACTTTTTTTTAAATTAAATTGTTAAATTTCAATTAGGACTAATTATTTTCAACTGGGGGTTTCTCAAATCATGTGACATCTAATTAAGATGTCACCCATTGACAAATATTGCGATATTAACATACTAATAATAGATAATAATAAAAATAAAATAAAAATCATCTTAATTCTTACTCACGACGATTTATAACTCTGGTTTAATTATTAATTTTGCAAATGAAAAACAAACAAAATAACAAAGAAGACTCGTACCTTGGCAACTCAATCAGAGAGGTACAAATGGATCCCCTTTGTTGGCTCTTGCTGCACTTGCGATGATACCCGGAAGTACGTGGTAGTGTTCATGCATTTTGGAAAAAGGTTGTTACTTTGATGATTGATCACTAATAAACTCAATAATTAAATGCATTTCTTTCCGGATGCATTTACCGATGAAGACTTAAGACGCGTAGACCATAGACCCACACCACTCCACACGTTAACAAAGTGGAGACTTTATCATTTATACAGATCAGGCTGCGATACACAGTTATATCTATTTGTTGAATATATTTAAATTAATAGAGTCTATTAATATTTAATGATTAGATATAATTATAGTAAAATATCATAATTACACTTAAGATTTTCCTCTATTTATACATGCCGAGCTTCAACTTTATTTTATCAAGATGATTTTCATATTCGGCTATGAATGGTGGGGTTTTGTTATATTCCAATTCTTTTCTTTTTATTTATTTATTTTGAAAAATTATGAAAAGAATTTTATCAAGTTGTTATTAAGATGTACGAAAAGTGATTGCACCCTAAATTCGGATAAAATCTTAATAAAAACACACTCAAAACATTGTTGTTTTAGATAAATTTAAAATAAATAAATAAATAAACTCACTAAAATAAATAAGGTCGTTTTCTGAGTTTGTTTTTGTTAAAATGTTGTCAGTATTAAGCACTCATAAGTGTTCTTTTATTTTATTTACTTGACGCGCATGAAAGAGAAAGAGAAAGAGAAAGAGAAAGAGAAAGAGAAAGAGAAAGAGAAAGAGAAAGACCATGTAGTCTTTGTATAATTAGGGAGAAAATAATGGTTGACCATTGACCTAATAAATAAATAAACTCACTAAAATAAGGTCGTTTTCTGAGTTTGTTAAAATCTTGTCAGGCACTCATAATTGTTCTTTTACTTTATTTACTTGACGCGCATGATAGAGAAAGAGAAAAAGAGAAAAAGTGAGTCCATGTAGTCTTCGTGTAATTTGAGAGAAAATAATGGTTGACCATTGACCTCAAGTCATCAGACCTATACCTCTAGCTGACTAGCTCCCCACGGTATGTCTCACTTGCTGCATGGGTGCAATGATAATTTACCAAGTATATGGTCCACGGAATTGAAAATTCACTTGATTAGTCTAATTGATGGACTTCTGTTAAGTTACATAATGTTATAATTTATAGGGATATTATCATTTTCCCACCAAAGGTATTCTGACACATCATGTCAGTACCACGGTTTGGTAAAACTATCAATTTACCACCAAACATTTAAACTGTTAGCATTTTCCCACCATTCCGTTAAAACTCAATTAATATGTAACAGAAATTTTCTAAAAGGTCAATTTTACCCCTGGAGCATAAAAAACCATGTAATTAATCTTTCATGAATTTTATAATTAAATCATCATTTGTTGTTCTTCCTTCTTAAAGGAAAAAAATTACCCTTTATAAATTTTGTAAAATTGACCGTGTGGTGTTAGGTACTTCATAAATTGATTTAATTGATTTAATTTTTAAAGGGAAAATTTATTTATTTAATTTTTTTGTGTAAAATTATTATCATCATATCAAAGATTAAATTACTTCTTTTGCACATTCTTTTTTTTTCCCTTTCATAATTTGATTTTAGTAGTAGAATAAATTGGCTTTAGCTCGTCAATTTAATAAATAAATTTGCCCTTTAAAAATTAAATAAATTAAATCAATTTATGAAGTACCTAGCACCACATGGTCAATTTTACAAAATTTATAAAGGGTAATTTTTGTCCTTTAAGAATGAAGAACAACAAATGATAATTTAATTAAAAAATTCATAAAAGGTTAATTATATGGTCTTTTATGCTCCAGGGGTAAAATTGACTTTTTAGAAAATTTCCGTTACATATTAACTGAGTTTTAACGGAATGGTGGGAAAATGCTAACAGTTTAAACGTTTGGTGGTAAATTGATAGTTTTACCAAACTGTGGTACTGACATGATGTGTCAGAATACCTTTGGTGGAAAAATGATAATATCCCTAATTTATAATAACTTAAAGAGTTGTATTAAGTAATTTTAAAGTATTTGACAATTAAATTATACTTGACAGAATTAGTGCAACTATAGAGTTATTTTAACATTATGTAACTTAGCTACACCCTTCGAGTGGTAATTAATCACGTTGAAATTCAGAGTTCATGCATAGTTAAAATATCAAAATTATAAATAATAAAAAAGTGCTCAAGATTGCAGTTAATTTTGTGTTCAAACGGTAAAGAGAGTGAAAAAAAATATTTGAAAGTAAATGCATTAAATATTAAACTAATATTTAAGATTGGCTTTTGAAAAATATTTTGTGAATTTAGCTTCTTCAATAAGAAAAAGTAATAAAACTAAAATTATATAAATTTAAAATGAGTGGTAAATTCTTTGTCTTCACCAATTTGTGTAAATTAAGAAGGGATGAAAATTGAATCCTTAAATTAGAACAAACCTCTAGTTACGAAATTATGTGGCAATTTTGTAATAACTGAAAAATCCAATGGTAATTGTGTTAGTAACTATAACTTGAAAAAAAAGAGGTCAATTGATTTAAAAAAATGATTCCAACTTGTGAGATATAATTTAAAATTTTTACAAGTCACAAAATAGAGAGTCATCTTGTAGATTTTAAAGGAATTAAATGTATAATGGTGCCCTTCTGCGTAATTTTTGGAGATAAGACATATATTTCCACTCGGTATATATTAATATTCTTTGGAGGTCATTATTCATTAAGATGCCTGGCTATAGGCCTATTGTTGTACTTCTTTTTTTTATTTACAATAGAAAATCAACAACAATAAGCTTAAAATTAAGAAAGTTTTTTAATCACAAAATTTGTTATTTCAAATCTACAAAGAGTACTTGAGGTCGTTGCTTGAATATCTATACTTCTAAGCTTGGCATCACAAATAGCTGTCACAGCTTCACCGTGAAGTGCAGTCAAAACTTCTCTAATGCATAGGCTACAAAACCAGTACTACTACTTCATCAGTTTCCAATAACCCCAAGCTTCAATGTAAAACAATCCCCTCACCTTAACCATATGGAAACGCAAAGATTGATAAAAGATAGAGAAAACTAAGATTCCATTTTACACTAACCTAAATATCATAAATTTACTAAAATAAGAAAACTCAAAACACTATTATATAATAAAATTCTCCTAATCAAAATTAAAAAAAAAAACAAACCTGATATCTAGAAAAAAAAAGGATAAAAATCTTGAAAGTAACAAGAAAAATAAGAAAATATCTTAAAATTACCAAAAAAAATTATGGAAAAAAATGAAATTTTCGACCTAACCATAAAGTATAATGGCTAGAGCAATTTGGGTTTAGTTTGTCTCGTTGCAAATTTCGAAATGATATATTGTACGTCCCAAACGAACACTATGGCTGAAATTATGACCTAGGGAATGTACCCTACTCATCTACGCAATCATCGTACATCACACCTGCTATTGCTAGTGCTACTGCTAATCTTAAGAAACCAAGAAACAATAGCGTTAGATAATCATCCCTTTTCTTCAATCCTTTTTCTCTTAAATTTACATCACACTTTCTACTGCTATTGCTAATCTTAAAAAACCAAGAAACAATAGCCTAGATAATCATCCCTTTTCTCTAATCCTTCATCTCCAATATACACATCGCACTTGCTACTGCTAACTACTAACCTTAAGAAACTAACATCCTTTGTTCTCTTTCAATAAATTAACTAATTGGTTTAAGTTGTTCGATTCATATTTTTTGAATTAGGTGTTTTTGTTCAGATTAATTATATATAAAATTAATTAATTACTGACTTTTATTTTGCATTGCAAACAACATTCAAATGCACATAACTAGGGTTTTGAAGAGAATAAAAATCACACCAAGGGTTTTGAGAAGATGACGGAGAGGAAGACGACAAGACGAGGAAAGAGGACGACAAAGAGGAAGATGATAAGAGGAGGAAAAAAGACGATGGTGAGGAAAACGGCGACAGGAGGAAATGCACTTCACTCAGTCAATTTCACAATGCAGTCGATAGCCAATGTGTTAGGAAGACAATGGCGAACAACGGCGTTCGAGTTTTCAACTAGATGATGGCGAAAAAAGAGTCAGTGTTGAGGGATTGCAAGCTTCAGCTTTCTCTTTGTGTGTGTTGTTCATTTGACACTTAGAAAAAAATTAGATTACATAGCACCAAGATGATGCATTTTTTATTTTTTAATTAAAAATTTTAAAAATTAATATTTTAAGTTCATGAGTAAAACGTTGTTTTTCCAATTTAAGTGAAACGATGACGTTTCTTGATTCATAAATATTTTATTTTAAGTAATACCCAAAATTTTGATTAAGCAAGTGCCAAAATAAAGTCAACATTAAAATTCTTTTATGAATTCTTGATGTACTATATTCTATTACAATGTCATCATAATCCTTGACATAGTTTATTTCTATCATGATTCCATCATAAATACTTGATAGACACAAAATTTATCAAGAATCTATCATGCTTTTATGACTTATAACTTTTTTTCTCAAAATCTGTGACAAAATGTTTGTCATCTAATTTCAGTTTTCTTGTAGTATAATTTATAGGTATTTTTGGAAATATGATTTTAAAGATGAGGATAATTTTGACATTATATATTGTGAAATCAAATTCTAAAAAATTAAATTTCAAAAACTAGTCAAACAAGCTTTTAACATTTAGTACAAAATCAGATTCTCAAAGAATATTATTTTCAAATTGTTCATTTTAATAAGCTTACCAAACATGCTTTGGATTGGTAGATAGTCAAATAAGTGGTTATTTGACCATCTAAATCCCAAACATGCACTATGGTGTTGCATTACGATGTATTAAACTACAATGCAATATTATATTTGGTGAAATATGAACTATAGTATATGTAATAACATTTTATATCATTATTTATATTACTATTAATTTTAAACTAATATTATTTAAATTTATTATTATTTTAGTATTTATTATTAGTGATATAAAATATTAAATAATAATTTATTTTTATATATTAATTATTATAATATAATATAATTAATAGAAAAATAAAAACATGATGTAATATTATTGAATATTACTTTATATTTGTTATTATNGCATTACGATGTATTAAACTACAATGCAATATTATATTTGGTGAAATATGAACTATAGTATATGTAATAACATTTTATATCATTATTTATATTACTATTAATTTTAAACTAATATTATTTAAATTTATTATTATTTTAGTATTTATTATTAGTGATATAAAATATTAAATAATAATTTATTTTTATATATTAATTATTATAATATAATATAATTAATAGAAAAATAAAAACATGATGTAATATTATTGAATATTACTTTATATTTGTTATTATAGTGTAAAAATAAAAATTACAAATTAATATTATTAGATAATATAATATTAAATTACAAACATATTTTTATTTATTATAATACTAAAAAGAAAAAAGAGAAGGTAATCCAGCAAATTCAAAGAATTTCATTTTCAAGAAGTCCATCTAAAGTCTTAGTCGGATTTAGTTAACGTGGCAATTTGCTGCACTATGGCAGCAAATTGTTCCAGCCAAATATGAGATTGCACCAAACACACTCTGAATGTAATTGTAATATATATTAGGGGGAAAGGATTGTAATAGTCCAACTCATAAAATAGAACAAGCCATTAGGCTGAGAGCTCTTATGCCCTCCCATAAGCAATTTCTGTTATATAAAATAAATTTCTCTTCAATAATTATTTGTTAGATTTTTGGGGTTAACAAATATATGTATCTTGGTTCCCACTAGATTCCATAAAGAGGCAAGAGATAGAAATAAGAGGTCAATGGTTTAAGTTCAACTTGTTTAAGTTCAAGCCGTCAACCAGAAGAAATTATATATTATCACTAGAAAGAAATCAACAAATGCACAAACGAAATTATATGTTAATTAACATCATTATAAATCATACAATTAGAAAACGGAGTAGAGTCTAAATTATTCACAAAATAAATTGATATACTATATGCGCGGTCAATAGCCCAAATGAACAAGATAATTAAAAAGACTAATTAACCTCTAAACACACACACACACACACACACACACAACTTGATGGCATAGAAAAGAATTCTAAAAACATACATTGATAATTGATTGTTTAGTTTCTCAGTGAGAAAAAGTTTATTGTTTCATTACACTTGTGGTTCACAAGTGAGTCATGTTAAGACTTTCTTTGGTCATGCTTTGATTGTTCAAAATTTCATTCTTTGGTTTTTCCCTAAAACTTTATGCCTGGCTCCTGGAAAGGCCTAAAAAATTCAAAGCCTGGGACCGCTATGTGCCCGAAATTGGATAAACCCGGCCCATATCACTTGAGTGGGGCTTTTTCTTTGTCAAAATCCCTTCAAAATTTTCCTCAGAGAGAAAATAATTAGATAATATTTGCACTATTTTTTTTAAATTTTACACAAAGAAGTTTAGGCAACTAATTAATTAAATTCTTCTTGATTTCTCTGAAATAATTGTGATGCTACTTATTGACAAAATAAGTTAGTAATTCACCAATGTTTTAACTCATTCATAAACGTACTTTTGACCTTTTTAAAACAAGAAAGCTATCAAATATGTACATGGTCTTCTTAACACGTAAGTTATAACTAAATTTATACAAAGGGCGAATGTTTCTTTGGTTTTTACCGTTTGAGTCAACTACATAGTTAATTCATATATATATTTAAAAATTACTCAAAAGATCTGTATTATATTACTGTGGTGTCTTTTTTTTTAAAAAAAAGTAAAAGATGGACAAGATTTAAATTGATTTTTTAACCTCTTCCTTTTAGGATTCAAACTCATATAGTCAACCGAACAAAATAGTTTAGAACCACTTGGTGAAGTTAGATAAAATAATTTCTCATTATAAAATTGTATTTCACCTAATGATGTTTTAATCAATTATTCAAAATACGACACTAATTGAATCATAAATTCAGTAAGAGTTATGAGAACATTTATCCTTCGTGCTAATAATTTCTTGTGACGGCGAAATTAATTGGTCTTGAAAACAAATTACACAACTTTATTAGGTAATATATTTTATGTCAAATTTATCGTGTCAGAATTTTCTTTCGTGTTTCTGTTGTGTTGTATTTTTCATTTAATCTTAGGTGGATTAACGAACACATTAATCGGGAAACTGTTAAAGTTAATTAGTCTCTCGAGATTAAATTTATTTAAATTTAAAAAAAAATACAAAAAGGGGACTGCTTGTAGCTATAGATTCCATGCACTAACTAATATATTAATCTATCATCCACGCGGAAGCAAAATATTGCATGCTTTTTCTTTCCCCTCTCTAAGTTTGTGATAAGAGAGAGAACCTAATCCCATTTGATAATTCAAATATTGAAAATGGTTTTTTTAGTACAAAAAAAGAAAGAAATTGAGGCGTCATTCATAAACAAGAAATTAAAACAATTCATAGAAATATCAAACTGAAAATTAAGCTGATATTAATAAAAATCTATGGTTCTAAATTCAAAAAATAAATTCCAACTCAGGTTTCTGATTTTGAAGCCAAAGTTTTCTTTTTTCCTGAATTGTAATCGAGTTTAACACACTGACTACCAAAAAAAAAAAAAAAATTTCATGACAACCCTAGCTTCTCATTAATTCATGCTATAACAAGATTACAACTGAAGATGAGATATTTTTTTGGGAAGCAAACAAGAATAAATCTCAACATATGGAGAATTAAAAAAATTGATGGGAGATCTTTTTGATGATAAATTTGATGAGGTTACCCTTTTCTTCATTGGAGCTGGTGGGCCGTGGGCAAGATAATTTCTCTGGTATTCTGAATCTTTTAGGGAAATTTATAAAAATAATTATAAAATTTTTACTATTTTCACAATTAATTCTTTAAATTTTTTTCTATTAACATTAGCCAAATATATTTTTTTCTCTCCAAATTACCCTTATTTACAAACCAAAAGCAACTTTCTTTCTCTCATTTCGTCAAACCAAACACACATTTCCACTCTTGAATCATCATCGGCGACGGCAAAAGGCAACGGTAAACGTCGACGATGAACAACAAAAGTGAAATCTGATTATAATCTATCTGGATCCAACACTAATTGGCATCACTTAGTGGTATGAGTTATTTTCTGAACTTGCTCGAGAGTTTCAGTGCGGTTGCTTGCTGCGAGTCATGGGTGAATATGCTTTTTGGTGCGACAGGCGCCTGTTGCACGTACCTTGGTGCGACAAACACTCTGTTGCACCAAGAGGCAGATGAACATATTAAACAACTATCAAAGTAAAAGCTAAATGAACACAATTATTAAATTTAAATTTGCTCACCGCATACGAGCGTCCAGTGGGAGAATCCTTATTTGGAAATTTAGACATTGAATCGATAAATCCAACCACAGTTTCTTTAAAACTTTTAATTCTGACTTCATTTCATAAACGTTACGATCAATCTTGACCAGCCATCGTCTAATGTAATCATTAAACTGCTTTGTCCTCGACTATTACAAAAGAAAATAAGTAAAACTTTAGAATAACAGTAAAAAAATAATGATTTGTAAATGAAGAAAATAAATTATTTATAATCTTGGAATCACGTGCGTCATCAGAGTTGTCTGTCTGCTCCTAGTGGTCATCAACAACCACCTCATCCTCAGAAGTGTCATGACGCTGCTCTGGTGTTGGGTTTGGTATGTCGTCATGCTCGTCTGATTGCCTTGTAACGGACGGCAGCGCGTTGATTGAGGGTTGGCACTGTATAAAGTAGTATTTAAAATTAGTAAATGAAAAGTCAAAAATTTTGATTAAATAAATAATAGTACTTATAGGATACCGACCTTATGAACCCAGTCTGGAATGCGTGGCATGTAATCCGTCACAGTGAGCCAATATTTTCTGCTGCTCTCCTTTGTATTCGGTTCAAGGGTTTGTAAAACATCTCCTTGCCATAAATTCAATCCAAAATTTTAAGTAAGTATACATAATTTGAATTTAGTAACGTTAAAAAAATAACTAATACATATTACTTACAAGACGAGATTCGTTGTTGAAGAACGAATAAACCTCAGCAAAGTTGATTCTCGAAGACGCCATGAGCTTTTATTGCACGATGCAGGGAATCTTCTTCTTCGTTTTCACGACCCATGCTGACGGCAAATCTCCGATCGCTTCGTTAATCCAAGCCTGCAACAACCAAAGTGAAAAACCTATTAAAACAACTATCAAATATTTAATACTATAAAACTTATTAATAAACAAAAAAACAACGCACCTGAACCCCAAATGTAAAGCCGTAAAGATTGTACTTTTCAATGTTATGATCAAGGTTTTTCAACCGAGTCGTCTTAAATTTCTCGTCTTTCTCGTATAGTTGTCAAGACTCTCGTATATCATTTCCCACGACAAAAGACCCCATGGACGCTTTCGGAAGTACTCTATATCATCTATTTCGTTAAGCCATGAGAAATTGATTTGATAGTGATTTTTTCTTGCATTTAGAACTCTGTCCGTAAAATAAAAGAGCGCAATCTTTAATGCGTCAATATCGTCCATTGCCTCGAATTTCAACTTCTCAAATAATACATCGAATTCCTTAACATTGATCTTGCGATGTACACCACCAAAATACGTATTCCGTAGCCTACGCACCGTTTTGTTATCTCTTAGTTCGGTATCTACATCATAGGAAAGTCCAGTAACCAGGCACCATTCTACAATTGACAAGCGAATAAAATGCTCATCAATTTGAAACCATAACTGATTCTCACGACTGTCTTTTTCATGGACCACTTGCCTCAGTAAAAGATTGTACAAAATTACGCCACTAAATGGAAAGTTTCGACACTCTAAGAAATGCCCAAATATGTCATTCTTGAACAGATTCAACTACCGCTTTGTTGATTTTTGCTCGATGGTTTTTTCGACCGAAGATAAATTACATATGCTCGAAATTTGACCCGAAAAGTTATCGGCATAACGAAAATACATCCTGCTTGGTTCGATTTCTGATGATTCTGATTTCGCCATGTATTTGTAATATTTATAACATTATTACATTGCATTTACAACAAAAATAAAAGAAATTGACTTGACGGAAAAAAAAATTAAACCCACTGTTAATTGGTACGACAACAAGCAGCACCAAAAAATGGTGCGACAGCACAGCAAGCGCGCCTCTTCCTCCACGCCCACGGCAACTTTTTCACCCATGCACCACACCAATAACTTCACCCATACACTCAACGTCATAAACCTTTTAATCTTCACTCACTATCACCAACACAACAGAACACAAAAACCACAACATAGAAGAAGAATAGAAAATATAAATCTAGGGTTTTTGACCTAACCTTTAATTTCAGCTCTTGACCGAAATTTTGGTGATGTTCGCTGCCGAGAATGACTTCGGGAAGCTGCAAGTGATGAGTGAACACGTTGGGAGGGAATTCGGCGGTGAGAGAAAGCGAGAGAGAGAAAGAGAGGGGAAGAAGAGGAAGGAGACGGGGTAGGTCATGGGGAGGGGTATTTTCGGCACAAGAGGGGAGTTTTGGCTAATGTTGATAGGAAAAATTTTAGGGAGTTAGTTATGAAAATAACAAAATTTTTTAGGTTAGGTTTGTAAATTTCCCAATCTTTTAGCCTTTGTAGTTGCACAGCCACCACCATTATTATTACTATTGCATGAATTGATAATATTGGAGCCACATGATGACACATCCATTGATGATGATTGCTGCAGTTTGGAACAAGGGTCCGCCTAAGTTACATTTCAGCTGCCTTGTAAAATAGCTTTCAGCCCCTTATACTTCTGATTATTTACAATTTATTCATAAATATTATGAAATTTTCTACATTGTAAAATTTCATTTAATTGCTTACCCTCTGTTTTATTTAATTGAAACCGTTAAAGTACCAATTCACCCTCTATAATTTAAATTCTCAAAATACCCTCAATTTAATTAAAAATATAATTACTATCAAATGGATTATAATTATAATTATAATTATAATTTTAAAATGGATGATGATTATTATTAACAACAACAAGAATAAAAAGTATTATAAATAATTAATATATTAACAATAATTAATAATAATTTTTTAGTTCAATTGTTAATAATAATAATAATAATTAATATTCTTATTAATTATTTTTTTATTAATAATAACAATAAAAATAATTAAAATACAAAAAATAATAATTATAATAAAAATTAATTAAGGATTTTATTTGTAATTTGTTACAATTTAACTCATTCTGATTTTGATTCTAAGATAAAGTAAATATATAAATAGTAATACAACTCATTCTAATTACAATTCCTACAATTCAAGTAGATAATTATTCTAATTCTAATTTCTCATTTCGATTCGAACTCATTATGTTTCCAAATAATTTCAATTTCTGTTTAGTGAATGCACTATAAAATTGTAAACCACTCTATATTCAATTAGTCCACTCTATATTATTTACAATTTATTCATAACTACTATGAATTTTATATTGTATTCACTAAACAGGAATCGAAATTAGCTAGAAACATAATGAGTTAGAATCGGAATAGCTGAAATCAAAATGAAGAATTGGAATCAGAATAATTTATTTACTTGAACTGCAGAAATCGTAATTAGAATGAGTTGTATTACTATCTTTGTGTTTACTTTGTCTTAGAATCAAAATTGGAATCAGTTAAATTGTAACAAAATACTATAAAATCCTTAATTAATTTTTATCATAATTATTATTTTGTATTTTGATTATTGTTATTGTTATTATTATTAAAAAATTAATTATTAATAACAATTATGTTAATCATTTATTATTATTAACAATTTAACCAAAATTATTATTAATTATTGTTAATAGATTAATTAATTATAATAATTTTTATTCTTGTTATTGATAATAACAATAATAATCTATTTAAAAAATATAATTATATTTATGATTATAATAAAATAATAATTGTAATTATAATTCATTTAATAATAATTATATTTTTAATTAAATGGAGATTATTTTAGAAATTTAAAATTATAGGGGGCGAATTCGTACTCTAGGATTTTAATAAAATAAAATTGAGTATAAGGGGCTAAAAAAAATTTTACAACTCAAAAAATTTTATAATATTTATGAATAAATTTATACATAATATGGAGTATAGGGGGCTGAATGAAAGTTTACAGGCCAGCCGTAACTTAAGCGGACACTTGGAACAATTTTCATTTCTGGTACAACTCACTTTCATAATGAATATTGCTAGCTCTGTGTGATCAAATTGTATTATTATATATTGCAATAGTATTTGACAAAACAGGCATGGATAATGGGATTTTGCTGCAATACGGCAAACGGAACAGTACAAAAATACTATTTAACTATTTTGATATCATGAAAAAGTTGCTGTGTATTTCATGTAAAGCCAAAATGGGATTACTGCGGCAAACATAACTGCTACCACTGAAAATATTATAAAGTTTCATTCAAACCTCTACCAAAGCCAGGCAAGATTTCTAAACTTTATGGATAAATTTATGATATCTC
Organism: Citrus medica; assembly: GCA_002013955.2. Taxonomy (NCBI): domain Eukaryota; kingdom Viridiplantae; phylum Streptophyta; class Magnoliopsida; order Sapindales; family Rutaceae; genus Citrus; species Citrus medica. The sequence continues at coordinate 90,074 of MKYO02025400.1, read as the reverse complement.
AGCAGCCAATTTCTTCGAAGATTTCCACAATATATACACGTTCCTTTGTAGTTCTGTTCCACATTATTGAAGCAACGTCTCGACAGATAATATGTTTCATGTACTTAACGTAGTATTCTTTCATTAGTGCGGGAATGGTTCAAATAAGAAATTTTCAGAAAGGTGGAATTTTAAAATTTAACTGTTGAATGATAGATATTTAGAGATAAAATATCTTAGAAAATTACTTCGGAATTGAAATGTTGATGAAAACTTCAGCAAGATTGTTTCTAAGGATTGTGTAGGATAGTTTGTCAAGGACACAAGAAGTTTTTGGTTTAAATCCAAAAGGATGCATTTAATTTGAGTTGGTAAAAGAAAAGGAATGGTACGTGTGTTTGGATAAACCAGTTTTGTCCATAGAAGTATTAGTTGTTGGATGAGCAAAAAAAGAAGTCAAATACTTTGAGATGACTTCTGCAGAATGGAAGCTTTTCATAAGAGTAATGGAAGCCACCCCCGGAAATTAATTAAAAATACAGCCACTGATTCGATGAAAAATAGTGCCGGCTTGGGGCCTATTATCAGGAATGTTGATGGAGAGATTATGACGGCAGTTAAACAGCATCCATTTAAATTAGCACTTGCCCTTTCTAGAAGTACATCAATGTATGACAATAAGAAAAATCACAAAGATCACTTATACATACACATACAGCCTTTTTACCATGCATGTGCTTCATATTCATGTTACGTAGCACACCACATTACGTTGTATAAAAACAAAATTCCTTCTCTTCAGAATACGATCCTTCCCTTCTCTTCAAAGCATGAAATCTTTCTTCCTCACCTAATCCATCTCCAACACCAGAAAAGCCGTCGTCAAGGGCTCCGGTGGGACGCCAGAGCTATTGCTCCACCACCTCTGCCGTGTTACTGCACCATCATCTCCTCGCCGCGCGACATCAGAACTATTATTCTAGCTTCATCGCACTTTATCTTCACCACCAGAATCATCAAGCAAAAGGTTAGTACTAGATTTGTGATTTTCTGAATTAACTTATGATGATTAGAGTTTGATTTGAAACGTATCAAGGTTAGATTTGAATTATTGCTTTGGGTTTGATTTTAATTGTTGACTTAATTCTAAATTGAAATTTAATTGATTTATAGTGTTGGTCCACGTCTTTCCCTTCTCAAGCTTTAGAGCCCAGGTTTGATGTTCGAACATACACTCTATTTTGATTGGGGGTCTCATTTATAATTATTGCTTTATTTTATCTTGATAAGTTTAGTTCATTTGGTTCATTAGTAGTTATATCTTATGGCTTAGGTAGAGATGACATTTTGGGTACTTATCTTGCAATTGGCAGTTAAATGGTACCAGTAGCAACGTGAATAAACAAGTCGAATTTCCCAGAAGTTTCTATCTTGTCCTCCGTTCTGCACATTTTATAATTCTCTCTATCACAATTGTTTCTATTTTCATGTTCCTATTCGATTCAGAAGTTATTTATCATTTCAATCCATATCAATACATTCTGTTTATTCTGTATTTTGTATGTTTGATGCTTTTTATTTTGTGTGTTTTGTTATTAGATGTTTTAGAATCTTCTGTTGGAAACTTAAGGGTGTCATGTTATGAATTTCTTCACCCTTTGTCTACTTAATTGTGATTTCTTGAGATGCCAAAACCAAAACATAGATGCTAGATCTTTTTGAATTGGCAACAATATTGATATGCATTCATATAGTATACACGTGCTAGGCGTTTAACACTTTGAATTTCATATAATAATTGATTTTGATTTGTAGTTTCCATTTGAACTCCCTGAAAACACATTTAGTCTTTAACTATATGCAATTTCAAGGAATTTCTCAGATTTTGCCTGGTTGCTTGCTTCTTAGTATGAAGAATTTATTGCTTTGAGAATTAGTCTATATTAATGCTTTGGTGGTGAATTTCTTGTATGGTATATCTGTTGTTATATTTAGTTGTAAAGATAGGAGCCATTATTTTGATTGGAATTTTCTATATTTAAGTCTGTAATCGACCTGCTGGGTTTATGTAATAATTAGTTATTTTAGTAAAAGTTGAGTATTTGTGTGCTTATTAAAGTTAATTTTGCTAATAGATGAAATCTTTATGATGAATGTATCTTTTGAAATGAATTTTCAAATGACGTAAATGCCAAATGATTATTAAATATTGTAGGTGCAAGTTGAAGTCGCGCAATAATGACAATGAGTTCTTTGTCAAGGCGTTTTGCGAGCATTAGCTTGTTGGGTATGTGAGATTTATGGAGACTTCCAATTCGTTGAGATCAAGAGCGACACTGTGACAGATGCAGATGTTACTAGCTTTAGAGGACTTTTGTCTAGTGGTTTCAAAGTGGAGGTAAAATTCTTGAAGCCAACTTAAATATTAGTATGTTATAAGAACATTTTGATTTTTATTCTAATTAGACGTAAGTATATTATTCTTTGTGAATTTTATTTTGGAGGCAGCAAAATAAATACTAAGATGGTTTAGACGTTAACTACTGCAGCTCTTGAAACTTCGACTGGTCTATTAAGAATATAAAGATATTTCTTTCCTTATTATACTATCTAATTAGAGATGCTCGAGAATATTTCAACACAAAATATACTTGGTGTCACCTTAACAATAATTATTAGCTTTTAGGTTTTTCATTATGCTACTCTAAATTAGATGAGCCTGACTTTCCTTAGGCTGTTAAGCTCTCCAACATGTCCACTTCTTGAGGAACTTGGGAAGCAACTCTCCTTTGAGATAGTTGTTGGCTTGAATGGCTGGGTGTTGGTATGTTCTTAAGACCCTTTATTAGGCTGACTACATACTTGTTGAGACGTTATCTACTTGCAACTCTTGGAACTTGGTAGCCTTTCTATTTGAAGAAACGACTCCAAATATGTAAAATAACTACAAATTGAGTTAAATGATTGTTTGGTTACTGAGAATCTTAGAGAAAATAGATGAACTCTTTGGAATATTTCTTTTTCATTAATTGAAGCTAATTGTTACAGACTCTGTTTATATACAACTTACTTACGAGCTGCAACTGACCAAAATGCATTACATCAAATGATCCAATTAGATTGTTGAATCACTAACTAAAAGCTAATTAACTAACTAACAAAACACGTGAGCTTTCAACACTGCTTAACAGAATTAGCTGACTCAGCACTGACGTGGCATTGCTGAAGAATCTTGACTGTTGGCTTCCTTTCTCGTTTCAATTCAGCACAATGAGCTTTCTTCACAGCCCCCCTCAAACTCAAAGGACATAACTGCACATTGAGTTTGAGTCTTAGATAATTGAATTGAGAAGAGTTCAATGGCTTAGTTAATATATCAGTTATTTGCTCTACACTAGGAACATATAGTATCTTCAAGTCTCCAACCAAAACTTTGTCTCTGATAAAGTGTAGATCAATTTCTATGTGTTTTGTTCTTGAGTGAAATACCAGATTGCGAGCAAGTTCAGCAGCACTCACATTGTCACACCATATGATTGGCTTTTCATCACAACATAGACCAATTTCAAGGAACAATGATTTTAGCCATGTTATTTCAGAAACAGCTGCAGCAAGAGCCCTGTATTCACTTTCTGCAGATGACTTGGTAACCACTGATTGTTTCTTTGAAGACCATGAGATTAAATTGTTTCCCAAGTATACACAATAAGCTCCAACTGATCTTCTGTCATCAAGATCACTCCCCCAATCAACATCTGTAAATGTTGTAAGCTTCATGTCACATTCTTTAACAAACTTCATACCATAATCTTGTGTTTCCTTCAAAAACCTTAGCACTCGTTTACATGCCATAAGATGTTGAAGAGTTGGTGAAGACACATAATGACTTAGTTTATGAACAGAATAAGTAATCTCAGGTCTAGTCAAAACCAAATACTGCAATCCTCCAACTATACTTCTGTAATGAGTAGGATCTTCAATATAGTAACCCATTTCGCCCTCAACATTTTTCTGCAATCTGTAGTTTTTACTACTACTCATTGGTGTGTCTATTCCTTTGCATTCAAGCATATTTACTTTTGCAAGTAAGTCTCATATATACTTCTTTTGTGACAGGTATATACTATCATGATCATATAACACTTCTATACCTAGAAAATAAGAAAGTCTCCCCAGATCCTTTAATGCAAATGCAGAGCTGAACAACTTAATAAACTCTTCCAACTCAACACAATCTGATCTTGTAATCAATATGTCATCTACATATATCAGAATTATAATGATCGAGCTCTTGGTTCTTCTTAAGAATAGAGATGTATCAGACTTAGAATTCTTGAATCCCCATTGTATAAGGTTGCTTTTCAGTTTGTCAAACCATACACGAGGAGCCTGTTTCAGGCCATAAAGAGCTTTGTGCAATTTACAAATAAATTTTGGTCTTTGTGAATCAACAAATCCTTCTGGCTGTCTCATATAAACTTCTTCAGTTAGATCTCCATTTAAGAATGCATTATTCCAATAAACTTGTCTTATCTGCCACTGGTTCATCACTGCCAAACTTAAGATCACTCTAATTGTTGCTGATTTGATCACTGGGTTGAAAGTCTCAAAATAGTTAACTCCCTCTATTTGCTGAAATCCTTTAGCAACCAATCTTGCCTTATACTTTTTAACACTTCCATCAGTATTGGTTTTTATTCTGAAAACCCATTTGTTACCAACTAGCTTATGATTTTATGTTCTTGGTACCAATGTCCAAGTGTCATTTGATATCAATGCATCATACTCAGCTTTCATTGCTTGAAACCATCTTTCATTGTTGATAGCCTCCTGAACAGTTTCTGGTTCTTTGTGTAATAAAACTGCAGTATATAGCTTTGGCTTAAAGATACCTGCCTTTCCTCTAGTAACCATGGGATGTTGGTTTAGAGATGGTAAGGTTTGAATAGTTTGGTTTTGTGGGATTTCATCTGGGAAATGATTAATTGTTATGTCAGGTATGGAAGGTAATATTGTAGGTGCAGATAAAGTTGGTTGTTGATCTGAGACATTGTTTGTGTTTGAGCGTTGTTGATCTAATACATGTGCTTGTGTTGAATCTGTTAGCCTATATGGCTATAAATATTGATTTTGAGAATAACAAGCCACATGTATTGATTAAGTAAAGATTTATGAATTGTGCTTTTACAATAAGAAAATGATGTTATGAAATTAAAGTATTTTGGACTAAAATGAAAGTATTTTAAAATCTTTAATAGTGTTTTAAATTTCGAATTTGGACCTATTTGAAACTATTTAAATATTTTGGGTCATTCTATAATTTCACATAGTTTGGGTGAAATAATAATTTCAAAAAGTTTTGGGATTGACAGCATTATTTAAAAATTCTAAAATTGGATCTATTTGAAAGTTTTCATAACGTTTTGGGTCATAATATAGTTTTATAAAGTTTTGGAGTCTAACTGTAATTTTAGAAAATATTTCACTGTAGCAGTTACTGTAGCAAGTGGCTAGCCGGATATGGTAAACGGCAATCCGGATTTTGGGCAGTAAGCTTTTAGAGCATAAACGGCTATCCGGATTTCACAAGCGGCAACCCGGATTTCAAAAGCGGCTAACCGGATATGAAAAGCGGCATGCCAGATATTCTTAAATTTAAATTTTTGCTTTAACGGTAACATAAAAGCGACTTATCGGATTCCTAAACGGCAAGCCGGTTATGACCAAAATGTGCATAACGGCTAGTTTTTGAGCTCAAACTATAAAAACTCAAATCCAATTCATTTTCAAGCTCTCTAGTAAGTATAAACAAAAAGTACACGAGATATCTTGAGCTTTAAATTTGCAAATCACAAAACATTGAATCATCTCTTGTTCTTCATTTTTGAATATCTACTCTTTGAGTGAGTTTTATTGTAACTTTTATTTCTTCATCTTAATTATAAGAGTTTGAGTTTGTGAGACACTTGAGTGAAGAGATTGGGAGATAATCTCTTTGTTGTAAAGGTTCATTGACACCTTGAAGTTAATTATAAACGGTTGAAGCCTTGGAAAGGCTCGGATAGTGAAATCTTTAAGCTTGGATCGCTTGGAGGCGTGGACGTAGGCAGGGATTGCCGAACCACATAACAATTCGTGTGTTTGTTTCTCTTCTCCCTTACTCATTTGTTATTGTACTTTTATTGAACTTATTGCTTTCAATTTTTATTAAGACATTAGATTGCTTGTTGTGTGGATTTGCTAGGATAATTTTTAAAATTCTAATTCACCCTCCCTTTTGGGTTGCACACTTATATTTTAGAATCTACTACTAAAGGAAAGTTGTCACCACTGGTACATGCTTGAGAAAGAGATTTATTACTGTTATTTGAAAGATCTGATATGACAGGTAAGGTAGACAATTGGAATACTTATATAGGTGTAATCGAATCATCAGAGTTTGACTTTGAGTTTGACTGAGGTTTGTTCAAAGAGTGAAAGTTAGGATATGAAGTTTCATCAAAATTAACATGTCTAGCAATATACACATGACCAGAAGGATGAAAACACTTATAGCCTTTATGAAATGGATTGTAACCAAGAAAGATGCACTTGGTTGTATGATAATCAAACTTATGCTTATTTTAATCTCTCAAGTATGGATAACAAGCACATCTAAAGCATTTCAGCATGTTATAATCAGCTTTATGTCTGTATAGTTTTTCATATGGAATAAACATCTTAAGGGCTGAGGTAGGAAGTCTATTAATATGATACACTGAGGTATGAAAGGCATCCCACCAAAATTGAAATGGAAGTTTAGCTTGTGCTAGAAGTGTCAAGCCCAATTCTACAATCTGTTTGTATTTTCTTTCAACAAGGCCATTTTGATGATATGTATAGGGACAAGAGTGTCTGAAAAGAATGCCACACTCATTTAGAAAATTGGTGAATGATCTATATTCTCCCCCCTAGTCAGATTGTAGAACTTTGACGGTAGTTTGAAACTGATTTTCAACTTGAAGTTTAAACAATTTAAACACTTCTAGAGTTTCTGATTTTAATTTCAAAGGGTATATCCAGGTGTATCTAGTGTGATCATCCACAAAGCTGATATAACATCTATAACCTTCTCTAGAACATATTGGTGAAGGGCCCCATAGATCAGTATTAATGAGTTCTAGTGCTGATTTAGACTTAATATCAGTTATGGAAAAATGAAGTCTATGAAATTTGCCCAATTGACATGCTTCACAAAAATGTTGTATTGCTTGATTAAGTACATTTGTAGATAACAAGTTAGGATGCACAAGTTTAAGTAAGTGAATGAAACTTTGAGCATTGGGGTGACTAAATCTTCTGTGAAACAGAGACATTTTATTTGATGATGAATCAGTACAAGAATTTTTATTTGAATGAAAATAATTTCCACAACAAGCAATGCTAGTTGCAGAACTGAAATGACGAAGAGACAACATAGAAAAATGTTGGTTTATTGAGCTTTGAGAAAGAAATGAGGTGTATGCAGGTTGTGGTGATGATTTTGAAGACGGTTTGATCAGCAATTTGTATAAACCTTTCTCAGCAATACCTTGTAGCAGAACCTTCCCCTTCAGTGAATCCTTCACAAAACAGATAGATCCAAAGAATTCAATAGATAGGTTATTATCAACAGTAAGCTTGGAGACACTTATCAAATTCTTTGTGATAGATGGAACAAGCAGTATATCTTTAAGTGTAATGCATTTACTTGCAGTTTGTGACTTAGAACCTTGAACTGAAAAAGAAGTGCTACAAATGTGTGTGATTGACAAACCTTTACCATTGCCAATGATTAGCTTGTCACTACCTTTGAATTCATCTCTGACATGCATATTTGCCATGTTGTTTGTTAAATGATGTGTAGCTCCACTGTCAAGATATCATCTTTCATTTGCTGGTCCTTCAAAATTAGCAACATAAGCAGCTCCAGCTCCATCTCTATCTCCAGGCAAGTTCATTGAGTCAGACACATATGAGGTAAATGATGGATTGTACATTTGAGGCATTCTTGAATGAGCAGCTGACCATGAATTTTCAGTTGGTGCATCACAATATGTCATATAAGCTAATCTCTGATTTATTCCCTTTTTCATGTGTTGTGGCACATAATTCTTTTCAAATCTATGCCAACATTCTGTTGTTGTATGCCCAGATTTAAAGCAGATTTGGCATACAATAGTTTGCTCATCATTACCATCAGAGTTTGGCATACCAGAGTTACCACTATATTGTCCTCTCACAAATTGCATCTGTTTGTTATTACCAATCATTTGGCCTCTACCATGACTATTACCAAAATTCCAGTTCCAGAAGGAAAACCTCTTGGATGAGAGTTCATAAACAGTCCCCTACCAGTATGAAAATTATTTCTTCTAACTTGATTTCCACTATGAAACCATCCATTATATCCACCTCTCCGAGCATTGCCTCTTGCTTGTGCATAGAAATACCATATCCACTGTTATTAGGAGCAAAATTTGTAAAATTTTCATTGAGCATCTGTTTTTCATTCATGCTCTGTTCAAGTCTTATTTCATGATTAAGTAGTAGGGCATATGCATCATCATAACCCAGTTTGCTAGCAGTGATGAACGTAGCTAAATCAAGATATCCTTGTCCAAGACCATCTAGAATTTGTTGCAACAAATCCTTATCTGAAACTGAACTACAGCACACGCTAGTTTATCTGGTATTTGTTTTATTTTCAAACAATAATCTTCTATATTCAGTGAAGCATTTCTTAATACACTCATTTCATACCTAAGTTGAAGTACTCTTGCTTCAGATTTTGCACCAAATTTTTTCTCCAATGTTTTCCATACATCAAATAAAGTATTGCAAGAATGAATAAGATTGAGAATACCTTCAGTAACTGAGCTTAATAGCCAGCTTAGTAATGTCTGATCTTGTGATCTCCAAATTGTATACTCTGGATTTTCATTCTATTGAGTAGATCTACCCGCTGCTCCAGCATATCCTCCTGTTGTGATGAACTGATTAGGTGCTACCTTCTCTCCATTAATGTAACCTTCAAGTTTGTTTCCTCTTATAGAAGTTAGAACTTGATTTCGCCAGAGCATGTATTTAGATTGATCTAATTTGATTAGTGATATGAATGAGAATGTAGTTTGTATTGATTAATTTGTAGTGATTGTGTTTGAATTTCCGTTTGGATTGCTTGAGCTTGCCATATTGTGGCTCTGATACCATGTAAAATAACTACAAATTGAGTTAAATGATTGTTTGGTTACTGAGAATCTCAGAGAAAATAGATGAACTCTCTGGAATATTTCTTTTTCATTAATTGAAGCTATTTGTTACAGACACTGTTTATATACAACTTACTTACGAGCTGCAACTGACCAAAATGCATTACATCAAATGATCCAATTAGATTGTTGAATCACTAACTAAAAGTTAATTAACTAACTAACAAAACACGTGAGCTTTCAACACTGCTTAACATAATTAGCTGACTCAACACTGACATGACATTGCTGAAGAATCTTGACTGATGGCTTCCTTTCTCGTTTCAATTCAGCACAGTGAGCTTTCTCCAAAATAATACTCTTTTGTTCTTCTGAATTTCTTATTTCATCTAGGCAAACGCTGAGTCTCCATCCATGGTGGTTGTTGACTTGTTGTTAGTAATGCAAATGTGAACTCAGAATCTTTAAGTGCGGTGCAGCAGAAAATTATAGTGGATAAACTGTTTCAAATATTTTAATCCTCCACACTAATTTTCTGCTCAGTCTTGAACATTTTCTGTTGGCTTTCATTTTATGGATATCGACTAAAGTTTCAATGGTTTTATGCAGCTTGTGAATTAAAATCAAGACGCTTTGTAGGGGTTCATTGCATTGGAGGAGGAGACTACCAAAATCCATGACCACCAACTTACGTTCTCGTGAGAAACGAGTACAAATCTCTCTGAATCAGTTTTGCCCTTCTGTTATATAACCGCATGCAAGAGTTATTAGAGACTTTGCTGGAAACACCCATAAATTGTGGTTTGCAATGGGTTTTTTGTATCAGATCTTTGATGCTGTGCAGCAAATCTTTGAGCTTTGAGTTGTATAAACTTCTTTGTAAATCTAACCTATTTGCTAGTTATTATCAAAAAAAAAAAAAGCCTATTTCCTTTTTGACTCAGTAATTGACTGAACTTATTGGATCACAATCACAATATCCAAAATGGTTGTTGCTCTCTCTTCTTTTTATTCTCAATTCTCATGGTACAAAACAACTATGCGAACAAAATTTCACACAAAAAATAAATGTTTACAAATCTTGTTGATAAAAGTTGAAAATGAAATAATGAAATAATTATACTCATAATGAATTTGTTATGTAGTCGAACATTTTAAGAATTTTGTTAATTTTAAATTTATTTTTTTTAATTTTTTTTATTAAAAATAATGTAAAAGTTTTAAAATTTAAAATTTTTATATTTAATATATTTCTAAGTATTAAATAAATATTGTTTCCTAAATATGTAATTTAAAATAATCATGAAAAAAATTAATACAACATAGTGCAGCATTAAATATAGTATAATTAAAAATTAATATAATATAATATAGCATCAATCACCATACAACATTATTATATTACAATATTAATGTAATAACATATAGTATAATACACCTACATTAAAATAATATAATACAAGAGTATCCAACACTCCTCATTTTTCCAAGTACTACATATTTACGTTACTTATTAAATCCTTAAAGACACAATAGTATAACCAAAGACAGCATGCAGTACCAATCATCTCCCATCATCAAACGCCATCAGTTCGAGTTGCTGCATACTGTCGTATCCATCTGTCGGAGTTGTATGGCTACCAATACCATCTCGACATTCATAAAAAGTAGAAGTAAAGTATTCAGTCTCTTGGGCACCATGGGATTCAACATTATCCCGCAAGTAGAACTGGCCGTTCGACATCAGGCTCAGTCGTCCTTGTAATTCCAACGCTACTTCCTTCATTGTAGGCCTTTCCTCACCTCTTACACTTATGCACCTAGCCGCTAGCTTTGCCACTTCCTTCAGCTGCTGCTTATTGCCATCGTTTACAATACGGTTATCAAGAATCTCAAGCAAACGATTCTGTTTCAATGAAGAAAGAAAATTCATAGCCAGACTCCTCTCCTCCTCAGGCTTATCTGACAAAAGCGCCATCTTTCCTGTCAGCAGCTCCGCAAGAACAACCCCAAAGCTGTAGACATCACTTTTGTCTGTTGGAATATTTCTTTTTCATTAATTGAAGCTATTTGTTACAGACACTGTTTATATACAACTTACTTACGAGCTGCAACTGACCAAAATGCATTACATCAAATGATCCAATTAGATTGTTGAATCACTAACTAAAAGTTAATTAACTAACTAACAAAACACGTGAGCTTTCAACACTGCTTAACATAATTAGCTGACTCAACACTGACATGACATTGCTGAAGAATCTTGACTGATGGCTTCCTTTCTCGTTTCAATTCAGCACAGTGAGCTTTCTCCAAAATAATACTCTTTTGTTCTTCTGAATTTCTTATTTCATCTAGGCAAACGCTGAGTCTCCATCCATGGTGGTTGTTGACTTGTTGTTAGTAATGCAAATGTGAACTCAGAATCTTTAAGTGCGGTGCAGCAGAAAATTATAGTGGATAAACTGTTTCAAATATTTTAATCCTCCACACTAATTTTCTGCTCAGTCTTGAACATTTTCTGTTGGCTTTCATTTTATGGATATCGACTAAAGTTTCAATGGTTTTATGCAGCTTGTGAATTAAAATCAAGACGCTTTGTAGGGGTTCATTGCATTGGAGGAGGAGACTACCAAAATCCATGACCACCAACTTACGTTCTCGTGAGAAACGAGTACAAATCTCTCTGAATCAGTTTTGCCCTTCTGTTATATAACCGCATGCAAGAGTTATTAGAGACTTTGCTGGAAACACCCATAAATTGTGGTTTGCAATGGGTTTTTTGTATCAGATCTTTGATGCTGTGCAGCAAATCTTTGAGCTTTGAGTTGTATAAACTTCTTTGTAAATCTAACCTATTTGCTAGTTATTATCAAAAAAAAAAAAAGCCTATTTCCTTTTTGACTCAGTAATTGACTGAACTTATTGGATCACAATCACAATATCCAAAATGGTTGTTGCTCTCTCTTCTTTTTATTCTCAATTCTCATGGTACAAAACAACTATGCGAACAAAATTTCACACAAAAAATAAATGTTTACAAATCTTGTTGATAAAAGTTGAAAATGAAATAATGAAATAATTATACTCATAATGAATTTGTTATGTAGTCGAACATTTTAAGAATTTTGTTAATTTTAAATTTATTTTTTTTAATTTTTTTTATTAAAAATAATGTAAAAGTTTTAAAATTTAAAATTTTTATATTTAATATATTTCTAAGTATTAAATAAATATTGTTTCCTAAATATGTAATTTAAAATAATCATGAAAAAAATTAATACAACATAGTGCAGCATTAAATATAGTATAATTAAAAATTAATATAATATAATATAGCATCAATCACCATACAACATTATTATATTACAATATTAATGTAATAACATATAGTATAATACACCTACATTAAAATAATATAATACAAGAGTATCCAACACTCCTCATTTTTCCAAGTACTACATATTTACGTTACTTATTAAATCCTTAAAGACACAATAGTATAACCAAAGACAGCATGCAGTACCAATCATCTCCCATCATCAAACGCCATCAGTTCGAGTTGCTGCATACTGTCGTATCCATCTGTCGGAGTTGTATGGCTACCAATACCATCTCGACATTCATAAAAAGTAGAAGTAAAGTATTCAGTCTCTTGGGCACCATGGGATTCAACATTATCCCGCAAGTAGAACTGGCCGTTCGACATCAGGCTCAGTCGTCCTTGTAATTCCAACGCTACTTCCTTCATTGTAGGCCTTTCCTCACCTCTTACACTTATGCACCTAGCCGCTAGCTTTGCCACTTCCTTCAGCTGCTGCTTATTGCCATCGTTTACAATACGGTTATCAAGAATCTCAAGCAAACGATTCTGTTTCAATGAAGAAAGAAAATTCATAGCCAGACTCCTCTCCTCCTCAGGCTTATCTGACAAAAGCGCCATCTTTCCTGTCAGCAGCTCCGCAAGAACAACCCCAAAGCTGTAGACATCACTTTTGTCTGTCAACTTGCAAGTCTGCAAGTACTCAGGATCTATATACCCAAGAGTTCCTTGCACCACTGTGTAATTTTGAATTGCATCAATTGGAACCAATTTTGAAGCACCAAAATCAGAAACCTTTGGGGTGTAATTTTCATCCAAGAGTATGTTAGCAGATTTGACGTCTCTGTGAATTATTGGAACATTAGTTTCAGAATGCAAATACGAAAGCACTCCTGCAGTTTCTGCTGCAATCCTCAAACGCCTTTCCCAGGAAAGGTTCCCATTCTTATGAATATGCTCAAAGAGGGTGCCATTTCCGACAAATTCGTAAACCAGTAAAGGCACTTGTGTCTCCAAACAGCAACCTAATAACCTCACCACATTCCTGCGGTTGATCTGCGAGACCACAACCAGTTCATTGATGAATTCATCGATTTTTGTTTGATCAGCGATTTTGGACTTCTTTACGGCAACTGGAGTTCTGTCTGGTAAAAATCCTTTGTATACGTTGCCAGAGCCTCCGCAGCCAATCACGTCGGCATAGTTGTTTGTCACCGTCTTGATTTCTTCTTCAATGAAAATTTTTGCTTTTTCAGAAGATCGACCTTGCAATTTAGACAGCTCCTGTCGTAGAATACTTCCACCGTTTTGCTTAAAGAATTTTTCTTTAAGTTTCATGTGTCTTCTTCTCGTCCACAGAAAGTGAAGCCAAGAGATGCTCATAATCGCAACTACAAAGCTTATGCCAATCCCTACATGTAAAAACATGCAAATTCAAATAGTAGCGAGCAAGAGAAACTAAATTTAAGAGTATAATATACAACCTTAATTAACACTCATGTCCGTGGCTGCTTAAACATGCACTTAACCTACATTTTAGACAAACAATTATGCTTCGAATTAGAAACATGTTCTTGAAACCAAAACATCATTGATTATGTATATAATTCTAGAGTTGCAGGGAAGTCGCCTTTGTTAGGAAAACCTGTGCCTCTCGGTTCGAGCGGAGACTTCTAATCTCGGTTGTGGTATGGGCTTAAAGGTGCCTCACACAGTTGAGGCCCTCTCCAGAATACCTCGTGGTAAAAAAAAAATGTATATAATTCTAGAGCACATGATTAAAGCTAGCATAGACCAATTTTGATCAATTCCTCCTCAAACCAATCTTGAAGGGATAAGTAATTAAATTTCTCAAATTTAAAATACAAAATTTAATATTTAAGGACAAAATTTTAGCTCCTAGTATGAAACTTGCACCCGGATTGTTCTATTGGACCTAACTGTAAGGCCAAGTTAACTTAGGGTCAAAACTGAAATTTAAAAAACTTAGAATGCAAGCTGAATATAAATTTGGGTGAAAAGTACAATTTTAAAAATTAGAGCCTGGCCTTAACTAATAAAAGAATGACATAAATTTGGATCATACAAGTTCCAATAATCGGAATTTATCTGGTTAAATCCGGCCCACTCCTGGGGATCAATATTGGCGCCGCCACACACAGAACACCTTGAAACTATTCAACACATCTCTCAGCAATGGTATTTGTACAAAATTTGGACATGCTTAAAAGCAAAAGATTTTACCTACCCTAACCACAAAACAAATAAATATTTAATTACAATCATATGCCTTTTGAATTCTGTTTGACTTCAACAAACCCAGGAGGTGTGCTAAAAGTACCCAGTTATTAGTACCTGGCTTTTGTTTCGTTTAGTTTAAAATATATTATCCTTTTAAGACCTTACTCAAAGTATATGAAAAAGAAAACAATAAACAATTTTTTTTTTTGGTTTAAATATTTTATTCTCTTAAAACATCATCATTAACTACAGTTGGATTTTCTCCACATCTATTAGAAAAAAATTAATAAATAAGATGTTAAAGGCCAGCAAATTATGTCAAAAGGTTCTCAAACATGCAATAAAATATAATAGAAGGTGCTTGTATTACATACCTAGAGCCACCTTTAGCGCAGTATTTTGATTAGGTATACAACCTCCTCCATCTTTTCTTCCGTCTCCATGAAACCCCTTGCGGCAGCGACATGTGTAACTTCCTGGTATGTTATCACATATGTGCGTGCGCGTGCAGTTATTGAGGCTTGGGTCTTCGCATTCATTAACATCTGCAATTAAATAATAATTTTTTTAAATATTAATTAATTAAATATGATTTTAAAAATTAGAAAATGATCATCCGCACGTGAGTGAGAATGATTAAAGATTTATACCTTGGCAACCATCAGAGAGGTACGGATTGCCTTCGTATCCTTTGTTGCATTTGCAACGATAGCCGGAAGAAGTACTGGTGTTATCCTTGGGTGTATCGCAGGATGCATTGAGTCCACATAGCTTTTCTTCTTCGCATGTGTTATTTGTGGTTATTTCCCAATCAAGCACTACAGGAAACTTCTCTGGTATGCCCCTGGCGGCAAGATAACTGGGGGTGAAATGGAACTGGTTTTCATCAACAACAAACGCATAAGTGCATGGATTGAATGAGGACACATTTGTGTGATTGTTAAAGCTGGATGCTTCCACGTCGAGTTCTTTCAGCCCTCTTGGAATCTCAATCTGGCAACATCCAGTGCCGATGCAGGACCCATTGGTGACAAAGTCAAAGCTGTCGCACAAGGACATGCAACCGGCGCTGTATCTGTTCTCACCTAAGTAGCCACGAACGTAAGCGTAACTGTCACAGCCAATGACTACAAACCTGTTTTCTGTGTTAGAGACGGTGAACTTGGACAAACTCAACCAAGGCGAGTTGCTGTCTGCCGAATATCCCTTAGCATTGTAGCAGTCTTTCGCGGTGTATTGCAGGACATTCAAGTGGCCGTCGATGGATATGTTGACAACGTCGATATTTGAATCCCATAAGAATGGTTTGGGTGGGTTGAAATGAGTGTCGTTACAAGTGATGCGAAACTCTTCGTTCAGGAAACAACCAGGCTCTGTACCGAATGGATACGGGATCTCGACGTCTCCACAGCGGTTGGGGCAGCGGGGCTTGGCCTGAGCATGAGCAGCAGCTGCAGTGCTTGTTCTTGAAGTACTGCAGCGGCAGCCCATTGCTAGTAGTAGCAGCAGCACTAGCACCACCAGCATAATAAGTCGGATAGGCATTTTGAGGAATCCCATAATTATTTCCTCGGTAGCTAGCTAGTTTGGTTTATAGGAAAGATCATTAGGAATTAAATTGGATTTTATAATGATAGAGGAGTTCAGCTGCTATAGTTTACTTTGAAAATTCTTAAAACGCGTTCTTAAATAATGTTTCGTATTCATTGACTATAGATTAAAAGTAAAAAGGAGATAATCAGACAGGTTAACTCCCGTGAAGAGAGTTGTGCTGAGGGTCTTACAGTTCTCTTCATAAGATTTAGTCACGGCCACGTGACTCTTCTGACTAAAATTTTAAAAGATATAATATTAAAGTATTTATTAAATATTTATAAATTATAAATTAAAAGTTGAGTTAATTTATTTTTTTTATATTTATGTAATAAAAAATTATAATTTATTAATTATTTAAAAGATATAATATTTTTTTATATTTTTTATACTTTGAAAAATCTGACGATGTAGTCTTAAGTCCTGTTTGGTATTCATCAAATTAGATAGTTGTATTTTAAAAGTTATAAAAGATAATCAAACGTTGTCAGCTCTCATGAAAAAAGCTATATTGTGAGTCTTATAATTCTTTTCACAAGAGTTAGCCACGTGAGATTGACTCTCCTAATTAAAATTTTAAAAGCTACAATATTAAAATATTTAGTAAACACTTACAGTTATAAATTGAAAGTTAAGTTAATTTACTTCTACATTTGAACAATTAAAAACATGTAATATATTAATCATTTTTGTCATGTTATTATTTAAAATTTTATTTATTATATATTATAAATTTTATTTTATAGATATAATTTTTTTATAATAACTATAATTTAAAAATATAAAAAAACTCAATTCCAATAAGTGCCTCCGGAGAGTATCAAAATAAGCGCACCGTCAAAATACTCAAGCCCAATAATAATGGAAAATTTATAGTAATAACCATTAAAGTTTTGATTTTTTTCATCTTAACCCCCCAAAAATATATCTATCAACATTAGCCATAAAACAATCTTTGAGACCAAATTAAATACCCCCTCCCTCATCTCTCCCCCAACACTCTCTTTCACTCATCTTTCCCAAACCGATCCAACTCCCATCATCGGCGGCAACATCAACCTCGTCGGCGGCGGCTCCATCTCTCACCGGCATCCGATCTACGATCTACAACTTTCAACAAAACTTAGGTTAGTCATTTTTCTTATTTTCATTAATTTAAAATGAAATTTTAGAATAATAATGGTTGTAGTTTGAGAATAATGGTGGTGGTGGTGGTGGTGTTTGTGGTGGTTGGTAGTGTTTGGGAGTATTGTTTTTGGATTTTGGAGTGTTGTGGATTAATTTTTGGGGTGGGGAGGGAGGGGGGCACGGGGCGCGCTGTCGCACCAAAAATTACAGTGGCCTTTTTTTTTTACGAGTCAATTTTTTTTTTCTGTAAATGTAATGTAATAATTTTATAAATATTACATATACATGGCGAAATCAGAATCACTGGATATCGAAGTAGGCAAGATGTATTTTCGTTATGCCGATCACTTTCCTGGTCGAATTTCGAGAATGTGTAAGTTATCTTCGGTCGTAAAAGCCATCGAGAAAAAAATTAACAAAGCGGCAGTTAAGTATGTTAAAAAATGATATATGTGGGCATTTCTTGGAGTGTCGAAGTTTTCCATTTAGTGGGGTAATTTTGCCCAATCTTTTACTGAGGCAAGTGGCCCATAAAGAAGATAGTTGTGAGGATCAGTTATGGTTTCAAATTGGTGAGCATTAGATTCGCTTGTCAATTGTCGAATGGTGCTTGGTTACTGGACTTTCATTTGGTGTTGATACCAAACAAACAAATGATGAAATGGAGCAGAGGTTACGAAATACGTATTTTGGTGGTGTGCATCGTTAGATTAATGTGAACGAATTCGATGTAGTATTTAAGAAATTGAAATTCGAGGAAATTGACGATATGGACGCATTAAAGATTGTGCTATTTTATTTTGCGGACAGAGTACTAAATGCAAGAAAAAATCACTGTGAAATCAATTTCGATTGGCTTGACCAAGTTGATGATATAGAGTACTTCTGAAAGCGTCCATGGGGTTTATTGTCGTAGGAAATGATTTACGAGAGTCTTGACAATGCACTGTTCGAGAAAGATGATAAATTTAAGAGGACGAGTTGACTTTCGGAAAAACAAAGTCTGGATTTATGACTCATTACTCACATTTCGCGACGACAAAAGGTACAAGTTGAAATTCAAGCCACTTGAAGTTATATTCCCTCGATGGTTGGAATATGTTGGCTTCTGCAATATCCGACCTGAGTTGCGGAGTGCAGACCCCTGGAAAGTTATCGCAGTTAAGAGCGCGCCACAACAAGAGTCCGGAACTGGCGATTGCGGTGTTTTTGTATTGATGGTTACGATGTATTTAATGTTCGGGCTTGGATTGGAGTTTAACGCTAGTCATGTCGAGTACTTTAGAAAGAAGATTGCGGTTGACATATTTAATGATGATATTGTATTGTAAACCGTTGTAGTAATTTGAATGTTGAAACTTGAATTTTTATTTTAATTTGCGCACTTACGTTTATATAATTTTAATGCTCACATTTTAATATTTAAAATAAAATAAATTTTTATGACATATGAGTGTACAATGCACAAAAAACAATAACAATTTTAACCAACAAAACACAAAAACAACTAACTTCGAGTCGACGCAATGGGATTCTTACATCGCTTACGATTATGGCACAGTTCATGACTGATCAAACAGACAGACAATTTTTCCCAACAAAAAAAGCACGATTTTTACCATTCACATATTCCATACGACCATCCTCTAATGTCTTCCACCAACCATCGTAACACAATTCAAGTACAACTGAATCCATTAAGCCTGAAATTATAAAAAAAAAATTATTTGGATCCGGATCAAATTAATACAGTTTTAATGAATCTCCAAGACTTGGTGCGACAGACTGCCTGTTGGTGCGACAGGTGACCTATCGCACCAAGTTTTGGTGCGACAGGCAGCCTGTCGCCAGATTCACCCACGACTCAGTTCAGTAAGTTCAAAAAATAACTCATACCACTAAGTGATGCCGATTAGTGTTGGATTCGGATAGATTATGATCGGATTTCACTTTTACCGTTGTCTTTTGCCGTCACCGTTGGTTGATGATTCAAGAGTGAAAAGCTGCGTTTCGTTTGACGATATGAGAGAAAGATTGTTGCTTTTGATCTGTAAAAAAGGGTAATTTGGGGAGAAAGGCTTGTGTTTGGCTAATGTTGATAGAAAAAAATTGAGAGGGTTAGTTATGAAAATAACAAAATATTTATAGTTATTTTCGTAAATTTTCCAATAATAATGCATTTGGTCTACTCATAAAGAGTCAGTCAATGAGTCTTTGTACATTGTCTAAACGTTTATTTTTCCAATAATAACAATGATGAAACTAACAGATCAGCGAACCCCACCCTACATCTCTCAAATGGATCGATCAATTCCTAGTCCCAGGTCCCACATAAATTCATTTAATTGTTTTGACAAATTCAAGGAACAATTTACTCAAAAGAATTCTTAGTTGTTTTTTTTAATACTGTTATATAAGACTGTTACTGATATTACAACAGATATTACAATTAATATTTACAAACAGACTCTACAATTGGGACATTCGTCGTGGCATGTACTTCTCTGAAGCGCTGCCCAAATTCTTTAAACCCTCTCAAATATTCGAAGCGCTGGCTAAATTCTTTAAACCCTCTCAAATATTCGAGAGCTGTCCACTCCACTCACATTTCGTGATGGATAGACTGGCTCCACTCAATTATTTGATAATTGAGGGACGATTGTAAATAACCTCATAATTGAGGAAGGATTGTAAATAACACCTATAAATATTTTTATGAAGGTTCGAACCCTTGCACTCAACATTGTAAGTGCAGGGGCTCTCCCACTGGACCAAAGGCCCATTGGTGAATTCTTAGTTGTTAAGTAAGCAAAAAAGAATCTAAATAATGTTCGAAGACATCTACGCCTGGACACCTGTGTTTGGGGCAGCAGCTGCAATTATTCTAGGAGAACATTCCTTATAATGTAGGGATGCAGAGTAGCTGCGCTGCCCCCAAACGCTTTCTACATTAAGAAATATGATAAATAATATTAACGGTGACACCATGGTAATAAAAATAACCATAAAACTGTGCAGCATTAATTTTTTACTTAACATTATAATATTATATAATTTTATAAGTGTTTTATCACCATTGGATCAAATATTTCAATTCAAGTATCAATGCTTCTGTATACTGGTTTTATTCTCTCAAAAAAAGAAAAAATTTTTTGGGGGGAGTATTTTAATTTTTTCTAAGGATTTTTTTATTACTTATATATTTTAAGTAAATACAATTCTTAATATACAAACTAATATTAAAAAAAAAAAGGAACTTGCTCGGAGATTTTTACCCCACGTGAATCCCGAAACCAATGTAAATTTTGCGTGGGGTTGCCTCAAACAAAGTACAAAGAGTAATGTTACTTGCATACAAAATTACAAGTAATCGCCAAAAATTAAAAAAATAAATTCATTTACTTTATTAATTATCTTTATGTAAAAGTATCGTCATGTGTAACTTTATGTATGAGTGCCGTTTTTTAATTGGCTTAAAGAGACAAAATGCAAAATTTAGGTGCGTTTCGCGTTTCACATGGGGTTGTCATAGGAAGGCGATCACACATAATCAAAATAACATTCGAAAACATCTAGTTCCATAATATCTGTCGGTTTAGTTATATTACAGTTTTTAGATCTATTACAAATTTTTTCTGCTTCTGAGACGACACATTTATTCTCTTTCTTATTTGATAATTCTCCTCAAATAATTGAAACAATTATTAATTTCCTTGTTTTAATTTCTTCCACGTCTCATAGTTACAATTGCGATGGGAAGTAACCACGCAATAAGTGATGGTGCATGACTGATGTTTTTATTTTTTATTTTTTCTTCTCCCTCCTTTAGTTACTTTTTCATTTTTGGATTTTTCCTTGTTCTCTTTATGCTAGAGATTTATTGTTATAGTATGTTATGTACTCTCACCCCAAAAAAAAAAATCCATATTGAACTTATTTCTATAAGTATTGTTAATTGTCGTGAAAACAAAATTTTGGTTTAAGAGAGTCAAACTAAATAAACTGCAAATTTCATAAAGTCACAATATAAAATCCATAAATATAAGTGTCAAACGTAAGCTTTTTTTAATTAAATGGTTAAATTTCGATTAGGACTCCTAGGATTTTTTTAAAATTTTTTTTGAAAAAATTTTATCCAAACATTATTAAAATGGAATCAGAATTTTTTCCTGATCTGATCATATCTTGAGCAAATAATACAATTACTGATTAGTAATTAATAAATAAAAAAATAAAAAAATAAATCTTATTCTTACACTACTACTAAAAGACATACAACAAAATTTTTTTAAAAAACTCATAAAAAATCAAATCAATTTCCATCAAAATGATGTGTGGGTCCCATACTTTTACTTCTCCCCCACAAATACCAATTCTTAGCCATAAATCATTATTATTATTATTATTATTTAATTGGAGAAGAAATTTCTCACGTGCTTCCTCTGAATGTTCAGTCACCTAATTAATGCAGTTCTTTAAGGTTGTCTGAAGCGAACTACAAAAAGATATTGTCTCCAAGACTCCATGAATTGGCAATACCATATGCTACTGGGCTGGCATGGAAAATGGTATCTTATAGTATTTTATAGTATGAATTGGCGGTACTGTATGCTAGAGATTCGTTACTATAGTATTTTAGTCGAATTTTGCAAATGAAAAACAAACAAAATCACAAAGAAGATTTGTACCTCGGCAAGACGGCAACCCAGCCAGAGAGGTACAAGTGGATTCCCCTCATTAGCTGGTGTTGCTTTTGGCAAAATGATACATTGACGATTGACCCCCAACAAACTCAACAATTAAATGCATTTACTCATGAAGACTTAAGGACACTGCGACAATTGACGCACGCCACTCCACACGTTAACAAAGTGAAATCTTATCATTTAGGTGCGTTTGTGAGTGCCGTTTTTTAATTGGCTTAAAGAGACAAAATGCAAAATTTAGGTGCGTTTCGCGTTTCACATGGGGTTGTCATAGGAAGGCGATCACACATAATCAAAATAACATTCGAAAACATCTAGTTCCATAATATCTGTCGGTTTAGTTATATTACAGTTTTTAGATCTATTACAAATTTTTTCTGCTTCTGAGACGACACATTTATTCTCTTTCTTATTTGATAATTCTCCTCAAATAATTGAAACAATTATTAATTTCCTTGTTTTAATTTCTTCCACGTCTCATAGTTACAATTGCGATGGGAAGTAACCACGCAATAAGTGATGGTGCATGACTGATGTTTTTATTTTTTATTTTTTCTTCTCCCTCCTTTAGTTACTTTTTCATTTTTGGATTTTTCCTTGTTCTCTTTATGCTAGAGATTTATTGTTATAGTATGTTATGTACTCTCACCCCAAAAAAAAAAATCCATATTGAACTTATTTCTATAAGTATTGTTAATTGTCGTGAAAACAAAATTTTGGTTTAAGAGAGTCAAACTAAATAAACTGCAAATTTCATAAAGTCACAATATAAAATCCATAAATATAAGTGTCAAACGTAAGCTTTTTTTAATTAAATGGTTAAATTTCGATTAGGACTCCTAGGATTTTTTTAAAATTTTTTTTGAAAAAATTTTATCCAAACATTATTAAAATGGAATCAGAATTTTTTCCTGATCTGATCATATCTTGAGCAAATAATACAATTACTGATTAGTAATTAATAAATAAAAAAATAAAAAAATAAATCTTATTCTTACACTACTACTAAAAGACATACAACAAAATTTTTTTAAAAAACTCATAAAAAATCAAATCAATTTCCATCAAAATGATGTGTGGGTCCCATACTTTTACTTCTCCCCCACAAATACCAATTCTTAGCCATAAATCATTATTATTATTATTATTATTTAATTGGAGAAGAAATTTCTCACGTGCTTCCTCTGAATGTTCAGTCACCTAATTAATGCAGTTCTTTAAGGTTGTCTGAAGCGAACTACAAAAAGATATTGTCTCCAAGACTCCATGAATTGGCAATACCATATGCTACTGGGCTGGCATGGAAAATGGTATCTTATAGTATTTTATAGTATGAATTGGCGGTACTGTATGCTAGAGATTCGTTACTATAGTATTTTAGTCGAATTTTGCAAATGAAAAACAAACAAAATCACAAAGAAGATTTGTACCTCGGCAAGACGGCAACCCAGCCAGAGAGGTACAAGTGGATTCCCCTCATTAGCTGGTGTTGCTTTTGGCAAAATGATACATTGACGATTGACCCCCAACAAACTCAACAATTAAATGCATTTACTCATGAAGACTTAAGGACACTGCGACAATTGACGCACGCCACTCCACACGTTAACAAAGTGAAATCTTATCATTTAGGTGCGTTTGATATTGAGGTGATGTACTTTTTAAGGTACAGCTGTTGTGAAAAAAAAAATTATAATTATGAAATAAAAATTAATAATATATAGTAAATATAAATTTTAAATAATAATTTTATCAAAATTATTAAAGATATAATAAATTTTATATTATACAAGTGAAAAATTATATCAACATAGGTTAAAAGTTACAACAGTTAGTGTTTACCAAACACTTTAGTGCTGTAGCTTTTAAGCTACAACTGCCCAACCTCAATCCCAAACGCACCCTCAATTATACTGAGTTTCAACTTTATTTTATCTAGTCGATCTTCATATTCGGCTATAAATGATAACGTTTTGTTATATTCCAATTATTTTCTTTCTTTTATTATTATTATATCTTTATTTTTATTTTTATTTTTATTCTTTGTTTTGGGAAATTCTGAAAAAAAATTTATCAAGTTGATCTTAAAATATAAGAAAGTGATTATGCCTTAAACCTCGACAAAAATCTAAATATTGTTGAATAAAAAGACGTTGAATAAAAAGAATTAAACTCATCTAAAATAATATCGTTTTGAGTTTATTATTTCTATCAAAATATTTGTTGATGTTGAAATCCGTTCGCTTTATGACCGACCAGATTTCTTCACCAACGCTTAGGTTGTCAGCTGCTACACGGATCACTGGGGTGAAATCAGCTTCCTTTCCCTTGCTAGACGGGAAAAGAATGTTGATGCGAGATTCTGGTTATCCTCGTTCTTCGACCAGGGTCTCTGCTCGATCAACTTCACCACGACCAGGATCTCTCCTCGTAAAGCTTCTTCTCCAGAGGTTCCTGCGTTCACCAAAAACGGATCAGAGACGCCGGTGGTTTTGCCGGCGTAAACCCTCCGATGCTTAAGTTAGCACAAGGTCTTTACGGGAAAACAATATAGTTTGAATATGCGAAGGGGTTTTTTGTTTCACAGTTTGCAAGTCTGGGTTCAATTTGGCAGCGTTTTCCCTCTCTTCATTTTTTCTGTCCCCCCTTCAACGGTTCTTCCTCCTTTTATAGCCGTCCTCTTCCGTTCCCCTTTTCTCGAGTAGTGGTCAGTTATGGAGCTTTAATTGCGACATCATGGGTAACTGCAAGTATTGAAAGTCTCGTAACGGTCCCGGGAAAAACGCAAACGCCATGAGTCTGTGGGATCGTGTTCCCGCTTTTTCAGAAAACGGTTGTCAGCTCGGCTTATATTTCTGGTCGGGCTCTTGTCTCTGGTCGGGCACTCGTCTCTGGTCGGGCCACATTCACCTCCACGCTCCGCTTGCACCATTTAGTTAAGATGAGCGGTATCGGGGCGGAAGTAGTGGCATGGCCGACCCAGTGCTTGTACGTACTCAACACCAGTCCCCCAGTTTCTGGTCTTGTGAGTGAAATGAGAGAAGAGTAGAAACTAATGGTCAAAGCTGATCAGCCCGGGGCTTCTCATCTGGTCTTCTGAGTATGGGCCTTAATGAGCCTGTATATTGCATACCTGGGCTTGCTCCAGTCTGGCAAGAGCCCTGCTTCTGTTCCCCTGCTATCAGGCTCTTACAGGACACATCTGCTCGTAGGACTCTGCCACCAACTATCTGCTCGTCACTTCTGGTCTCGCCGAAGTATTTCCCTCAAACACCGGTCCCCCAGTTTCTGGTGTTGGGGTAATGTAGTGGACCAGCAACAGAAACTCAACGGTTTTTGCTCGCGTGGGACTGGAAAAGGCTGCCACGAGTCGTGTCGCCTTTAAATGCAGATGTGGTGATGTGGCAGAAATCTACCCCTCCATTTGAATTTTAAACCTACGGTTGCAAGACTCTCGGAATATGCGTCATTAAATGCCGGCAGCCCAAGAGTTTCCTTCTCAGTAAGAAAAACCCAGAATCTTCAAACACGGACTCATCATTTTCCTCCATTCCTGTCTCTCCGGCGAAGGAAACTCGGCACTAAAGCTGTCATCCTTGCCTCTCTCTGACCGAATCCCTGCTTCAGGTATTTCTTCTATTTTCCCGGTCTTGGTTGGTTGTAAATAATTTTTTCCTCTTTGCTTTGCTTGGGGTAGTAGTTGGCGGTGGTGTTTTGGCTATTGTTTAGAGAATGTCGAAGGGTAAAGAGAAAATCGTTGAGATTGATGACGACGAACTAGGTTTCTTGCCTAGTCTGCTCACTGATCCTGCTTTTGACCCCGGGATCCCCTTAGAACCAATTAGGTCAAGTGTCGGTACTAGTGCTAGGAGGATGTCCCCCCAAACAACCTCCACGAACGGAAGTAACGGTGAGGATGGATCTTCCGGCTCTGAAAGCACCTCGAGTGACAATGGGGAAGGTGATTCTGGTGAGGTGTCTCCATCTGGAACATCACGATCAGAAGAAAGGGGTACGGTAGGAGGAGGTAGAGCCTTGTCGCGTGACTATGCCATTGATTACATGTCATGCACGACCACGTTTGACGAGCTCGATGATCTCCGACTTAGGTATAGTATTCCTGGTGAGATACCACTTAAAATCCCAGGAAAGAAGGATACCCCTAGCCGGCCTCCTAAGGGATATGTTACTCTGTTTCTGGAGAGCTTTAAATATGGGCTGAGGTGTCCCTTGTAACCTTACTTTGCCCGGATACTTAACGGGCTAAATCTGGCTCCTGGTCAGCTGAACCCCAATGGGTGGAGAGTGCTCTCTGGTCTGTTCATATTGTGGGATAGATGTTGCCAAAGCGAGCCCACGGTTGATGAGGTGAAGCACCTGTACCAGCTGAAGAGCAGCCCTAAAGATGCTGGCTGGTACTACTTCCAATCTAGCACCAAGAGCAGGAAACCCATAACTGATCTTCCAACTGGTGGTGGTGGGACTTGGAAGAGGAAATTCTTTTTTGCTGGGGGTCCTTGGGGTCAAGTTGCACAAATAAGCGGGAAAGATTACCGCATCCCACCCCGTTTCACGGTCCCAGGTTGCCTGCTCGCTTCAGATGTCTTGTATCCATAATTGTTCTTGGTTTATTGGTTTGTCTCTAACCAAGTGTTTGTTTGTGTTGCAGTTTCTTGGGGTGTTCATTTCCCGCTCAAACCTGCTAAGCTCAAACGGGTCGAGGCTGTGCTTGCTAACTCCTGTCCGAGCAGGGAATTGCTAACTATTTACAATCTGCTCGAGTCTCGCCTGGTACTTCCTGGCCATAAGATGGAGGACGCTGTGATTGGGGCTCTGACCAGGAAACGTTCTCGACCTCAAACCACGAAGAAGGACCAGAACAAAGATGCCCCTACTGCAAAGCGAGCCAACATCGCGCAACAAGTCTCTCCCTTGAAGACTTTGCCTCCTGCTCCTGTCAAAATCGGGGAAACTAGTGGAGTGTCCATAGATCCTGCTTCCTCTTCTCCTCCCGTCGGGCCTCGATCTCGCTTACCTGATAGTGGAGCAGAATATTTGGTCCCCTATCTCAATGAGTTATCCAAACTCGTGAGCAAGAAGGACCTCGAGGACTTTGAGGGCTGCACCTTAGGCGAGCTGGTGGGGGCCATGCAATATAGCACTTTCCATCTCAGCTGCATGACCACCTACTATAAGGCCAAGGTTGGCCGTTATGACAGGAAGATGAAGGGGGACATTCAGTCGGCGACGACCAGAGCTGACGAGGCCGAGAAGAAGGCAGGAGAGCTGAATATCGAGAACCTGAAGCTGATGGAGCAAGAATCTCTTGCTCAAGCAAAAGCCATTACCCTTGATGAGGAGCTGACCAGGGTCAAGGAGGATCTTCAAAGGCAGAAGGCCATGTATGAGGCTCAGCTCGAATCTCTCCGCAACTCCCACCAAGCTCAGGTCGAGAATTTGGCGAAGGAGGCCGACACCCAGTATGACCAGGGACTTCGGCATTCCTATCGTTGTATCATGGCCGTCCTTGGGAAGCAGCATCCTGACCTGAAGATGGATGACCTTGCAGCTGGTGTTGCTCAACATATGGATGAGGAGGCGGCCAAGGAAGATGCCAAAGGGGTAGAGCCGATTGTGCTTGAGGAGGAAAACTCTCCTCCTCGTGGAATCCCCGCTGTCGTTGGCGAGGCAAGCACCCCCTCGAATGCTACTGGTGATACCCCCCCTGCACCTGAGGAGGTCCAGCCTACCGAGGCTACTCGGCTTACTGATCCATCATCTTCTTGAACATATTTCTTGCAATTGTAATGAACAATCTTCGTTGGTTATTGATAAATTAATAAGAGCTGTTTTTGATTATTTTCTTGTGTTTGTATTTACAAGTTATTTTTCCATTTGAACGTCTGCTCGCCTTCTCTTGGTCGAGCAGATCCTGGCACGCTCGGCTTCTGTCTTCGCCATACGACAGGCTTTGAGACTTTGTCGAGCCTTTGCATGCTTTGGAAACTTTTTCGAATGCTTTGGAGCCTACTCACCTTCTCGTGGTCGAGCAAATCCTGGCACGCTTGGCTTCTGTCTTCGCCATACGACAGGCTTTGAGACTTTGTCGAGCCTTTGCATGCTTTGGGTGATTTCTTCAAAACTTGGGATTCTGCTAGCCTTCTCGTGGCCTAGCAGATCCTGGCACGCTTGGCTTCTGTCTCGCCATAAGACAGGCTTTGAGACTTTGTCGAGCCTTTGCATGCCTTGGTAGAAATTTTGTAATTTTAGCTGCTGGTCTTTCATTGACCGAGCAGAAGCAGGCACTTACTTGCCTATGGATTTAGCTGCTGGTCTTTCATTGACCGAGCAGAGGCAGGCACTTACTTGCCTGTAAATTTAGCTGCTGGTCTTTCATTGACCGAGCAGAAGCAGGCACTTACTTGCCTATGGATTTAGCTGCTGGTCTTTCATTGACCGAGCAGAGGCAGGCACTTACTTGCCTGTAAATTTAGCTGCTGGTCTTTCATTGACCGAGCAGAAGCAGGCACTTACTTGCCTGTAGATTTAGCTGCTGGTCTTTCATTGACCGAGCAGAGGCAGGCACTTACTTGCCTGGAA
Organism: Citrus medica; assembly: GCA_002013955.2. Lineage (NCBI taxonomy): Eukaryota > Viridiplantae > Streptophyta > Magnoliopsida > Sapindales > Rutaceae > Citrus > Citrus medica. The sequence goes on along the minus strand of MKYO02025400.1, from coordinate 61,275 downwards.
AATTTCTTCAAGTTAGCTAAAACTCCTCATTGATTCATTTACTATTAAACTCGGCTTACAGGAGATTGCTTTGAAATAAGAAATAAGAAATGGAAAACAACAAGTACGAGCAGACATAACTTTAAAGTCTCACTAAAAATATTCCTGGGGAGTGCCATGTAAGTTCCATTCCTGGCCTCCACTCGGGCGTCAAGGGATGCTGTCTGCATCGATTCCCCTTGCTTCCGAAGAGTAACAGCTTCGTGCTATCCTCTGGTCTCCTCGTACCACTCCAACTAAGCCATTCACCCGGTGCTTGAGAGCCAAATATTGATTAGACAACACCGCTTTGCTTATCTCCAATACCCGCCTGGGGCGAGGTTGGTCTCTTGCTCCATCCGTGTGTTCCCCTGTAACCACCGTTTGCAATGTCCTGGAGCGTGCTTGTCTCCACCGTTTCGTTCTCCATACCCACTTATCACCTGTTTCTCCGGTAATTATTCGTTTGGTGGTAGCTTTTTATTCAGCTCCCCACAGACGGCGCCAAAATGTTGATGCTGAAATCCGTTCGCTTTATGACCGACCAGATTTCTTCACCAACGCTTAGGTTGTCAGCTGCTACACGGATCACTGGGGTGAAATCAGCTTCCTTTCCCTTGCTAGACGGGAAAAGAATGTTGATGCGAGATTCTGGTTATCCTCGTTCTTCGACCAGGGTCTCTGCTCGATCAACTTCACCACGACCAGGATCTCTCCTCGTAAAGCTTCTTCTCCAGAGGTTCCTGCGTTCACCAAAAACGGATCAGAGACGCCGGTGGTTTTGCCGGCGTAAACCCTCCGATGCTTAAGTTAGCACAAGGTCTTTACGGGAAAACAATATAGTTTGAATATGCGAAGGGGTTTTTTGTTTCACAGTTTGCAAGTCTGGGTTCAATTTGGCAGCGTTTTCCCTCTCTTCATTTTTTCTGTCCCCCCCTTCAACGGTTCTTCCTCCTTTTATAGCCGTCCTCTTCCGTTCTCCTTTTCTCGAGTAGTGGTCAGTTATGGAGCTTTAATTGCGACATCATGGGTAACTGCAAGTATTGAAAGTCTCGTAACGGTCCCGGGAAAAACGCAAACGCCATGAGTCTGTGGGATCGTGTTCCCGCTTTTTCAGAAAACGGTTGTCAGCTCGGCTTATATTTCTGGTCGGGCTCTTGTCTCTGGTCGGGCACTCGTCTCTGGTCGGGCCACATTCACCTCCACGCTCCGCTTGCACCATTTAGTTAAGATGAGCGGTATCGGGGCGGAAGTAGTGACATGACCGACCCAGTACTTGTACGTACTCAACAATATTGTTAGGATATAGTCCCATATTGATTCTCTTGTTTTATTTACTTGACGGCCATAATGGTAAAAGAGAAAAAGCGAGTCACGTAGCTAGTCTTCTTATAATTAGAGAGAAAATAATGGTTGACCGTCGACCTCAAGTCATCACTTAGTTTCTACGTGATTAATTTCCAACTTTGATATTTGACTTCATTAAAAGTGGTTTGGGTGGGTTGTAATGAGTTTCGTTACAAGTTATAAGAAAGTCTTTGTTCAGAAAACAACCCGGCCTTGTACCGAATGGATACGGAATCTCGACGTCTCCACAACGGTTGGGGCAGCGGGCTCGGCTTGAGCATGAGCAGCAGCTGCTGCACTTGCTCGTAGCAGTACTAGCAGCAGCGCCACCAGCTTTATTATTATAAGTCGGAAAGGCATTTCAAGATTACTTGATTAATTAGCCAGCATTACCACAAGGGTTTCTAGCTAGCTATTTTTCTCTATAGGAAAATTAATTCACTACAAACCGATAATTTTTAAAGCATTAGATATAATAATGAATGAAAATTAACTTGAATTTTGGGATGAGATAATATATGATAGAGGCGTACTTCTTCAGTTTTTAGTTAACGCGGTCTTAGAAAGCGTGCATACCGTGAAACGAACTCACTCTCAATAATTTGGATGCATTTACTCATTAAGATTTTAAGACACGTTAGACACATCGGTATAAGTCCACAAGAAGGTCTTTCATAGTCATGGGAGATTGCATTTTGTTTATTCATTATATATATGTTATCATGAATAGTTGAAGATTACATATGACAAATTAAGAATGAACGGGAAAGCAGCAGTACTTCAGAAACACCCTCGGCTTTTCCCTAGTCCACACGTTAACAAAATGGATATCTTGTCTTTGAACTTTATTTTATCAAGTTGAACTTCAAGTTCGGCTATGAATGGTAGAGTTTTGTTCATATTCCAATTATTTTCGAAAGTTTTACGAAGTTCCTCTTAACATGTTTCATTTTCTTGACGCACATGATTGGAAAAAAAGAAAACAAAACAAAAGAGAAAAAGAAAAATGATATAAGAGAGTAGAGAGTCAATGGAATCTTCGTCTGTATATCGAGAAAATAATTGTCAGCCTCAGGTCATCAATCAATCCTATGCCTCACGCCAGGATTAGTTCAAACAAAGAGCAATATTATTTCCTCATAATAAATTCATTCGTTTTATTAATTGTCTTTTCGCAAAAACATACTCATGTACAATTTTATGTATGGATGCCATTTTTTGACTTGGCTTACAGAGACGAAAAGGCAAAATTCGGATGCCCTTTTCGCTCGAACAGAGGTTGATTTGGTATTTTTGGCTGATTGATCACGCTTAATGAATGCCGGTGGCTCTGAGACGGCAAACAAGGATCAATTTTCTACAGAGAAATTATTAATTGTTGAGTAAGCAAGAAAGAATTCAAAGACTACGAGAAGACATATCAAAGACTACGAGAAGACATATGGGAGTTTATTTTTTTATTTCTGAAAGGGAGATTGCATGTTTCATTCCTCATATATGTCATATTATCATTTCTATTTTTATTAAATTTGTAATTACTTATTTCATCCCTCCGGTTGAGAGATAACAAGATTTATTATAAAAATAAAGGCAAAACAATCATTCAAAATGTGATATTTTAAAAACTAAATTAATATCTGAACAAATTGCAGGATTAAAAAATAAAAAATGCAAATGCTCTCATCTTTTCTTTAATTTTGGTGCCAAACTATTTGGAAATGTCATAAAATTCTCTGAGGATGGGTAGAATAGTAAATGAATAAAAAAATGTCAACTTTATATGTTATCTCTTAATTGGAAGAATGAAGCAAATAATTAAACATTTAAGGGAAAAGGACACAGAGACCCCTAATGTTTGAATAAGGGACACAGAGACCCCTAACGTTTGAAAAAGGGACACAAAACCCCCTAAGGTTTCAAAAAAGACACTCAGACCCCTATTTGTTAACAGAAATTATAATTTTAAAGTGCAATTACCATTATACCCTTATAGCATATTAAAAAATAATTATTCATTGTCCAATTTATTCCTATATTATTAATAAAATTACAAATATAACTTCATTACCCAATGAATTATTAATAATATAGGAATAAATTTAATTTATTTTTATTTTGATATATACGAAAATTGATTAAATTTATTTTTATTATATTAGTAATCAATTTAATTTATTTTTATTCTTGAGCAATGGATTCAATTTATTTAGTTGAAGAGAAAATTTGACAAAAATTAAATGGAAAATTTGGATAATGAAGTTATATTCGTAATTTTATTAATAATATAGGAATAAATTGGACAATGAACAATTATTTTTTAATATGCTATAAGGGTATAATGGTAATTGCACTTTAAAATTATAATTTCTGGTAACAAATGGGGGTCTGAGTGTCTTTTTTGAAACCTTAGGGGATTTTATGTCCATTTTTCAAACGTTAGGGGTCTCTGTGTCCCTTATTCAAACATTAGGGGTCTCTGTATCCTTTTCCCTTAAAATTATAATTTCTGTTAACAAATAGGGGTCTGAGTGTCTTTTTTGAAACCTTAGGGGATTTTATGTCCATTTTTCAAACGTTAGGGGTCTCTGTGTCCCTTATTCAAACATTAGGGGTCTCTGTATCCTTTTCCCTTAAAATTATAATTTCTGTTAACAAATAGGGGTCTGAGTGTCTTTTTTGAAACCTTAGGGGGTTTTGTGTCCATTTTTCAAACGTTAGGGGTCTCTGTGTCCCTTATTCAAACATTAGGGGTCTCTGTGTCCTTTTCCCAACATTTAATAAGGATGTAAGTAGTAAGTATAACATCTGTTAGAGATGAAATAATGTATTCTCTCTTCTTAAAAACAGTTAGATTCATTTGGAGGGGGGACAATGGCTCTTTTTTTTTTTTATCACTTAGATCTTTCTAAAACTTTAATATCTTATGTAATTTCCAACATTAAATTGTTAAAAAAAAACATTTAGGGAGAAAGAGAAAATTGAGTTTTAACAGAAAAATTGATATAAGAAAAAAAATCAGCATTGTTTGTAAATTAAAATCGATTACACAAACATAGTATGTCATTAGTTTTAGCAACAACGTCTTTGTTGTAATTTATTTTATTAACAAAGTGGGATTACACAAATGATTGGGAGAATGTAGATTCAAATTGTGAATCCTATTCAACATAAAAGTCTATTATAACATTTAATAAATTAGGAGAATGTAGAACCAAGATGAGTTGTTAAAATTTATTAATTTGAATCATTCAATCCGGCAAGGCAAGATGTTAGCGTCCACTATAATATATGAGGTTGAGATTTTTAAAAAAAAATTATGATTGTAACATTTAATATCTTGTCAATTCATTTAATTTTTTCTTTTAATGAAAATAACCCTTAGACAGCTGAAAACATCAAGTTACAGTAAATCATTCGCTGCGTTGCAGTTTTCAAATCCATATTTGACTTATAATTTCTTTCTATTTCTGAGATGATACATTTATTCTTCAGCTTGATAATTTTCCTCAAATAATTGAAACAATTATTAATTTCTTTATTTTAATTTCTTCCACCATCTCGTTGGTTACAATTGCAATTGGAAGTAACCACCCAATAAGTGACGATGGCGAGTGACCGATGTTTTTATTTGTTTTTTTTCTTCTTCTCCCTTTTTTCCTTCCTTCTTTCCTTTTTTTTGTGCTATAAGATTTTATTTTTATCTTCTGTTTTCACTCTTTATTTTATATGCTAGATATTCATTGTTATAGTATGCTATGTAACTCTGACAGAAAATAGCTACCTACTGTTCATATTGAGCTTATTTCCGTAAGTACTGTTGATTGTGGTGAAGCCAAAATTTTGGTTTAACAGAATTGAAATAAATAAACTACAAATTTGATGTGCTCATAATCAGTGGCGGTGCCAGAAAGTTAATCTAGGGGGCCTAAATTTAAATAATAATATAATTAAAAGAAAAGTCAACAAGTAACAAATACTAAATTAAAAAATTCAATAATATATTTAATTCAATACATTTATAATTGACCTCGACTTGTTTTTATATGTTAAAAAAAAATTAAAGAACAACCTTATCATCAAGAGTACAAAATAAATATTTTTTTATATATACAACAATAATATCACTCAATCATTGATCTCTTATATGATTTCATAGATGATTTTTCACAAAATTCATAGCCAAAAATATTTTTTTGACGATAGTGATGAGAACTAGTAAAAACAATAAATGAATTAATGAATATAATTTATCCTTTTTAGTATCAACTATTTTTCTTGTTAGCTTATCAATTCCTTTCAAATGTCAAAAATTTGTTATCAGAACTCACTTCTATAATGTAAATATTAAGTTGAATTTTAAGTGCTATAAGACTTATTAAAGAAAAATCATTGGAATAAACTCAATGAGGTGAAATAGTTTCTTCTTCTTTTTTTTTTTTTTTTGTGATGAGGGTTAGGGGCGGGGAAACTTCAAAATACAATGTTTCTTTGTGGGTTGGAAGTATAAAAATAAATACTTAATATATTGTTTATTTTTTAATTTTAACAGGGACTTTCTTAGTAAATTAAATTCAAAATGAGACAATTACCTAACTAAATTTGTAAATTTTAAAAATTCAAGGGGGGGCACTCCAATGTGGCGCCGCCAGTGCTCATAATATAAAATCTAAAAATATAAGGGTCAAAATGATGGCGTAAATTATTGATATACTTCCCACTCTAATTTCATTTTTTTTTTAATTTTGTTTATCTATATATATTTTTTAATTAAGTTATTTTATTGGACACGGTACAAATTGAAGCATGACGTAAATGGTTTAAATCCAAAAGGATTCTTTTAATTTGAGTTGGTAAATGAAAAAGAATGGTACGTTTGTTTGGATAATCAATTTTCTCCAAAGAAGTATGAGTTGATGGATAAGTAAAAAAGAACTGGAATACCGTGAGATGACTTCTACAGAATGGAAGTTTTTCATCAATGTGGCCAGTGGAATCCACCCCTGAAAATTGGCTAAAGATACAGCCACGGATTCATTGAAAAAGATAGCTGGCTTGGGGCCTATAATCAAGAATGCTGATGGAGAGATTATGGCGGCAATTAAACAAGCTCTTGAAGCATTGTAGAGTTCAAACGAAATGGTTGCCGCCAAAAATACTTCTTTGAGGCATTTCGTCGACAGAACCATCAAACACCTTCATTTTTTAACTAATAACAAAAGCTATGCTTCCAGAAACCGGATCCTTTTAAATTAGCACTTGGCCTCGCTATAAGTACATCGATGTATGAAAATAATGTTCTGACCTGCATGTTACAAGCTAATTAAATAAGAAAAATCACAAAGAACACTTATACATAGAGACAGTTTTTTTTTACCGTGCAAGTAGTACGTATTCATGTTACGTAATCTGTATTCCTTAACAACACAACAGCTTAACTTCTAAGAGAAATGCAGGTCACACAAACAATGCTTGCAGTACCAATCATCTCCCATCATCAAATGGCATCAGTTCGAGTTGCTTGATTCTGTCATATCCATCTGTTGGGGTTGTATGGCTACCAATACCATCTCCACATTCATCATAAGTGGAAGTAAAGTATTCGGTCTCTTGGACACGATTGGATTCAACATTATCCCGAAAGTAGTACTGGCCGGTCAGCATCAGGCTTAGAAGTCCATGGTGGTTGTTGTTAGTAATGCAAATGTGAGCTCAGAATCTTTAAGTGCGGTGCAGCAGAAAATTATAGTGGATAAACTGCTTCAAATATTTTAATCCCCACACTAATTTTCTGGTCAGTCTTGAACATTTTCTGTTGGCTTTCATTTTATGGATGTCGACTAAAGTTTCAGTGGTTTTATGCAGCTTGTGAATTAAAATCAAGACGCTTTGTAGGGGTTCATTGCATTGGAGGAGGAGACTACCAAAATCCATGACCGGCAACTTCTGTTCTTGTGAGAAACGTATACAAATCTCTCTGAATCAGTTTTGCCCTTCTATTATATAACCGCATGCAAGTGTTATTAGAGACTTTGCTGGAAACACTATAAATTGTGGTTTGAAATGGGATTTTTGTACCAGATCTTTGATGTTGTGCAGCAAATCTTTGAGCTTTGAGTTGTATCAACTTCTTTGTAAATTTAACCTATTTGCTAGTTATTATAAAAAAAAAAATTCCTTTTTCACTCAATAATTGACTGAATTTATTCGATCAATCACAGTATCTAAAATGGTTCTTGCTCTCTCTTCTTTTAATTCTCTGTAGTCAATTCTCATGGTACAAAACAAGTATGCGAACAAAATTACACACAAAAAATAAATGTTTGCAAATCTTGTTGATAAAAGTTGAAAATGAAATAATTATAGTCATAATGAATCTGTTATGCAGTCGAAAATTTTAAGAATTTTGTTAATTTTAAATTATAATTTTGTTAATTTTTATTAAAAATAATGTAAAAGCTTTTAAATTTAAAACTTCTATATTTAATATATTTCTAAGTATTAAACAAATAATGTTTTCTAAACATATAATTTAAAATAATCATAAAAAAATTAATACAACGCAGTGTAGCACTAAATATAATATAATTAAAAATTAATACAGTATAATATAGCATCAAACAGTATATAATTTTATTTTATTACAGTGTTAATATGATACCACATAATATAATACATCTACATTAAAATAATGTAATACAATATAACGTGTCTAAGTGCACCATAGGTCGTTTTTCCAAGTACTACATATTTACGTCATTAAATCCTTACAGACACAGTAGGGTAACCAAAGACATAGGCGACACAAACACAGCCTACAGCACCAATCATCTCTCATCATCAAACGCCATCAGTTCGGGTTGCTGCATACTGTCGTATCCATCTGTCGGAGTTGTATGGCTACCAGTACCATCTCGACATTCATAAAAAGTAGAAGTAAAGTATTCAGTCTCTTGGGCACCATTGGATTCAATATTATCCCGCAAGTAGAACTGGCCGTTCGACATCAGGCTCAGTCGTCCTTGTAATTCCAACGCTACTTCCTTCATTGTAGGCCTTTCCTCACCTCTTACACTTATGCACCTAGCCGCTAGCTTTGCCACTTCCTTCAGCTGCTGCTTATTGCCATCGTTTACAATACGGTTATCAAGAATCTCAAGCAAACGATTCTGTTTCAATGAAGAAAGAAAATTCATAGCCAGACTCCTCTCCTCCTCAGGCTTATCTGACAAAAGCGCCATCTTTCCTGTCAGCAGCTCCGCAAGAACAACCCCAAAGCTGTAGACATCACTTTTGTCTGTCAACTTGCAAGTCTGCAAGTACTCAGGATCTATATACCCAAGAGTTCCTTGCACCACTGTGTAATTTTGAATTGCATCAATTGGAACCAATTTTGAAGCACCAAAATCAGAAACCTTTGGGGTGTAATTTTCATCCAAGAGTATGTTAGCAGATTTGACGTCTCTGTGAATTATTGGAACATTAGTTTCAGAATGCAAATACGAAAGCACTCCTGCAGTTTCTGCTGCAATCCTCAAACGCCTTTCCCAGGAAAGGTTCCCATTCTTATGAATATGCTCAAAGAGGGTGCCATTTCCGACAAATTCGTAAACTAGTAAAGGCACTTGTGTCTCCAAACAGCAACCCAATAACCTTACCACATTCTTGCGGTTGATCTGCGAGACCACAACCAGTTCATTGATGAATTCATCAATTTTTGTTTGATCAACGATTTTGGACTTCTTTACGGCAACTGGAGTTTTGTTTGGTAAAAATCCTTTGTATACCAAGCCAGAGCCTCCGCCACCAATCACGTTGGCATAGTTGTTTGTCACCGTCTTGATTTCTTCTTCAGTGAAAATTTTTGCTTTTTCAGAAGATCGACCTTGCAATTTGGAGAGCTCCTGTTGTAGAATACTTCCACCATTTTGCTCAAAGAATTTTTCTTTGAGTTTCATGTGCTTTCTTCTCTTCCACAGAAAGTGAAGCCAAGAGATGCTCATAACTGCAACTACAAAGCTTATGCCAACCCCTACATGTAAATTAAAACATTCAAATTCAAAGAGATAATGAGCTGGAGAAACTATATTTAAGAGTATAATATACAACGTTAATTAATAAACCTTTTATCCATCATTATTTTATAACTTTAGGCTTGTGTTTGGCTGCTTAAACATGCACTTAACTTACATCTTAGGCAAACAATTATGCTCTGAAGTAGAAACATGTACTTGAAACAAAAACTTCATTGATTATGTATATAATTCTAGAGCACAGGATTATAGCTAGGATAGACTAATCTTGATTAATTTCCCCTCACACCAATCTTGGAGGGATAATTAATTAAATTTCTCAAAATTAAAAATCAAAATTTAATTTTTAAGGACAAAATTTTAATCCCCAGTATGAAACTTGCACCCAGATATTTTTATTGGACCTAACTGTAAGACTAAGTTAACTTATGGTCAAAACTGCAATTTAAAAAGTTTAGAATGTAAGCTTAAAATAAATTTGGGTGAAAAGAACAATTTTAAAAATTAGAACCTCGCCTTAACTATAAAAGAATGAAATAAATTTGGATCATCCAAGTTTCAGTAACCGGAATTTATCTGGTCAAATCCGGCCCACTCCTGGGGATCAATATTGGTACCACCACCCACAGTACGCCTTGAAACTATTCAACACATCTAGACATACTTAAATACAAAAGATTTTACCTACTCCTACCATAAAATAAATAAATATTTAACTACAATCATATGCCTTTTGAATTCTGTGTGACTTCAACAAACGTGAGAGGTATGCTAGAAACACCCAATTATTAGCACCTGATTTTTGTTTCGTTTACTTTAAAATATATTATTCTTTTAAGACCTTATTCAATGTATATGAAAAAGAAACAATAAATAATATTTTTTTTGGTTTAAATATTTTTATTCTCTTGAAAGTTGAAACATAATCATTAACCACAGTTGGATTTTCTCCCATATCTATTAGAAAAAGAAATTAATAAAAAATATTAAAGGGCAGCAAATTATGTCAAAAGGTTCTCAGAGATGCAATAAATATATATTAGAAAGTTCGTGTACTACTTACCTAGACTGACCGTAATCACAGTATGTTGATTGGGTGTACAACCTCCTCCATTTTTTCTCCCATCCCCATGATACCCCTTGGGGCAGTGACATGTATAACTTCCTTCTGTGTTTACGCATATTTCTTTGCAGTCATGAAGTTTTGGATCATTGCAATCGTTAACATCTACAATTAAACGATTTTTTTTTTAAAATAAATGATTTTAAAAATTAGAAAATGAACATCCACGTGTGAGAATGATTAAAGATTTATTTATACCTTGGCAACCATCAGAGAGGTATGGATTGCCTTCGTAACCTTTGTTGCATTTGCAATGATAGCCAGAAGAAGTATTGTTGTTATCCTTGGGTTCATCGCACGATGCATTCTGTCCACATATCTTTTCTTCTTCACATGTTTTATTTGTGGTTATTTCCCAATCAAGCACAATAGGAAGCTGCTCTTGTATGCCCCCCAAGGCAAGATAATTGGAGGTGAAATGGAACTCGCTTTGATCAACAACAAACGCATAAGTGCATGGATTGAATGAGGACACATTTGTGTGATTGTAATAGCTGTGTGCCTCCACGTCGAGTTCTTTCAGCCCTCTAGGAATCTCAATCTGGCAACATCCAATGCCGACGCAGGATCCGTTGGTGACAAAGTCAAAGCTGTCGCACAAGGACATGCAACCGGCGCTGTATCTGTTCTCACCTAAGTAGCCACGAACGTAAGCGTAACTGTCACAGCCAATGACTACAAACCTGTTTTCTGTGTTAGAGACGGTGAATTTGGATAAAGTGATGGAAGGCAAGTTGCTGTCTACCGAGTATCCCTTAGCATCGTAGCAGTCTTTTGCGATGTATTGCATGACATTCAAGTGGCCGTCGATGGATATGTTGACAACGTCGATATTTGAATCCCATAAGAATGGTTTGGGTGGGTTGAAATGAGTGTCGTTACAAGTGATGCGAAACTCTTCGTTCAGGAAACAACCAGGCTCTGTACCGAATGGATACGGGATCTCGACGTCTCCACAACGATTGAGGCAGCCAGGCTTGGCTTGAGCTTGAGCAGCAGATGCAGTACTTGCTCTAGAAGTACTGCAGTGGCAGCTCATTGCTAGTAGTAGCAGCTGCACCAGCACCACCAGCATAATAAGTCGGAAAGGCATTTTGAGGAATCCCATAATTATTTCCTAGGTAGCTAGCCAGTTCGCTTTATAGGAAAGATCATTAGGAATTAATTTGGATTTTACAGTTCTCTTCATAAGAGTAAGCCACGCGNATCTCTCAAATGGTTCCATCAATTCCTAGTCCGGGGTCCCACGTAAATTTATTAATTGTTTTGACAAATTCCGGAACAATTTTCTCTAGATAAGTAAGCAAAAAAGAATCTAAATACTGTACGAAGATATCTACATTAAAAAAATATGATAAAGAATCTTAATAGTGACACAATGGTAATAAAAATAACCATAAAATTGTGCAGCATTAATATTTTTACTTGACATTATAATACTATATAATTTTATAATTATTTTATCACCGTTATATCAAATATTTCGATTCAAGTATCAATACTCCTGGATACTTGTTGTATTCTCTAAAAAAAACTTATTTCGAGAGTATTTTATTTTTTCTTAGGATTTTGTTTTATTACTTATATATTTTAAGTAAATACGATTCTTAACATATAAATTAATATTAAACAAAAAAAAACCTTGTTCAAAGATTGTTACCCCACGAGAATCCCAAAACCAACTTAAATTTTGTGTGGGGTTGGCTCAAACAAAGTACTTGAAGGGTAATGTTATTTGCATACAAAATCACATGTAATCACTAAAAATTAAAAAAATTCATTAAAAAAATCAATCACATAGGGTTGCTCGATCATTAAATTTCCCGAGCTCGGTTGATTTGATTGTTTTGATTAGTTGATCACGCTTAATGAAAGTCGTTGGTGGTTTTAAGACATCAAATAAGGATTGATTTTATACAAAGAATTATTAATTATTGAGTAATATGAGATATATCAAGAATGAAATATACATTTTCTTTTCTCGATAAAACGTAAATTTATATGGAGGGGGACAATGATTCATTTTTCTTTGATTTTTTTTTATTTTTATCACTTAGATCTTTCTAAAATTTTAATAACTTATGTAATTGCTAACATTAAATTGTTAAAAGAAAAAAATGAGTCTTGACACACAAATTGATATTAGAAAAATAATTCAACATTTTTTTATAAATTGAAATCAATTAATCAAACATAGTATGTCATTTGTAGCAACATTGTATGTGTTGTAATTTATTCTATTAACAGGGCGTGATTACACAAATGATTGGGAGAATGTAGATTCAAATTGTGAATCCTATTCAACATAAAAGTCTATTATAACATTTAATGTATTGGGAGAATATTATAGAACCACGATGGCTTATTAAATTTTATTAATTTGAATCAGTCAATTTGCCGAGGCAAGATGTTGGCGTACACTATAAAATATGAGGTTGTGATTTTTTTTTAATTATAATATATAACATTTAATATTTTGTCAATTCGATCATTTAGCTTTTTTTTTAATGAAAATAACATTATATAGCTGAAAACATCGAGTTACAGTAGTTCAGTTACATCAAGTTACATTAAATCATTAGCTGTGTTGCAGTTTTCAAATTAATATTTTAGACTTAAAATTTCTTTCTATTTCTGAGATGATACATTTATTCTTCAGCTTGATAATTTTCCTCAAATAATTGAAACATTTATTAATTTCGTTATTTTAATTTCTTCCACCATCTCGTTGGTTACAATTGCGATTGGAAGTAACCACTCAATAAGTGACGATGGCGATGGCGAGTGACCGATGTTTCTATTTGCTTTTTCCTTCTTCTTCCCCTTTTCCTTGCTACAAGATTTTATTTTTATCTTTTTTTTCTCTCTCTTTATTTTATATGCTAGATATTCATTGTTATGGTATGTTATGTAACTCTGACAGAAAATAGCTACCCACTGTTCATATTGAGTTCATTTCCATACCATAAGTACTGTTGATTGTGGTGAAACCAAAATTTTGATTAAGAGAGTCCAAATAAATAAGCTACAAATTTGATGCGCTCATAAAATATAAAATCTATAACTATAAAGGTCAAAATGACGGCGTAAATTATTGATAGATTTCCCATTCTAATTTCATATTTTTTTTAAATTTTGTTTTATTTAAATTTTTTGTCAATTAAATTATTTTATTGGGCAAGGTACAAATTGAAGTTTAAGATGTAAATGGGCATAACGAATCGAATCCTGAAAGAAATAAAGATAAAATGGAAGCAAATGAAATTGATGGGCACGGATTGGGAAATTGTGTGGAGAGCGTAAGAAAAAATGGAAGATTTGGTGGTCACCGGCTTTGTTATTCATGATGCGTAAGGAAAGCCACCGAGAGGGGTGAAGAAAAATAAAAGCAATTAATGGTTAAATAAATTACGTTATTTTGATGGAAATGTACGCAAGTGAATTAGAATTTAATGAAGATTTGTGGCTTAACACGCATGGCGGCTGACTTCTAACATATATAAAAAAATAAATAAAAAGCCATTGGCTTTTGAAAGGGGAAGCGGTCCAAAGTTGGGGAACCTCCTTTAGCAGAGCAGAAGCCACGGCTTGGAGAAGAGCCAGCCGCTTCGATTAATTCTCATGATTGGTTTTATCTTTTGTTTTTTATTCTTAGTAACTAAACTTCTGTCCTATAGACTAGAGCTAAGGATCGTACAATGAGATAAATTACTTTCTATTCAATTAATTTCTTATATGTGTGTTTTTAATGTTTATGATTGTTGTTTCACATGTTTAGTTGAATATTATTAAATATTTTTATTGAATTTATCATGTATTATTAATTATTATGATTAATATTTGATTGAATTTATACTTGGATCCATGAAGTTTGTATATGATTATTTTTCGATTCTATATCTTTTATTGAATTATTTACAAAGAGTACTTAAAAAATTTTTGACTCTTTATTATTTAATATTTTTTATATGGGATGCTTAGATAATGTATTATTAAATAGAAAAATAATATATATAAGATTAATTTTAATTGGATTCAATTGTTATGTTCATGAGTGGACTTAAATTGATATCTAGCTATCATTCTAAAATTAGAAATTGATTGGTAATTAGATAATTTATAAGTTAAATTATGGTGGATTTTGAAACCTCAATAGCTTCAATCTCTCGAGTTCTTGCATTATTTTACTCATTTTAAATTTATTTGCGTCTGAGTTTTAATTTTCTCAAATAAAATATTTTTCTTTTTAGTTAGGATAAAGTTATAATTAACTTAAATTAGATTTTACTTTTGTAAAATTGATAATCTCTGTAAATTCAACATCATTATTTATAGTCTATACATCAACAGACTCATGCGTTTACAGGTATAATAAAATTTGGACAAACATAAAACGTAAAACTTTTCTAAATTAAATGGCTAAATTTCAGTTGGGACTAATTATTTGACTTATGGTTTCTCAAATCATATGACATCTAAAGTGTGCCTCCAATGGAATTGGCTTCGGTCGTCAGCATAACATTTAATGCTTGGATTGAAAAATGATACATTGATGATTGATTAATAACAAACTCAATGCCTTTTTTATTAAAAAAAAAAGTAAAATAAACCGCAAACTCAAGAATTAAATGCATTAATTTGGACTGATTTGAACGATAGGCACACAACACTCCACACATTAACAAAATGGAAACTTATCATTTATGTACCGATTTTCACAATTTTATTGAATCAAATTGATTCTCACGCTTAACCAATGGGCTCCCATGCACCCCATAGCTAGTTTCATCTTTTATCAATTATGGATTGGTAATTAAATAATTGGTCATTCATGTTTTGTCATGTATCAATTTTGGGTGGTTGTTAAGACTCAACTCCCCTTTTATATAGGAGTTTATCTGTCTCTCTGTATTTGAGATAGAATAGATCTCTCTCCAGTATTAATGTAAGGATAGATTTTTCTCTAAAACTAAATGAGGGTTGACTTTCAGGTTGTGCCATAATAAGATTATTAAAAAGAATTCTGACCGATTTCTGATTGTATATATCAGTTGAGCTCTGATTGTAATATATCAATATATCAAAAAAAACTAATTCTCATGTTCGGGCTATTGTACATAAATGGTAGCGTTTCGTTATATTCCAATTATTTTCTTTCTTTTTATTTTGGGAAATTCTGAAAAGAATTTTATCAAGTTGCCCTTAAGATGTAAGAAAAATTATTAGGAATGTAAACTCCGACAAAATCATGAGAAAAATGCACTAAAACAAAAAATTAAACTCCCCCAAAACGACATTACATTACATTACGCGTATTTTTATCAAAATTTCATCAGGATTTAATTCTCATATCAATTCTCTCGGTCTATTTGCTTTACCATTGACCTCAAGTCAGCAACTGTGTCTGCACGTAGCTTCGTCTGTCCACGGAATTGAAGGTTCATTTGATTCTTCTGATTTGATCATCACATTGAAATTCAGTGCATGGCTCAAAGTTCATGCTTGGTTTAAAAAATGATACATTGATGATTAACAAACTCAATACTTATTTTTAAAAATGTAAAACAAACAATAAACTCAAAAATTAAATGCATTAATTTGGACTGATTTGGACAATAGGCACAAAACATTCCACACGTTAATAAAATGGAATCTTATCATCTATGTACCGATTTTCACAATTTTATTGCATAAGTTGATTCTCGTGTTTTGCCAATGGGCTTGTAGCCCATTGGCAATCTATGCGCCCAATAACTAATTTTATTTTTTGTCAATTATGGATTTGTAGTTAGATAATTGGTAATTCATATTTTACCATGTACAAACCTTAAGCACATAGTTGTTAGGACTCAACTTCCTTCTTATGTAGAGGTTTACATGTCTATAGAATAGATCTCTCTCCAATATTAAAGTAAGGATAGGTTTTTTCCTAGTACTAAGTGAGAGTTGATCTTTAGGTTATACCATAATAGGATTATTAAGGAGAGTTCCGACCAATCTCTGATTGTATATATTAGTTGAGCTGTGATTGTAATATATCACTATATCAAAATAAATTAATTCTCATCTTCGGGCTATTGTATATAAATGGTAGCATTTTGTTATATTCCAATTATTTTCTTTCTTTTTATTTTGGGAAATTCTGAAAAGAATTTTTTCAAGTTGCCCTTAAGATGTAAGAAAAATTATTAGGAATCTAAACTCTAACAAAATCATGAGAAAAATACACTAAAACAAAAAATTAAACTCCCCCAAAATGACATTATATTAAATTACATCAATTTTTATCAAAATTTCATCAAGATTTTATTCTCATATCAATTCTCTCGGTCTATTTGCTTGACCGTTGCAATCGTGTCTGCCTGTCGCTCCGTCTGTCCAAAGAATTGAAGATTCATTTGATTGTTCTAATTTGATCATCACGTTGAAACTCAGTGCATGGCTCAGAGTTCATGCACAGTTAAAAAAAAATTGACTGAATTCTTGAATTTGATTTTATGTTCTAACGATAAAGAGAGTGAAAAGATAATTAGGGACAAGAAATGAGGATAATTTTCTCCGTATAATTATTATTTGTCGACAATGTCCAAGTGAGGATTTTTCTTTTTAAAGGTTGGGCTAAAGAAATTTCACTTACTATAACTATTTATTTTAAAGGCCTAATTACTATAATATTTAACTAATTAAAATTCAAATAACGTTTCAGTAATTGGTAAGAAAAAGAATATGCACTTAATCTAGGAAGGATTTATATAATATACATTACCCAACAATATTCAATTTTTATTATACAAATACAAATACAAAACAGAATTAAGTACTATCGAAATTACGCTTGACATAACTCTAAAATGTAAAACTGATGGGTCTTGATGCCACTTCACAAAATATGATAAGAAATTAATTATTTTGTGAATTTAACTTCTTGATTCAGAAAAAGTAATAAAACTAAAAATAAATAGATTTAAAATGAGTAGTAAATTCTCTGCCCTCACAAATTTGTGTCCATGAGAGAAATGAAGAGAAAATTGGAGATGAAGAAATTATAGGAAAGGGATGAAAATTAAATTATAAAATTAGAAGAACAACCCTCTAATAAATTATGTGGCAATTTTGTAATAACTGGAAAAAAAATAGTAATTTTGTAAGTAGCTATAACTTGAAAAAACGACAGGTCAGTTGATTGTGAAAATAATTCCAACTTGTGACATATAATTTAAATTTTTAACAAGTCAGACAGGCAACAATTAAAAATAGAGCATCATAACACAGATTTTATAGAAAATAAATGTATAATATAATAGGGTCCTTTTGCATAATTTTTGGAGTTAAGACAGATATTTCACTCGGTATATCTTGATATTCATTGGAGGTCATCATTCATTTTGTATGCCTGGCTGTAGTCCTATTGCCACTTCATAGTGCTCCCACAAGCTACAATGGATATTGCCGAAACTTTTTTTTTTTTTATTTACAAAAGGAAATCAACAACAATGAGCTAAAAATTAAAGTAGTATGGTAAATCGCAAAACTTTTTAATTCAAACCTTATTAGTGTTAAAAATTGTATGTTTATTAAGGGGTAAAAATGTTATTTTGTGCTATTAATGTAATTTATATTTGTAATTATGTAAAATATTGTGAATTTCTAATTATTTTTCTAAGTATTTAATTTTGTGTATTTTTGTGTGTTTATTAGGTAAAAATAATAATTTCATGCAATTTGAAGATTCAAACAAATGTACGGATGTCAAATTTGGATTCCGAAAGTCCAAGAAATTATTTCATTGTCGAGGAGGATCCAAAACTTTTGTTGTAAATTTTTACGTTTTTACCACGGTAAATGTGGTAATTGTAAAATTATAAGTTTTTATCATGTTAGGTATGATAATTGTTAGTAGAATGTGTTGAATGTGTTTAGTGGATTAAATTAGGTTTATGTTTTATTAGTGGGATTATTAGTGAGACAAATATAAGGCTAAGAGGTAATTAGATTTATTTATTTGTGTGGTGTGGATTTACCATTTCTTAGTATAAATAGAGAGGGGGAGTGAACACATCTCTTTACACATTCTCTTCTCTTCTTTCCCTCCAAATTCTTCTTCTCATCTCTCTTTGTAATATATTTTCAATCAATAAAATTAGTTTTATTTCAATTTTTAAATTCCATTTTTTTAATTATGTGTTTTTCAATTGTAGTAATTTCCTTTATTTCAAAAATGTTTAACTAAATATTCAGAGTTAGGGGAAGGTGAAACTCTTAGTAAAAAATATGGTTTAATCTATTTTTAATTTTATAAATTAAATTATTTTCTATTTAATTTTATCCATATTTCATATTTTGAAATTTTGATTTAGTGTACACAAAAATAGGAATTTGGCACAATGAATTCTTAATACATTAGTATAAAATATGAAAAAAATGGTATTTTGATTTTGTGTAAACAAATTAAGTTTTGACACATTAAATTCTTAATCTACAATAAAATAAATGGGAAAATAATTTTAATTTATACAATTAATCTTTTGGGAATAAAATAAAAAGAAAAAGAATTTTTTAAATTGTATTTATTACTAAGAGTGAATCCATAACCCTAACTAATTCAATTTTATACTTTTTCTTAAATAAATTACATATTTTTAAATTTTATTCTTATTTGGATAAACTTAAGTAAACAAATTATATCTTTGTAGATCGACCTCGGACTCATCGAGTTATAATATAACAAGACACTCTTATACTTGAGAATAGAAATCACTTTTAAGTCGTGTCAAAACCTATCAAGATTACTTGAGGTTGCTGCTTCAATATCTGTAGTTCTAAGTTTGGCATCACAAATAGCCGTCACAGCTTCACTGTCAAGTGCAGTCAAAACTTCCCTCATGCATACACAAAGAGGCTGGAAATGATGGCTAAAACTTAAGTGAAGAGTATTGGACAGATGAATGAGGATACACGATTGTGCATATGGAAATATATGTATTCAGAAAATTTCACTCAGAAATAAATTTTGCATTCGCATCAATAGGAGGTAAAATGAACAAATGTACAGAGGCCAAGTTGTCAATCCCAAGCACGGTCAGTTCTACTATTCACAAAATGAGATTGAAAAAGCTACAAAATGTATCAGGTTTTCAATGTTCAGTTGCACTATATGACTCCAAGCTTGACTCGTATGAGTCTTCTTCCTCCACTGGCCTTCGACACGCAAAAGGAAATGGAGGAGGATATTTACAAAAGGAAATCAACAACAATGAGCTAAAAATTAAAGTAGTATGGTAAATCGCAAAACTTTTTAATTCAAACCTTATTAGTGTTAAAAATTGTATGTTTATTAAGGGGTAAAAATGTTATTTTGTGCTATTAATGTAATTTATATTTGTAATTATGTAAAATATTGTGAATTTCTAATTATTTTTCTAAGTATTTAATTTTGTGTATTTTTGTGTGTTTATTAGGTAAAAATAATAATTTCATGCAATTTGAAGATTCAAACAAATGTACGGATGTCAAATTTGGATTCCGAAAGTCCAAGAAATTATTTCATTGTCGAGGAGGATCCAAAACTTTTGTTGTAAATTTTTACGTTTTTACCACGGTAAATGTGGTAATTGTAAAATTATAAGTTTTTATCATGTTAGGTATGATAATTGTTAGTAGAATGTGTTGAATGTGTTTAGTGGATTAAATTAGGTTTATGTTTTATTAGTGGGATTATTAGTGAGACAAATATAAGGCTAAGAGGTAATTAGATTTATTTATTTGTGTGGTGTGGATTTACCATTTCTTAGTATAAATAGAGAGGGGGAGTGAACACATCTCTTTACACATTCTCTTCTCTTCTTTCCCTCCAAATTCTTCTTCTCATCTCTCTTTGTAATATATTTTCAATCAATAAAATTAGTTTTATTTCAATTTTTAAATTCCATTTTTTTAATTATGTGTTTTTCAATTGTAGTAATTTCCTTTATTTCAAAAATGTTTAACTAAATATTCAGAGTTAGGGGAAGGTGAAACTCTTAGTAAAAAATATGGTTTAATCTATTTTTAATTTTATAAATTAAATTATTTTCTATTTAATTTTATCCATATTTCATATTTTGAAATTTTGATTTAGTGTACACAAAAATAGGAATTTGGCACAATGAATTCTTAATACATTAGTATAAAATATGAAAAAAATGGTATTTTGATTTTGTGTAAACAAATTAAGTTTTGACACATTAAATTCTTAATCTACAATAAAATAAATGGGAAAATAATTTTAATTTATACAATTAATCTTTTGGGAATAAAATAAAAAGAAAAAGAATTTTTTAAATTGTATTTATTACTAAGAGTGAATCCATAACCCTAACTAATTCAATTTTATACTTTTTCTTAAATAAATTACATATTTTTAAATTTTATTCTTATTTGGATAAACTTAAGTAAACAAATTATATCTTTGTAGATCGACCTCGGACTCATCGAGTTATAATATAACAAGACACTCTTATACTTGAGAATAGAAATCACTTTTAAGTCGTGTCAAAACCTATCAAGATTACTTGAGGTTGCTGCTTCAATATCTGTAGTTCTAAGTTTGGCATCACAAATAGCCGTCACAGCTTCACTGTCAAGTGCAGTCAAAACTTCCCTCATGCATACACAAAGAGGCTGGAAATGATGGCTAAAACTTAAGTGAAGAGTATTGGACAGATGAATGAGGATACACGATTGTGCATATGGAAATATATGTATTCAGAAAATTTCACTCAGAAATAAATTTTGCATTCGCATCAATAGGAGGTAAAATGAACAAATGTACAGAGGCCAAGTTGTCAATCCCAAGCACGGTCAGTTCTACTATTCACAAAATGAGATTGAAAAAGCTACAAAATGTATCAGGTTTTCAATGTTCAGTTGCACTATATGACTCCAAGCTTGACTCGTATGAGTCTTCTTCCTCCACTGGCCTTCGACACGCAAAAGGAAATGGAGGAGGATCAACTGTCAATGTGCCCTCTAGTACATTCAGTACCTCACCCATGGAAGGTCTCATACGTTCATCATTTTGAAGACACCAAAATGCGATTCTCAGAATACGCTCCAACTTCTCTGGATCCACCCCACCAACGATTCTTTTATCTATTATTGTCTCTGGCCACCCCTCCATCAATTGTTTCTTCATTTTGTGGGACATCAGAAGAAATAGCCTCTTCTTCAACTCTAGTTGTCACCTCTATAGTTGAATCATTCTCTGATGTAGAACTAACTGGCACATATAGAATTGCATCAAACTCCACCCACCGCAATACCTCTGTGGTCTTGCTCTCCACCTGTTGAGAACTTGAAGCTTTCATCATTGAAACTTCATTAAATGTGACATCTCTGCTACACAATTTTTTTGTCTTCGAGATCTCAAAACTTGAAGCCCTTTACTCCACCCTTGAATCCTATAAAGATAGCTTTCTAGCACGAGGATCCAGTTTACCATCTTTGACATGAGAATAAGCTGGACAACCGAATATACGAAGGGAATCATAGTCTTGTGCATGCTTGTCAGACCATATTTTCATAGGAGATTTACCTCCAATTGCAGCAGAAGGCAACCGGTTTATCAAGTGATTTGCGTAGCTCACAGCTTCAGCCCAAAACTTTTTATCTAAAATAGTATTAGATAACATACACCGTACTTTCTCTAGCAAAGTATGATTCATACGCTCAGCTACACCGTTCTGTTGCGGAGTACGTCTCACTGTGAAATGTCTTTTAATACCTTTGTTCTGGCATGCTTGTAAGAATATATCAGAAGTATATTCACCCACATTATCATATCGTAATACTTTGATCTTTCTGCCAGTTTGAGTCTCCACCAATTTCTTCCATTTCACAAAAATCTCTAGAACCTTATCATTTGCTCGCATGGTATATACCCACACACGTCTAGAGAAATCATCAACAAATGTAACAAAACAATAGCTTCCACCAATTGATGCAGTTTTGGTTGGTCCCTATATATCACTGTGAACATATTCAAATATCTCACGAGTATCGTGATTAGCTGTACCAAATTTGACCCTTATTTTCTTGCCTACTACATAATTCTCACAGAAATTTAATTTACAGGTTTTGGTACCCTTTAAGAGTCCGTGCCTCATCGGAGTTTGCAAAGACTTTTATCCAGCATGTCCTAAACGTATATGTCATAGCTTGGTGGTGTCACTATATGCCTCAGCAACATTTACTTCATCAGTTGTACCGCCCTCCAAATAGTACAAATTGTGACGCCCAACCCCTTTTAGAATCACCATAGCCCCATGTGTAAACTTCATTGTGTCATTTTCAATGGTAACCTTATAGCCTTTAGCTTCTAAAGTACCCATAGAAATTAGATTTTTCTTAAAGCTGTAACAAATCTAACATCTTTGAATTCTCTGACCATTCCATCAAACATCTTGAGCCGAATTGTTTCTATTCTCAATGTGCGACAAGGTTGATCATTCCTCATCACAACTGCACTAGATTCCAGATTACGAAAATCCGTAAACCATTCATTAATAGGACAAAAATGGTAGGTTGCTCCAGTATCAAGTATCCACTCGCTCGAATTAGCCACGTATGCTACAAGAGTAATACTTAGTGAATAATCAGAGTCCTCATCTTTAAGTGTCATGTTTCCTGCTGCTGGTTTCTTCTCATCTCTCTTTTGAGCCTTTGGACAATCTTTCCTCCAATGGCCCTTTTCATGATAAAATGCACACTTGTCTCGAGTTATATTTCTGCTTCTCGATTTGGATCGAGAATACTTTCCACCACGCTTTTTCTTTTTCTTCATCGCCCAATCTCTGCTCGTCAAAACATCAGACGATGCTCGTTTAGAATTTTTATCATTATTCTGAATGTCCATCGCTTTTTCTTTTGGTCCCTATATATCACTGTGAACATATTCAAATATCTCACGAGTATCGTGATTAGCTGTACCAAATTTGACCCTTATTTTCTTGCCTACTACATAATTCTCACAGAAATTTAATTTACAGGTTTTGGTACCCTTTAAGAGTCCGTGCCTCATCAGAGTTTGCAAAGACTTTTATCCAGCATGTCTTAAACGTATATGTCATAGCTTGGTGGTGTCACTATATGCCTCAGCAACATTTACTTCATCAGTTGTACCGCCCTCCAAATAGTACAAATTGTGACGCCCAACCCCTTTTAGAATCACCATAGCCCCATGTGTAAACTTCATTGTGTCATTTTCAATGGTAACCTTATAGCCTTTAGCTTCTAAAGTACCCATAGAAATTAGATTTTTCTTAAAGCTGTAACAAATCTAACATCTTTGAATTCTCTGACCATTCCATCAAACATCTTGAGCCGAATTGTTTCTATTCTCAATGTGCGACAAGGTTGATCATTCCTCATCACAACTGCACTAGATTCCAGATTACGAAAATCCGTAAACCATTCATTAATAGGACAAAAATGGTAGGTTGCTCCAGTATCAAGTATCCACTCGCTCGAATTAGCCACGTATGCTACAAGAGTAATACTTAGTGAATAATCAGAGTCCTCATCTTTAAGTGTCATGTTTCCTGCTGCTGGTTTCTTCTCATCTCTCTTTTGAGCCTTTGGACAATCTTTCCTCCAATGGCCCTTTTCATGATAAAATGCACACTTGTCTCGAGCTATATTTCTGCTTCTCGATTTGGATCGAGAATACTTTCCACCACGCTTTTTCTTTTTCTCCATCGCCCAATCTCTGCTCGTCAAAACTTCAGACGATGCTCGTTTAGAATTTTTATCATTATTCTGAATCTCCAAGATAGTCAATGCTGTGCAAACATCTTTGAAGATGATCACACTCTTCCCATATATCAAGGTAGTCACAAAATGGCTATATTCCTCTGGTAATGAATGTCATAGAATCACAGCCTTGACTTCATCCTTAATATCTTCATCAAGATTCTTCAAATCCGCAAGTAACTTTTCAAATATTGAGATATGATCGTGCATTGACACCTCAGGCTTCATTCAAAAGCCATATACTTGGCTCATTGCATGAAGGCGATTTTCAGGATTTTTTAGTGAGTATTTCTCCTCCAATGTACGCCATAAAGTCATCACACACTCCTCATCTTTCACCAAGTATTTTACCTCCTTAGTCAAACAAGATCTGATTTGACCACAGGTTTTTTCGTTCATACGATCCCAAATTTCTTCATCATATAAGTGTTTTTTATTTTTCAAAACAATATCGAAATTGATTTGAATAATTGCATCCATAACTTCGCGCCTCCACATGCCAAAGTTGATTTTCCCATCAAACTTTTCAACATCGATTTTCCGGCCTCCTATAACAGGTGCTGAATAGCGATTTGACAAATCTCACCTCCCACCTGAAGTGTCTCCTGAAATAGTCTCGGTAGATCTCTCCTCAATTCTGGAAGTTTCAATTTCTACCATTTTCTCAACGAACTATTTCGACTTGAAAAACAATCTTTATGATGTTAATTTCGTGTGAATAAATGCACCAAAAAAGTTCTCAGGAGATTTGACGGAAACTCGATCCTAATTAAAAACCAAAATCCTTAAACTCTTATCGCCTTGTTGACATAACTTTTCTAAACATGCAAAAATACACACTACTTACAATAGATTGTCTCCTAAGTATAAATGGCCGTCTCCACAGTATTCGTGAACAGTATCATACATGAATACTACTGTATACGTGAATAGTATTGTATCCCCCCAAGTACGAACCGTCGGCTCTGATACCACTTGTTGTCCACGGAATGCGGAATCAAGCGCACCAAATAATTACTGAAAAATAAATGACACAAAATTTAACGTGGTTCGGTAATTAAACCTACGTCCACGAGAGCAAGAGAAAAATAATTGTATTATTAACAATTATTTGAGTACAAATTTGAGTAAAGAAATATCACTTTCCCAGAAGCCAAATACACCCACTACTCTCACACACTCTCTTCAATTGCTCACACTCTTATAACTCTCAAAAGATTAGAAACTTATAAGCTTAACAAATTTTTGGGATGCTTAGAATGGAAGAAGTGTCATCTATTTATAGGAAAAATAATGGCACTATTGCACCAACCTCTTTACTATTCCACCTAACCCAAGCAAATTGTCAATGGTGACCATTTGGCAAATTTGATAAATTTAGCAACTTTTCATTTTTTTTCTTCAATTATTTGGTAGCCCTCTGAAAATTTACATGCTTTCTTGAAATTTAGATGCTACATGCATGACTTTTCAACAGTAACTCAGCATATTCAAGAAAGCTCTGGATAGCTCAATGGATAAGCATAAGGAACCATATAAGACAAATGTGTATTATCCTTTGTAAAGCATATTGAATCATGACCATTAGATTAGCGTTATAGCTGCAAATGTACTCATCATCTTTAATTAATAAGAAATTCAAGATTTAAATTTAAAAGATTTTTCCTTATTCGCATATTCGATTGTTTATAAATGGACTGGACACAAGTTATGCATCATAGATTCACATATAGAATGCCGTGTCGCCAGCTCCTCTTTCTTTTGTATGCTCTGCTTCCGATATGTCAAACTGTGAGGTCTTCTATTTTTTCAGTTTCACCCCCTAATTGCAATGTTCTTCTTAGGATAAAAATCTTGCTTCTCTACGATCTTTGAATCTTTCAATTGCCAGGTTCATGGCAACACTTGATGATCTATCGGAATAAACCTTTACTTTTATTTCTCAATTGACTACTCTGGGATTGGCCTAATTAGCGTTCACCCCAATTGCATTGTCCAATGAAAATAGTAGGATATATTGCAAATGTCTCAAAATTTTATTTATGAAATGAAAATA
This sequence comes from Citrus medica, assembly GCA_002013955.2. Classification (NCBI taxonomy): domain Eukaryota; kingdom Viridiplantae; phylum Streptophyta; class Magnoliopsida; order Sapindales; family Rutaceae; genus Citrus; species Citrus medica. The sequence goes on along the minus strand of MKYO02025400.1, from coordinate 34,913 downwards.
TATTAAAAGGTACAAGACAACTCTTTTCAATCACTTCTTATTTCAAAGTAAGGGTCCTGCATCGATGGAAAAAGCAGAACTATTGTTTAGAATTGACGTCCCCATAGAAAATGAATCACTTTCTAAATAATGTTCACTTATGTCGCCGTTCACATAATCAATCTCTCCATAATTCTGCTGCAAAATGGAAGCTCCAATTGACGCTCCAATCCCCCCTAATTCAAATGCCACTTCTTTCATTGTAGGCATGTTCTTCCCGTTCAAGTTCAAGCATCTTTTTGCAAGTGTAGCAACAGTCATGATCTCTTCCCTCTCAGCTTCCTTAAGAACTCGAGCATCAAGGACTTCAAACAAACGGTTTTCATTCATTACTTGGAGAAAATAACCCACTAAACTTCTATCTTCGTTAGTGTTGATTGCACGAATAGGTTTTTGACCAGTTAAAATCTCAACAAGAACTACACCAAAACTATATACATCACTCTTTTCAGTAAATTGACTTGATTGAAAATACTCTGGATCTACATATCCAAAAGTCCCTTGTACTTTTGTGGTCAAATGAGTTTGATCAACTGTTATAGATTTTGAAGTTCCAAAATCTGAAACTTTGGCTCGATATTTATTGTCCAAAAGTATGTTCGCAGACTTGATGTCTCGATGATAAATAGGAATAGAAGCAGCTGAATGCAAATAGAAAAGAGCACCCGAAACTTCTACAGCAATGCGTAAAAGCAATTCCCATGTAATTGGAAACTCCTCGGTATGGTTATGTATGTATTGATAGAGAGTTCCATTTGGAACAAATTCATAAACCAAAAGAGGAACTTCTGTCTCTAAACAGCATCCCAATAACTTAACAATATTTCTGTGGTTGATTTGAGATAAAATTACCACCTCATTGATGAACTGGTCAATATTATTCTCATCTACTAATTTGGATTTTTTGACAGCCACGATTCTACCATCTGCCAACATTCCTTTATACACAGTGCCTTGGCCTCCTTGACCCAAGATTCGATTGGCATTATAGTTATCAGTGGCCTTTTCTAAATCCTTTGAAGTAAACAATTTTATTTTTTCTACACTGCTTTTGTTTGAAGACAGTTCTTGTTGCAATAACAAACCACCGTTTCTTTTAAAGAACTTCTGCTTGGACTTGATTTCCCTTCTCTTTTTTGTGAACTTGTACAATCCCCATATTCCAATTAGAAACAAGGGTCCAAGCCCACAACCTACTCGTCTCCAGGACAAGGATAATTAGTTAACTCACCGTCCAGACCATTCATCATATGGAACTATGTAACAGAAAAGGTCATAATTTAATGTGTATATCATTTGGGTATTTGGTTCTTCCTAAGTTAAATCATTAATAACTTACATTAACTTAAAATTAGTTGTTTAATTAAAAATAGAGTTTAACTTAGTATAGTTGTTTAATCAATAATAGAGTTAGGTAAAACTCTTGGGGCATTTTTGGGACATTAATTTTGGGTGAATAAGTTATGTATAACTAATGTGACAGATCGTTGTCTTGATGTTTTATCTAGAAATTTATATCTTGATGATATAAATTTGGATCATCCTGAGTTTCAATAATCAAAATTTTTGGGATTTATTCTAGTTAAACACGGTCCATTATTGGGATCAAATTTAAAATACTCAGGTTATGTCCCGACAGGGCCGGTTTTAGAGTTTTAGGGGCCTTAGGCGAAATTTTTTTATGAGACCTCTATTATTTTGTAATTTTAATACTCAAAGACATATAAAAAGGATCAAAATTTATTCCATCTTTAATTCTTGAATTTCAACAATAATAAAAAAAATCAAAAATTTTAAAAATAAAACCTAAAAAATAGTCAAGAAGATATATTTTTTTATTCCATTAAAACCGTTAAAAAACAAACAAACAAATAAATAAAAATAATTTTATTTTCAAATAGAATATTTAGAATGATAGGATATAAAAATTTTAAAATGATGAATTGATGTTCAAAAATAAAAATGGACTTTATATTTTAAGAAACTAATTATTTTAAATGAACCAATGAATAGAATAATTTTATTTGTAGAGAAGAGAACAATAAATTTTTTTCATTTACTAATTCTTGAGATTATGAGGTTTTTAATAGAAATTAAAAGAATTATTAAAAGTCAAAGATGCTAACATTGAATAATTGAAAAGGAATGAACTAATGGTTAAAGAATATTATTAAAGGTTCCCAAATATAGTTTTTTTTATAAAAAAAATAATTCTTAATTATAGAATAATTAAGAATAGAGAGATATCTAATAAAATTTTTGATTTCTTAAAATACATATTAAAAATATTTTATTAATTAGAGAATTATTAAAAAAATACTTAAAAAAATGAGACATTCTTAAAATATGATACCTTAGGTAACGGCCTTATTCGCCTATACCTAAAGCCACCCCTGTGTCCCGAGTGTGGTATAGGAAAAAGTTGCCGTGATCTTGATCATGTGAGCCAAAACTCATACTCCAACCGGGATTTTCAAATTCCTATTGGCACCATCACATACTACACCTTGACACTACACAACACAACTCTCAGTAATGATATTAAAAAAAACTTAGACATACTTAAATACAAAAGATTTTACCCACCCTACCATAAAATGAATAAACAAATATTTAATTACCACCATATGGCTTTTGAATTCTATATGACTTGGACAAACCTAAGAGGTGTGCTAAAAATACCCTATTATTAACACCTGATTTTTTTTTTGTTCAGTCTAAAATATATTATTCTTTTAAGACCTTAGGCAAGGTATATGAAAAAGGAAACAATAAACAAATTTTTTTTTTTGTTTAAGTATTTTGTTCTCTTAAAAGCGTCATCAACCACAGTTGGATTTCCCCCGTGTCTATTAGAAAAAATTAATTTAGAGAATATTAAAGGGCAGCAAATTATGTCAAAAGGTTCTCAAACATGCAACCAAATGTACTAGAAGGTGCTTTGACTACTTACCTAGAGCGACCTTAGTCAGATTATTTTGATCAGGTATACAACCTCCTCCATCTTTTCTGCCGTCCCCATGAAACCCCTTGGGACAGCGACACGTGTAACTTCCTTCTGTGTTTAAACATATTTTTGTACAGCCGTGAAGCTTTGGATCGTTGCATTCATTAACATCTACAATTAAACAATTTAAAAAAAATTAGTAAATTAAAAATAACACGTGGGAATAATTAAAAAATGAAAACATCTGCTCGTGGGAATAATTGAAGATCTGTACCTTGACAACCATCAGGGAGGTATGGATTGCCTTCATAACCTTCGTTGCATTTGCAATGATACCCGGAAGAAGTATTGTTGTTATCCTTGGGTTTATCACACGATGCATTCTGTCCACATATCTTTTCTTCTTCACATGTTTTATCTGTGATTATTTCCCAATCAAGCACTAAAGGAAAATAGTCTGGTATGCCCCCCAAGGCAACATAATTGGAGGTGAAATGGAACTGGCTTTGATCAACAACAAACGCATAAGTGCATGGATTGAATGAGGACACATTTGTGTGATTGTTATAGCTGTGTGCAACCACGTCGAGTTCTTTCAGCCCTCCAGGAATCTCAATCTGGCAACATCCAGTGCCGATGCAGGACCCATTGGTGACAAAGTCAAAGCTGTCGCACATGGACATGCAACCGGCGCTGTATCTGTTCTCACCTAAGTAGCCACGAACGTAAGCGTAACTGTCACAGCCAATGACTACAAACCTGTTTTCTGTGTTAGAGACGGTGAAGTTGGACAAACTCAACCTAGGCGAGTTGCTGTCTAACGAATTTCCCTTAGCATCGTAGCAGTCTTTCGCGGTGTATTGCAGGACATTCAAGTGACCGTCGATGGATATGTTGACAACTTCGATACTTGACTTCCTTAAAAATGGTTTGGGTGGGTTGAGTGTGTCGTTACAAGTGATGAGAAAGTCTTTGTTCAGAAAACAACCACGCTTTGTACCGAACGGATACGGGATCTCGACGTCTCCACAGCGGTTGGGGCAGCGGGGCTTGGCCTGAGCATGAGCAGCAGCTGCAGTGCTTGTTCTTGAAGTACTGCAGCGGCAGCCCATTGCTACTAGCACCACCAGCATAATAAGTCGGATAGGCATTTTGAGGAATCCCATAATTATTTCCTAGGTAGCTAGTCAGTTCGCTTTATAGGAAAGATCATTAGGAATTAATTTGGATTTTACAGTTCTCTTCATAAGAGTAAGTCACGCGGTCGTGACTATTCTGATTAAAATTTTAAAAGATACAATATTAAAATATTTAATAAATATTTACAAACTATAAATTAAAAGTTAACTTAATTTAATTTTATATTTATATAATAAAAAATTATAATTTATTAATTATTTTTATTAAATTATTATTTAAAAATTATATTTATTATATATTATTAATTTTTATTTTATAAATATAATTTTTATCTATAATAATTATAATTTAAAAGATACAACAAAACTCAATTGCAATGAGCGCCTCCAGATAGCATCAAAATAAGCGCACCGTCAAACACTCAAACCCAATAAATGTAATTGGTCTACTCAGTCATGAAGAATCAATCAATGAAATCTTCGTGCGTTGNCATCTCTCAAATGGTTCCATCAATTCCTAGTCCGGGGTCCCACGTAAATTTATTAATTGTTTTGACAAATTCCGGAACAATTTTCTCTAGATAAGTAAGCAAAAAAGAATCTAAATACTGTACGAAGATATCTACATTAAAAAAATATGATAAAGAATCTTAATAGTGACACAATGGTAATAAAAATAACCATAAAATTGTGCAGCATTAATATTTTTACTTGACATTATAATACTATATAATTTTATAATTATTTTATCACCGTTATATCAAATATTTCGATTCAAGTATCAATACTCCTGGATACTTGTTGTATTCTCTAAAAAAAACTTATTTCGAGAGTATTTTATTTTTTCTTAGGATTTTGTTTTATTACTTATATATTTTAAGTAAGTACGATTCTTAACATATAAATTAATATTAAACAAAAAAAAACCTTGTTCAAAGATTGTTACCCCACGAGAATCCCAAAACCAACTTAAATTTTGTGTGGGGTTGGCTCAAACAAAGTACTTGAAGAGTAATGTTATTTGCATACAAAATCACATGTAATCACTAAAAATTAAAAAAATTCATTAAAAAATCAATCACATAGGGTTGCTCGATCATTAAATTTCCCGAGCTCGGTTGATTTGATTGTTTTGATTAGTTGATCACGCTTAATGAAAGTCGTTGGTGGTTTTAAGACATCAAACAAGGATTGATTTTATACAAAGAATTATTAATTATTGAGTAATATGAGATATATCAAGAATGAAATATATGTTGACAAGTCAAAGAATGGCATGCAAATTTCAAAAGACAATGTTGGTGGGACGATTTTGTTGAAGTTGTATGGAGGAAAAATGTGATGTTTTTCTAGAAGCCAATTGATTTTTCAAACTTGTTGATTTTGTTGCCCACCAAAATTGATTTTCCATTCTAAATTCAATTTATCAATTTGGCAAGTTGTAGCCAAATTGGAAGTGGTAGATGAGCTACGGTTCCTATAAATAGAAGGGCAATTGTTCATTTGAAATCATCCTAAAATTGTTAAGCTTATAAATTTCTAAGCTTTTGAGAGAAGTGAGAGAAGTGTGTCTGGGAATTTATCTTTCCTGCAGAGTGTGAGAGTACTGGGTATATTTGGGTTTCTGGGAAGTGAGATTCGTTACTCAAATATTGTACTCTATTAATTGTTAAATAAATAATTATTCTTTCTTGACTCCGTGGATGTAGGTTTAATTACCGAACCACGTAAATTCTTGTGTCCTTTATTTTTCTGTAATTATTTGGTGCGCTTGATTCCGCATTCCGCGCACAACAAGTGGTATCAGAGCCGAAGGTTCGTACTTGGGAGGATACGGTACTGTTCACATATACGGTACTATTCCCGTATACGGTACTGTTCACGAATACGGTGGAGACGGCCATTTGTACTTGGGAGACAGTCTATTGTAAGTAGTGTGTATTTTTGCATGTCTAGGAAAGTTCTGTCAAAAAAGGCGATAAGAGTCTAAGGATTCTGGTTTTTAATTGGGACCGAGTTCCCGTCCAGTTTCCTGGGAACTTTCCTGGTGCATTTATTCACGCGAAATTAACATCATAGAGGCTGTTTTTCAAGTGGAAATAGTTCGTTGAGAAAAATGGTAGAAGGTGAAACTTCCAGAATTGGGGAGAGATCTACCGAGACTATTTCAGGAGACACTTCAGGTGGGAGGCGAGATTTATCAAATCGCTATTCAGCACCTGTTATAGGAGGCCAGAAGATCGATGTTGAAAAGTTTGATGGGAAAATCAACTTCGGCATGTGGAGGCGCGAAGTTATGGATGCCCTTATTCAAATCGATCTCGATGTTGTTCTGAAAAATAAAAGACACTTGTATGATGAAGAAATTTGGGATCGTATGAATGAGAAAGCTTGTGGTCAGATCAGATCTTGTTTGACCAAGGAGGTGAAATACTTGGTGAAAGATGAGGAGTGTGCAGTGGCTTTGTGGCGTACATTGGAAGAGAAGTACCTGGTAAAAAGTCCTGAAAATCGTCTTCATGCAATAAGCCAACTATATGGCTTTCGAATGAAGTCTGGGGTGTCAATGCACGATCATGTCTCAAGATTTGAAAAGTTACTTGCTGATTTGAAGAATCTTGATGAAGATATTAAGGATGAAGTCAAGGCTATGATTCTGTTACACTCACTACCAGAGGAATATAGCCATTTTGTGACTACTTTGATATATGGGAAGAGTGTGATCATTTTCAAAGAAGTTTGCACAGCATTGACTAACTTGGAGATTCGGAATAATAATAAAAATTCTGAACGAGCATCGTTTGAAGCTTTGGTGAGCAGAGATTGGGCGATGGAGAAACAGAAAAAGCGTGGTGGAAAGAATTCTCGATCCAAATCGAGAAGCATAAATATGGCTCGAGATGAGTGTGCCTTTTATCATGAAAAGGGTCATTGGAGGAAAGATTGTCCAAAGGCTCAAAAGAGAGATGGGAAGAAACCAGCAACAGCAAACATGGCACGGAAAGATGAAGATTCTGATTATTCACTAAGTATCACTCCTGCAGCATGTGTGGCTAGTTCGAGCGAGTGGATACTTGATACTGGAGCAACCTATCATTTGTGTCCCATTAAGGAATGGTTTACGGATTTCAACGTATTGGAATCTGGTGCAGTTGTGATGGGGAATGATCAACCGTGTCGGACAATGGGGATAGGAACAATTCGGCTCAAAATGTTTGATGGAATGGTCAGAGAACTCAAAGAGGTTAGATTTGTTCCA